>SJXQ01002415.1:47683-59250 GCA_006408695.1 Aepyceros melampus | reverse complement strand
ACGCCGCCCTTAGTCACGGTGCAAAGGCATAACCCACCAGCAGCCCCGCCACTCTCCCCCGCACACATACCTCCTGCCCCCTGGCTAAGCCCAGCCCCTCCTCCCTAGTTCAGGGCCCCATGCCTGGCCTCCATCTCCAAGACCTTATCTCCTCTCCTGCCTCCTCTCCTGGCTCCTTTACTAAGCTCATCTCTCTCCTCTTTGGGATCTTTCTTCCCAAGCAGGGGGTTATTAATCCATTAATTTGCATTTTCACTAAACCAACTTTCCTAGGCCTCACTTCTGGGCTCGGCCCTGTGCTCGGTTCTGGGGACAGAGGGGTGGCCAGACATCAGCCCGACCTGGGAGAAGTGCCCTTGGGCTGGAGGGCAGGCAGAGCCGAGACTCATAGGAGAGGGCAGGCTCCAAAGTGAGGGTGGGGACTGGGTGCTCAGGGGAGGCCTGCAGGAGGAGGTGAGGTTCACGAAGGAAAGAGAGGCCTCAGACAGCTGGCACTCGGACCTGGATGAGGGACCCATCCCTCAATTCCCTTTCCCCCAGGAGAGCGTGAACCGGCTGCACGCACAGATGCAGGCATTCGTGTCTGAGAGTCAGCGGGCCGCTGAACTGGAGGAGAAGCGGCGCTACCGCTTCCTGGCCGAGAAGCACCTGCTGCTTTCCAACACCTTCCTGCAGTTTTTTGGCCGGGTGAGCTGGAGCTGGGGAAGCACTAATGGAACCTTCTAGGGGCTCTGCTCTCTGTGAGCCAGCTGTGAACAGGAATTCCCCTCCCTCCCTCCTCATCCTCCTCTTTCCTTCCACTATGTAGATATTATATATTTATTTTTTTACTCTTTTTTCTTTATTTGTATCATCAGATGGTCATTCATTTATTGTCTTTTTGTTTGTTGTTTGCCGCACTGCATGGTATGCAGAATCTTAGTTCCCCGACCAGGGATTGAACCTGTGCCCCCTGCATTGGATGCTCAGAGTCTTAGCCACTGGAGCATCAGGCAAGTCCTGATTTCTCTGTGGCCTTGTTTAGTTTCTCTTTCCTTTCCCTGTATTCTTCTTTAGTCTCCCAAATACCGCACCCTAGCTGCAAATTCGGGCAAGTAATTTCAGACCTGAGTCTTATTTTCTTATTTGGAAAAGAAGAGAAATAGTTGCCCCTGCAGAAGGTTGGCACAAGGATGGAGCTTGGCATAGGCAGGAGCCCAGTGGGATTAGGGCCTGCTGCCCCTGCTCTCTCCCCCCCAAAGATGAAAACAAAGGCTACCATTCAGGAGACCCGACTCCATGCGGTCAGCTGCCCCCAGCAGGCAGCAGCCACCTCCCGCCTCTCCACCTCAGTGTCCTCACCTTGCCGGCCCTCTCTGAGTCTCTGGTTCTGAGCCCAGGGGCCCTCTGGCGCTGAGCAGAGGCAGGAGGAGTGAATGGATCCAGTGACTCATTCCCACCCTGGCTGACACTCTTCCCTTGTCACCACCACACCCAGCCTTCGACTCAGGGCTGGGCCTTCTCCCACATCCCTCCTCTCACTGAGTGATCATCCGAGGACGAGCTGCTGCCTCCTCCTCTTCTAAAAACATTTATTTATGTATTTCTTTGGCTGCTCCGGGTCTGAGTTGGGGCCCGTGGAATCTGTAGCTGTGGCGTGTGAACTCTTAGTTGCAGCATGTGAGATCTATTAATAGTCCCCTGATCAAGGATTGCTTCCTTCACCAGCGCATCCACCACGGATGACGGGTGATGGAAGCAAGATCCGAAGCTATAAAGAGCAATACTGCACAGGAACCTGGAATGTTAGGTCCATGAATCAAGGCAAATTGGAAGTGGTCAAACAGGAGATGGCAGGAGTGAACGTGGACATTTTAGGTATCAGCGAACTAAAATGGACTGGAACGGGTGAATTTAGCTCAGATGACCATTATATCTACTACTGCGGGCAGAAATCCCTTAGAAGAAATGGTGTAGCCATCACAGTCAACAAAAGAGTCCGAAATGCAGTACTTGGATGCAGTCTCAAAAACAATAGAATGATCTGTTTGTTTCCAAGGCAAACCATTCAGTATCATGGTAATCCAAGTCTGTGCCCCAACCAGTAATGCTGAAGAGCTGAAGTTGAATAGTTCTGTGAAGACCTACAAGACCTTCTAGAACTAACACACAAAAAAGATGCCCTTTTCATTACAGGGGACTGGAATGCAAAAGTAGGAGATCAAGAAATACCTGGAGTAACAGGCAAATTTGTTCTTGGAGTACAGAATGAAGCAGGGCAAAGGCTAACAGTGTTTTGCCAAGAGAACACACTGGTCATAGCAAACACCCTCTTCCAACAACACAAGAGAAAACCCTACACATCGACATCACCAGATGGTCAACAATCAATTAGATTGATTATATTCTTTGCAACCAAAGAAGGAGAAGCTCTATACAGTCAGCAAAAACAAGACCAGGAGCTGACTGTGGCTCAGATCATGAACTCCTTATTGCCAAATTCAGACTTAAATTGAAGAAAGTAGGGAAAACCACTAGACCATTCAGATATGAGCTAAATCAAATCCCTTATGATTATACAGCAGAAGTGAGAAATAGATTTAAGGGACTAGATCTGATAGAGTGTCTCATGAACTATGAATGGAGGTTCGTGACACTGTACAGGAGACAGGGATCAAGACCATCCCCAAGAAAAAGAAATGCAAAAAAAGCAAAATGGCTGTCTGAGGAGGCCTTACAAATAGCTGTGAAAAGAAGAGAAGCAAAAAGCAAAGGAGAAAAGGAAAGATATACCCATTTGAATGCAGAGTTCCAAAGAATAGCAAGGCGAGATAAGAAAGCCTTCCTCAGCGATCAATGCAAAGAAATAGAGGAAAACAACAGAATGGGAAAAACTAGAGATCTCTTCAAGAAAATTAGAGATACCA
The DNA here is from genome assembly GCA_006408695.1 of Aepyceros melampus. Classification (NCBI taxonomy): domain Eukaryota; kingdom Metazoa; phylum Chordata; class Mammalia; order Artiodactyla; family Bovidae; genus Aepyceros; species Aepyceros melampus. Next base: position 56,344 of record SJXQ01002415.1, on the reverse strand, counting down.
AGGGAACATTTCATGCAAAAACGGGCTCGATAAAGGACAGGAATGGTATGGACCTAACAGAAGCAGAAGATATTAAGAAGAGGTGGCAAGAATACACAGAAGAACTGTACAAAAAAGATCTTCATGACCTAGATAATCACAGCAGTGTGATCACTCACCTAAAGCCAGACATCCTGGAATGTAAAGTTAAGTGGGCCTTAGGAATCATCACTATCAACAAAGTTAGTGGAAGTGATGGAATTCCAATTGAGCTACTTCAAATCCTAAAAGATGATGCTGTGAAAGTGCTGCACTCAATATGCCAGCAAATTTGGAAAACTCAGCAGTGGCCACAGGACTGGAAAAGGTCAGTTTTCATTCCAATCCCAAAGAAAGGCAATGCAAAAGAATGTCAAACTACCGTACAATTGCACTCATCTCACACGCTAGTAAAGTAATGCTCAAAATTCTCCAAGCCAGGCTTCAGTAATACGTGAACCATGAACTCCAGATGTTCAAGCTGGTTTTAGAAAAGGCAGAGGAACCAGAGATCAAATTGCCAACATCTGCTGGATCATTGAAAAAGCAAGAAAGTTCCAGAAAAGCATCTATTTCTGCTTTATTGACTATGCCAAAGCCTTTGACTGTGTGGCTCACAATAAACTGTGGAAAATTCTGAAAGAGATGGTAATACCAGACCACTTGACCTGCCTCCTGAGAAATCTGTATGAGGTCAGGAAGCAACAACTAGATCTGGACATGGAACAACAGACTAGTTCCAAATAGGAAAAGGAGTATGTCAAGGCTGTATATTGTCACCCTGCTTATTTAACTTCTATGCAGAGTACATCATGAGAAACGCTGGGCTGGAAGAAACACAAGCTAGAATCAAGATTGCTGGGAGAAATATCAATAACCTCAGATATGCAGATGACACCACCCTTATGGCAGAAAGTGAAGAACTAAAGAGCCTCTTGATGAAAGTGAAAGACAAGAGCGAAAAAGTTGGCTTAAAGCTCAGCATTTCAGAAAACTAAGATCATGGCATCTGGTCCCATCACTTCATGGCAAATAGATGAGAAAACAGTTGAAATAGTGGCAGACTTTATTTTTTGGGCTCCAAAATCACTGCAGATGGTGACTGCAGCCATGAAATTAAAAGACGCTTGTTCTTTGGAAGGAAAGTTATGAGCAACTAGACAGCATATGACAAGGAAGAGACATTACTTTGCCAACAAAGGTCTGTCTAGTCAAGGCTGTGGTTTTTCCAGTAGTCACATATGGATGTGAGAGTTGGACTATAAAGAAAGCTGGGTGCAGAAGAATTGATGCTTTTGAACTGTGGTGTCGGAAAAGACTCTTGAGAGTCCCTTGGACTGCAAGGAGATCCAACCAGTCCATCCTAAAGGAAATCAGTCCTGAATTTTCACTGAAAGGACTGATGCTGAAGCTGAAGCTCCAGCACTTTGGCCACCTGATGTGAAGAGCTGACTCATTTGAAAAGACCCTGATGCCGAGAAAGATTGAAGCGAGAGGAGAAGGGGACAACAGAGGATGAGATGGTTGGATAGCATCACCGACTCAATGGACATAAGTTTGAGTAAACTCTGGGAGTTGGCGATGGACAGGGAGGCCTGGCGTGCTGCAGTCCATGGGGTTGCAAAGAGTTGGACACGACTGAGTGACTGAACTGAACTGATCAAGAATTGAACCTGGGCCCCCTACGCTGGGAGTGCGGAGTCTTAGCTGCTGAACCACCAAGAAGTCCCTTCTTCCTTTCAAGAGTTGTATTGAGATATAATTCACACACCATGCATGTCACCCATTTAATGCATATAGTTCAATGGTGTAGTATGTTCACAGAGTTGTGCATCCATGCCACAAGGTTTTGTTTAATATTTATTTATTTGGCTGCATCGGGTCATGCTTGTGGCGTGTGGTATCTTTAAGCACTGGGAGTGCAGAGTCTTAGCCACTGGACCACCAGGGAAGTCCCATCACATTCAAGTTCAGAACATTTAATTACCCCTTAAAAAAACCAAGTACCCCTTACTGGTCATTTCTCAATCCTCCCATTGTCCCTTTGCCTTGAGCAACCATCAGTTTACTTTCTGTCTCTGTAGATTTACCTCTTCCGGCCATTTCGTGCTTTCTTGGCAGCTCAGTTGGTAAAGAATCTGCTTGCAATGCTGGAGACCTGGGTTTGATTCCTGGGTTTGGAAGATCATATAAAAAGAATCATGCACTATCTGGGCCTCTGTGACTGGCTTCTTTCACTAAGCATCATGCTTTCCAAGTTCATCAGTGTTGGAGCCTGTATCCATACACCATTCCATTTCACTGCCAGATAGGATCCCATCATCTGGATACACCACATTTATCTATCCATTCATCAGATGATGGACAGCTGGCTCATTTCTGTGGTTTGGTTATTATGAATGATGCTGCTATGGGTGTCCACGTAAAAGATTTTCTGTGGATGTGTGTTTTCATTTCTCCTGGGTATATAGGAGTGGAATTTCTGGGTCATATGGTAACTCTGTTTAAGGACTCTATTTAACTGTTTGAGGAACTTCCAGATTCTTTTACCATTTTACATTCCTACCAGCAGTTTATGAGGTTTCTAATTTGTCCACATCCTTGCGAACACTTGTTGGCACTTTTTAAAAAAAGATTTGTTTATTTTCGACTGTTCTGGGTCTCCGCTGCTGCAGGCTGGCTTTCCCTAGTAGCGTTGAGTGGGGGCTACTCCTCACCACAGCACACGGACTTCTCTTTGGGTGGTTTATCTTGTTGCGGAGCATGGACGCTACGGCATGTGGGATCTTCCCAGAGCAGGGATCAAACCTGTGTCCTACCGCATTGGCAGGCAGGTTCTTAACCACTGGGCCACCAGGGAAGCCCCTGGGGCTTTTTGATTACAGCCATCCTAGTAAGTGTGGAGTGGTATCTCATTGTGGTTTTGATTTGCACTTCCCTGATGGCTGATGAGGCAGGGTATCTTTCACATACTTGTTCAGTTCAGTCGCTCAGTCGTGTCTGACTCTGTGATCCCATGGACTGCAGCCTGCCAGGTTTCCCTGTCTGTCACCAACTCCCAGAGCTTGCTCAAACTCATGTCCATCAAGCTGGTGATGCCATCCAACCATCTCATCCTCTGTCGTCCCCTTCTCCTCCCGCCTTCACTCTTTCTTAGCATCGGGGTCTTTTCCAAGGAGTCAGTTCTTCGCATAAGCTAGCCAAAGTATTGGAGTTTCAGCTTCAACATCAGTCCTTCCAATAAAAATTCAGGACTGATTTCCTTTAGGATGGACTGGTTGGATCTCCTTGCAGTCTGAGGGACTCTCAAGAGTCTTCTCCAGCACCACAGTTCAAAAGCATCAATTCTTTAGCACTCAGCTTTCTTTATATTCCAACTCTCACATCCATACATGACTACTGGAAAAACCATAGATTTGACTAGATGGACATTTGTTCGCAAAGTAATGTCTCTGCTTTTAAATATGCTGTCTAGGCTGGTCATAGCTTTTCTTCCAAAGAGCAAGTGTCTTTTAATTTCATGGCTGCAGTCACATCAGAAGTGATTTTGGAGCCCCCCCTCAACCAAAAAAATAAAGTCTGTCACTGTTTCCATTGTTTCTCCATTTATCTGCCATGAAGTGATGGGACCGGATGCCATGATCTTCATTTTTTGGGTGTTGAGTTTTAATCCAGCTTTTTCATTCTTCTCTTTCACTTCATCAAGAGGCTCTTTAGTTCTTCTTTGCTTTCTGCCGTAAGGGTGGTGTCATCTGCATATCTGAGGTTATTGATATTTCTCCCTGCAATCTTGATTCCAGCTTGTGCTTCATCCAGCCCCGCATTTCTCGTGATGTACTCTGAATATAAGTTAAATAAGCAGGGTGATAATATACAGCCTTGACATACTCCTTTCCCAATTTGGAACCAGTCTGTTGTTCCATGTCCAGTTCTAACTGTTGCTTCCTGACCTGCATACAGGTTTCTCAGGAGGCAGGTCAGGTGATCTGGTTTTCCCATCTCTTGAATAACTCTCTGGTTTGTTATGATCTACACAATCAAAAGCTTTGGCGTAATCCATAAAGCAGATGTTTTTCTGGAACTCTCTTGCTTTTTCGATGATCCAACCTACTTGTTGGCCATGTATATATCTTCTTTGGAAGGAAACGCCTCTTTCTGCCTGTATCCTGAACAGTTAACTCCTGCACTAAAAGGAGAGCTGACCCCTCCATTGGCTGCTTCCTGCTGAGTGACCACCTCTCAGGAGGAGCAGTTGATTGAATGAACCAGACTTCCCGTAGGTGTGGGGAAGTATGTAGCATGTTTTCTGGGCCAGCTGGGCTTTAGGACATACAAGATCTAACTCCTAAGACAGTTAATATAAATGTGTACCTGCTGACAATTTCTATATGCAGAATGCACAAGACTTGAAAGAACTCTAAGCGCCAAAGCTCAATAAGGTGTCTTTCTCCTCCGTCTCCAGTGATCAGCCCTTGCTTAGCCCAAGTCTAATCAATAGCACACCTTTATACCCTGGGTTTATTGCAGTTGTACAAGTAGGTCTCTAGGATAAGTACTAGAAATGGGATTAGTGTGTCCAGGGATAGAAACATTGGCTATACCAATTTATATTTCCACGAGCAAGGGCGGAGAGTCCCTGTTTCCTTGACAACAGTGATCTTCACTCATCAGTAAGGTTAAAATGGTATCTCGGTGTAGTTTTACATTACGCTTGTCTTATAAGTGAGACTGACATCTTTTCATGTTTCAGAGCCATTTGATTTCCTTTACTGTGACAGGTCAGTATCTTCTCCTCCATTTTTTTATGAATTCATGGGAACTCTTGATATGTTACTGAAAGTAGCCTTTTCTTGGTGACGTTTTCCCAATTTGTCATTGATCACTTGATTTTCTTGTGATCTCCCATGGTCTCCTCTGTGTTTCTTCCCAACCACTGACTAAACTGTCTAAATGCAGGGCTGAGGGGAGCCAGTCAAGCTGAGTCTTGTCCAGGCCAAGACTCTGAGACTCCCCTAGTACCCTGGCAGGTGCTCTCAGATTGGACAAAAACCCTTCTTTATGGTAAGCAAAATTGTATGCTCTTGCTTTGCTTACTGCCTCCGAAACAAGTGTACAAAGGCCTTTGGCGTTTTGTCTTTCTGTTGTTTTGCTAATTAATTATGCAAGGCAAAGAGTTGATCACTAGGGTAGACACCTAGTGACCAACTGGACTAGTTGTTCTTGTGACGTGAGCTCTGTTTTGCTGCCTGAGATCAGATTTTCAGCAACTGGGCCAGACTGAAGGGAACAGTCATTGAAAAGTACAGTCACAGGAAGCTTCCTCAGGACAGACGAGCAAGTACAAGCCACTCCATTGCTTACTGGATGCGAGACCTTGAGACAGTCAAATGCTCGGGCCCTCAGCACCTTCTTTTGTAATAATGACACCTACCTCCCAGGCCATTGGGAGAATCTAGTAAGATAATGGAGGTAAAGGCTTTAACCCTGGGCCTAGCACAGAGTTGATGCTCAACAAAGGGAAGCTTGTTTTTTACTTTTTGAAATTTGGCCATTCCAGGTCTTAGTTGTGGCATGTGGATCTTTAGTTTTGGCATGCGAAATCTTCGTTTGTGGTGTGCATGCTAAATCGCTTCACTCGTTTCCGACTCTGCAACCCTATGGACTATAAGCCCACCAGGCTCCTCAAACCATGGGATTCTCCAGACAAGAATACTGGAGTGTGTTGCCGTGCCCTCCTCCAGGGGTTTTTCCAGACCAAGGGATCAAACCCAAGTCTCTTACATCTCCTGCATTGGCAAGTGGGTTCTTTAGCACTAGTGCCACCGGGAAAGCCCTTGGTTGCCACTGGTGGGATCTAGTTCCCTGACCAAAGTTGAACTCTGACCCCTTGCATTGGAAGCACAGAGTCTTAGCCACTGGACCACCAGGGAGGTCCCCAAAGAGAAGCTTTTATTTTTCCTAAGGCGACAGTCCTGAACTTGGCCTTGAAGGAGCAAATGTTTGAATAGAAAATGGAGAGACATTTATAACTGGAGAGCAGGGTGTTCTGATTGTATCTAGGATGACCTGAGTGACCACACAGAGAGATCCATGCCACTGAAAGAAGTTTTATTACATATCACACTTCCCAAGAGAAAGGGCCACGCCACAACATGCAGGGCCAAGTTGGGGTAGCACCAGGGTTTGGTCAGGGGGCAGAAGGAGCCAAGGGAAAGTATGGCTCAGAACCTTGATTGTGGCTTTTGTGAGAAGGGATGGGCAAAGCAGAGTCGGCAGGTTTAGGACTAGATGATTTGAATGGTTTCAGTGAGCTCTGGGCTATAGGAGTTGTCTCTAGTTGTCCAGTACCTGGCTTGGATGATTTAGGGCAGGGGAAATACTGGCTTGGTGTGTGTTCAGTTCAGTTCAGTTCAGTCGCTCAGTCTTGTCCGACTCTTTGTGACTCCACGAATTGCAGCACACCAGGCCTCCCTGTGCATCACTAACTCCCGGAGTTCAGTCAAACTCATGTCCATCGTCAGTGATGCCATCCAGCCATCTCATCCTCTGTCATCCCCTTCTCCTCCTGCCCCCAATCCCTCCCAGCATCAGAGTCTTTTCAATGAGTCAACTCTTCGCATGAGGTGGCCAAAGTACTGGAGTTTCAGCTTTAGCATCATTCCTTCCAAAGAACACCCAGGGCTGATCTCCTTTAGAACGGACTGGTTGGATCTCCTTGCAGTCCAAGGGACTCTCAAGAGTCTTCTCCAACACCACAGTTCAAAAGCATCAATTCTTCAGCGCTCAGCCTTCTTCACAGTCCAACTCTCACATCCATACATGACCACTGGAAAAACCATAGCCTTGACTAGACGGACCTTAGTCGGCAAAGTAATGTCTCTGCTTTTGAATATGCTCTCTAGGTTGGTGTGTGTTAGAAGGAGATAATTGAGGATGCAGGCTTTTTCCTTTCTTTGTTTTTTTTTTTTTTGGTTTGTTTTGTTTTGTTTTTTACTGTACCACCCAGCACTTGAGATTTTAGTTCCCCGACCAGGGGTGTAACCAGCGCCCCCTGCAGTGGAAGTGTGGAGTCTTAACCACAGGGAAGTCCCAGGATATGGGGTTTTGATTGGTTGATGGAGTCCTCAAATTGTTTACTATCTCTAGGAATTATCTAGCCCTGTGAGGTGCAGTCTTTTCAGAATTAGCAAGGCCCAGGATGTCAAAGCATTATCTGGCAACTCGGTCCAGTATCCTCAACTGGAAAATTCCATGGACAGAGAGCCTAGCACACTACAGTCCACGGGGTGGCAAAGAGTCGGACACGACTGAGTGAGCACATACACACACACACAGGATGTCAAAGCATAAAATACAGAAAATTTAAAACATGGTTAATAAGCACAGCAGGTCTAACATTTAAAGCCCTCCCCTATCCCACATTTTTATGGACTATGTGGTCAGCTGCTGAGTTTCTTGTCCTTGAAGGTATTCAAACAGAGTTAGATGCCCATGTATCGGGAATACTAGAAAAGGGATGCTTACTGGAAGAACTATTTGAAAGGCTTCTTCTAGACAACTGCTCAAGCTGGCTTACACAAAAGTGTTTATTAGTCACTGGGAAGTTCGAGCCTTTCAGGTAAGTTGGATCCAGGAATACACATGCTGTCATCAGAAATTTGCCCCTCTCTATTGCTTAGCTGAACTTTCCTCTGCCTTCACCCTCTCTTGACATCTAGCAAACACCATGAGGTGAGAGAATAAAATTTTCCAGATTATTCCAGGGAAAGTCCTGGGACTGGTTCTTCGGGCACAGTTTTTGGGTAGGTGCCCATCCCTGACTCCATCTCTGTAGCCAGGAGGATGAAGTGAAAGTGAAGTCGCTCAGTTGTGTCCGACTCTTTGCGACCCCGTCGACTGTAGCCTACCAGACTCCTCTGTCCATGGGATTTTCCAGGCAAGAATACTGGAGTGGGATGCCATTCCCTTCTCCACGAGATCTTCCCAACCCAGGGATGGAACCTGGGTCTCCCGCATTGTAGGCAGACACTTTACCGTCTGAGCCGACAGGGAAGTCTTGGAGCAACCCAAGTGGTCAAACCTGTATTGTACCCCTACCCCGGTATCAGATCGAGGCGGAGCCCCACTCAAAGCACAGAAGCTGAGAGAGGGGCCAGGGGAGGCTCCTCCAGGAAAACTGAGGAGCCTTCGACAAAGGCCCGGGAGGGCTGGACGGTGTGTGGCCCCAAAGTGACCACAGCGATCTCTGGTTCCTTCCAGCTGGAAATTCCGGCCACCCTCAGCTTGCAGGGCCCGAGTTTCCAGGTCGCGGGTGCCACTTTTCGGTCCTCTGGGCAGTCTGGGGGCTGGCTGCTCAGACCTCGCTGACCCTCGCGTCCCCCCCTGGCCAGGCCCGGGGGATGCTCCAGAACCGCGTGCTGCTGTGGAAGGAGCAGTCGGAGGCCAGCCGCAGCCCGTCGCGCGCCCACTCCCCGGGCCTGCTGGGCCCCGTGCTGGGGCCGCCCTACCCCTCGGGCCGCCTGACGCCCACCCGCCTGGACATGGTGAGGCCCTGGGCGCCCCCGCCGCCGCCGTTCGCGCCCCCGCCGCCCCCGGCACCCTCCGCGGGACCCTGGGGCCTGAGGCCCGCCGCCTGGAGCCTCC
>SJXQ01002415.1:2421-32161 GCA_006408695.1 Aepyceros melampus | reverse complement strand
GGTGGGGGTGAGGGGTGGAGGTGGAGGGGGCCAGGGCCGAGGGCCCAGGCCACGGCCCCAGAGCCCATGGTGGGCGGGCAGCCCAGGTTCGCTGTGCAGGACAGAGCAGCAGGGAGGCACGCGCCCCAAGCCAGCCGGCCTTTATGCGCCGCACAGCCTGTCGTGGGGCGGCCCCACCCCCACTCCCGTGCTGCGTCCTCCCGCTTACCCTGCCCCCCGGACCCACACCCCGAGGGGGCACTCAGGAGTTACACCAGCTCCCGCCCTTGTCCAGGGGGCCCGCAGCCCCTCGCGAATCCCTGGGAGGCTCCCTGGCTGCCGTGTCCTCCTCGTCTTCGTCCTCCTCATCCTCGCCATCCGTGAACTCATCCTGGCTGAGGCCGTAGGCCAGCGTGGTGTGAGCCAGGTCCACCTCGATGGGGAAGACGTCGGCGTCACGCAGCACCGAGTAGCAGTCGTTGTAGTACTTGGACATGGTGGACACGAAGCGCTGCAGCTGGAACACGATGTCCTGGACTGGGGCAGGAGGAGTGGGCAGATGGCGCCGGTGGGCCAGGCTGCCTGCACGCGGGGCCCGACCGACCCCGCCACCCTTGGGCTTCCCTCTCATGCACCTCACTGCCCCCTGGCACCCCGGGAGGGGGCCAGGCCAGCCAGGGCTGCCCAGCCCTGCACAGTACCCAGGCCTCCCCGCTCCAAATTCAGGGAGTGGAAGAGAACTGCCAGGGTGGGATGGGGCATGGGGATGGTGGGACTACACCCCAAGGAGTCCACGGGACACGGCCAGTCCCACCCTGGCCCGGCTCTGGGAAGCTCCCATCTCAGGTCTGACTCAGAGCCAGTCTGCCACAGGCTGTCCCTGGGAGCTCGGGTGAGTGCTGGACCTCTCTGAAATGGGGAGGGGGATGGTGTCGGCGGGGGCGCAGCCCCTCACCATGCTTCTGGTCGAGCAGCTCCATCTTCTCCAGCACGTCTTTGCGCATCTGGGAGAAGCGGGCGCGGGCCTCCTGACGGCAGCGCAGGACCAGGCGGTACTCGTAGTTGCCTGTGCTCACGCGGTACAGGGGTTCCCCGAGGGCCTGTGCCCGGGGGAAGTGTGTCAGGGACCCTGGGCAGCGGCGCGGTCGGGGGTGGTGGCAGGGAGGCTGCAGAGAACCGGCCAGTTCGCAACCCTCCACCACACAGCACTTTTCAAAGCTGCCACTGTTCCCTGTTTCTGAGATGCCTGCAGTTGCTAGAAGTGCTTAGGGATAGCTTTGTGAAAAACAAAAACAAAAAACCAGACTCTTGCCACATTAAATGAATGTTGAGTCATAGATGGACCCTGCTATCAAAAATATTACAAAGTAGCAAGTAAAAAAACCCTGGCTCTCAGGAGTGAGAGGAAGGGCATTTTTTTTTCTGCAGGAACCTCACCAAGTCTAGAGGGCAGCTGGTCTGGGAGCAGGCGGTGGGGATGGTTCCATAGCAAAAATGGCCAGCACTTGGGAGGCCTGCAGAGGCCACAGGGAGGGAGGAAAAGACAGCCCCCAGATCTGCACAAACAGGAGCCTGGCCAAGTCCCCAGGCCTCTCCTGGGCGGGCCCGCCCCACCCCGTGTCCCTGGCAGGCCCAGGACGCTCTTGGGGCTGTGTGAGGCAGGCAGGGAGAGGCGTGTGCACCCCGAGCCACTCCAGGACCAGGGCTGTGCTCCCCCACCCCACTCACAATGTAGCTGTACTCCTCGTCGTCCATCTCCTTGACCTTCAGGCAGTAGGACTGTGGGACAGGTGAGGCCAGGCTGTCAGGGGGCTGCACCGCCTGGGTGCACACCCTAATGGCCCCAGTTCCTCCCGTTGCCACCCTGGAGCCCTTGGCCTCCCAGAGGAGCAGCCGTGCCAGGCCTTGTGGGCCCTGCACACCCTGAGCTGGAACGAGCTGAGATGTGTCAGGGAGAGGCTGGCCCTTGCCCTGGAGGCTCAGGGTGGTGAGGGCACTTATCTGGGATGATGGAAAGGGCCCGAGAGCCCAGCGTTTACACTCAAGTTCCAAGAGATGCTCTGGGCTAACGGATTCCAGGATCCAAAGAACTTGAGGAAGCCCCTGAAGACCCACGTTATACACGGGTCTATCGAAGGCTCTGACAAGTCCTGAAGCAAAGGACCTGGCCTGCTCAGTGGAGTATTTTTCCTCAGTTCCTTTGACCACAGAATTATCATTTGAACATAAGACTCATGAAAATCCACATTACAACCAGTGACCTAGACTGATCCATTGTTAAAGAGTGACTGAAGAAAATTCCCGTGGGGTCAGAGTGGGTCCCGAGTGAGGGCTGCACCCACCCCAGAGCTCCTCTGAAGAGTCGAGGCAGGCCTAGGCTGCCGCCTGGTCCCCAAACACCTCCCTAGGGCCCTGGCCCCACGTCCTCAGTCAGGTGTCCCCACGGTCCCAGCCTGACCTGCTGGCCGGCAAGCGGCCGACTGAAGAGGAACAAGCCTCCTGGCGGGCTCTGACCCCAGCAGGCCAGGCCCACACCACCGCCCCTCCAAGAGGCCAGGGCCCACTTACCAGGTACTCGAACTTCACGTCCAGGTACTTCTTGATGGTGAGGCGAGTGTCCGGGATGGCTTTGTTGAGGTACGTGTTCAGGTCTGCCAGCATCTGGAAGGGGAGGTGGGGCGGACGCTCAGGCCCCTGGGCAAGGGCGGGTGAAGGCTGGCGAGGGCGACAAGGAATGGCACTGATGCGTCCACCCTTCTAGTGGACTCAGGTGTCAGAGCCGAAGGGAGCTCCCAGACCGCCCTGTCCATTCCGAGGAGAAGACGACAGCCCAGGCCAAGGGCAAGTTGTGACTCTGGTGGAGCCAGGGCCGGAAACCAGCCTGGAGGTCAGTGCCGAGGCCGTGGAGGAGGAAGGACTCAGCCACGGTCAGCTGTAGCAGCCCACCCCTAAACCAGCCCCTTGGTGCTCTGCCTCCAGAACAGGACACTCTCCGCTGGCCACACTGCCCCTCCCCACTCACCTACGGACCCACGCACGCTCCACGTGACCTACCGGCTTGATGGTTTTCAGGAGCCGGATGCCAAACTTCTCGATGCTGCGGTGGGCGTCGGCAAATTTCACAAAAGCCTCACTCGCAGCGGGCTGGGGCTCCCGCACCCCGATCACAGAGAACACGTCCCCAAAGGCGCGTGACAAGTTTGTCCTGAAGGCCGCCCCTACTTGACCCCTTAACGGAGAAGCCAGGGATTTGTTGGGGAGAAGCGCGGCGGGGAGGCGTGGTGGGTCGGAGGTTGAGGTCAGCTGGTGGTCTGCATCCCAGGGAGGTGGGGCTAAACCTCAAGAGAGGGGGATCTACACCCCTCAGAGCTGGACCTGTACCCCCAAGGAAGGTGGGTCTACATCCAAGGAGCTGACTGGTTCCAGAGGTGACCAGACCATGCGGGGAAGACGGCGTCAGAGTGGAGGAGGTGAAACTGTCTGGGAGCAGAGTACTGGTCTAGGAATCTGGTCCTAAGGTCAGCCCTGCACCTAAGGAGCTGGGTTACTGCTTCTTCTACCTGGGCTTTGTCTTCCCAGCTGTAAAATGGGATTAACTGAAGCTAACCAACTTGTAGGAAACATGATCAGGAATAAGAAAAGGCCTCGTGCACTGTAAGCGGCAGTATAGACAGGACAGGGCCTGCATGGGGAACTTCTGCACCCCACAGAAGCCTAGCTGGTCAAGAGGCTCCCCGCTGTCCCCGTCACCATCACACCCCCACACCTGACATGAGGTCAGATGCTGCAGGGTCTGCCTGAGCCTGGGCGGCAGAAAGGCCCCAGAGTGGAGCTTGCCCTCACCCTCCCCGTGGGGTGTAGGGAGGTGCTGAGCCCAGAGTGCAGGGCTTTTCCAGGGCCATGCAGCAGGTCCAGGGCGTCCTTACCCCGGTGCGTCTGTGACAGCTCGTAAAAGGCCCGGAGGAGGTTCTTGGTGTGTTCTGTCATCCCTGTGGGAAAGACCCAAAATGAGAGGGACAGGACCACACGGTGGGGATGACATTGGCCCAGGACACAGCCTCCAAACCCCCACCCCACCCGAGGCCCACACTGTCCCTGAGGCTCAGACTTTTCTCACTTGGTTTTTGTGTGCTGTTCTTTTTAATGGGCACGCGTTACTTTTATAATCAGAAAAAGCAGGTCTTTAGGTTTTCTTAAGAATTTTTAATGACATGGTCCTAGAATTGCGTGGCTGGCACCCTGCCCCTCACTGCCATCATGTTTAGAGCAGGGCTCCGGAGCTCCACCTGGGGGAGAACCGGGACCGGTACTTCCGGTGCAGCACCCCACCCACCCAGGGCTGCTGGCGGGAGGGAGTGCCTGCCCACCTTTATACAGCTCGGCGGTCCGCTCCAGCTCCTCCAGCCTCTTGACGAGCCCATCTGTGGGGATGAGAGAGCCAGGGGTGAGGGGAGAGACCCAGGGATCACTGGAGCCAGGCTTGGGAGGGGCGAGGGGGCCCCCAGAGGAGAACCAGGAACAGCACAGGACAGGGTCCCAGGCATGGGGACTGGGCACCTCAGGGCGGCTGGGCTCACGGGTGTTTTGTGACGAGCCCAGTACATCCAGACAACGCGGGGCAGAAGGGCGACCCTCAGGAAGCTGTGATAAGCACCACCCCAGGAGGCTGGGACACGCCGAAGGGGCAGAAGGTGACAAGGATGCAGGTGCTTCCAGAAGTGAGGAGTGAAAACCGGACTGGGCCCTCCCCAAGGCCATGCCCAAGGGTAGCTGCCCAAGGCTGGTGGAAGGCATGCCCCTGCCTAGCAGTCAAGGACCTGTCCAGAACTTCCTACACACACCCTGCCAACAGCCAGGAAGCAAGGCAGTCAGAGACAAGTGGGAGAGACGGGATGCATCGACAGTAACCCTTAAGGCAGGCTCAAGGCAGCCCACCACCACCTGGCAGCTCAGAAGGGACAGCAATCTGGGAGGGGAGAGGAAGGCAGGAAGGGCTTTGAGGAAGAGCTTGCACTGGAGCGGGCCTCGGCGATCGTCATCGTCGGCTTCACAGGTGTTTATCCTGCACCCACTATGTGCCAGACCCCGTGCTGGGCCAAGGAATGACCTTGGTGAGTGAAATCTGAGTGGTGCTTTCCAGGCTCCTGGTCTAGCGGTGACAGTGGCCAGGCCACGGCTGGCAGGGGCAATAAGGGCAGCCAGGTGAGGGATGGGGCTGCTGCCTCACCTCCAGGCTCAAGATAGGAACAAGTGGATGACCAGGGCCGGGGCTGCATTCCAGATCAGGGCGGGGCGGGGCTCCGGCCAGCAGTGATCACCACCCTCCTCCACTCTGATAGGGGTGAGCCCACACCCACCTCCCCACAAGGAGCATGGGCAGCAAGTGCAGGGCAGAGTCCATGCTGGTGGCTGCCTGGCCCAGGGCCTCCTAAGACAGAGCCTGGCCTCACTGGAGCCCTCCACTCAGCTCGGTCCTTTCTCCACATGAGCTTTTTGGGGCAATTACTTCCCCCATCTTACAGGGAAAACCAAGGTTCAGAGAGCTAAAGCAACTTGCCTAAAGGCGCACAGCGAGGCCTGTGCAGGCCAGGGTGCCCTCTGCCCCCTCAGTTTCCTGTGCTGACCTGGGCCAGGGTTTTCTGAGTGGGAGGAGAGGAAAAGGGTTGTAGAAGCCAGGTCTGGATTCTTAAATCTGGGCAGAGAAGGCAGTGTGTGTCAGGCTGTCAGGGAGGAAGGTTTGGGTTCTGGGGGTTGGTGGGGTGCTCCTCAGAGGTCTTCAGAGGCTTCAGCCACTGGGCTGGCCTCCAGGCCCCAGCGCCCCAGAGCCCTGGCGCCCAGCCAGCCTGGCAGTGAAGGAGCCACGTAAGCGCCATGCTGTTGTTTTTAGCTGGGTCATGGGACATCATGACAGCTTCAATTTTAGAAACCCTATTTAAGGCTGGGGAAATTGCAAGGTTTGGGGGGGAAAAAACACAACAACCAGTTCTAATTTCATCTCGACGCATGGTAACTACAGTAACAGGGATTTATAGGCACCAAGAAGCTGGAAATAGCAGCCGCCACTTTTGTACACCCTCTGGAACAAGCTCAGACCCCACCCCCGATGTCCCAGCCAATAAAGCCCAGTGCGCCCAGCTGAGCCTACAATTTATATCGGTATTTATATCTGTCCCCACACGTACACAGCAGAGCTGCTGCTATTTATAAACTCGGGCTGGTGACGGCAGGAGTGGGACTGAGTGTTTCACTGGTTTCCCCCCACCCCCCGGGGAGAGCGCGTGTGCACACGCATGGGTGGATGTGAACGTGTGGGGAGAGAGTGTGTGTGCACAGGCATGTGTGGGTGTGAATGTGCGTGTACTCGGTTTTCCCGCTGCGGGAGGCGAGCGCAGCCACTTCCAGGTCTGAGCAGGAATTGCTGGGCAGCAGCACCACCTCCTGGAGAGAGGCGGGGGGGCCAGGTAAGCAGCCTGGGAGCAGCCGGGACATGCTGGGGTGACGAGAGGGCACAGGGTGGAACTGGGGCTGGGGTGGGGGAGGCCTGGCTGTGTGAGAGCAGCTCGGGGGCAGTGGCAAAGGCACCAGCTTGGGGAGCTTGGCAGGAGGCACCTCCCCACCAGGAGTCTCTCATCTATGACTTGGGTCTGTCTGTGAACGCTTGCTGGAGAACGGGGGGACAAGGGCTGTAAGAGGCCTTCACTGTGTATTGCGGGTGCTCTGTGGGAGCTTGGAGAGGCCTCTGGGGAGGCAAAGACATAGTGAGTCTCAGCCCCACCAGCAAAGGCCCGGCCCAGGCCAGCGGGACACACACAGGTCTGGTGGGCAGCCGTGGCGCCCCTCTCCCAGAGGCCTGGGCCTGAGTCCCCTGGGACCAGAGGTGGGGGCTGGGAGAAGGGGACTCACCATTGCACAGGATGGCCCGGCTCAGGCCCAGAGCATCTGCTGTCCCCGAGCTCATGTTCTCGACCAGCCGATGCTTCACCTTCTTCAACACTGGGACCAGGTGAGAAAAGGACTCATGAGGTGGAGTCTGGGCCCCTGGGGCCAATCCCGCTCCATCACAACTCATTGGGAGCAACAGCAGGGCCGGAACTGGGGTTTGGGGTGGGGATGACTATGAAGTAGGAAGGGTCCTGGCAGGGGGTTGTGGGGGTTCTGGGCTCCCTGCCCTTTTCACGCTCTACTTGAGAGAGGTGTTGGGAGCCTGGAAACCATAAGTATGTAAGGCACTTAACTGAAGGTCTGGCACTCAAAGTGGCTATCGACTCCCACTGAGACCAGAGCTGCCTAGGCCTGACACTGGCCGACAGGCCACATAGGAAGAACCCCCCTCTGCCAGCTCTCCTCCACACCCGGGAGTGGAAGCACCGTCCATGACAGCTGGCCCCAGGCTCCAGACTCAGTCACTGCATATGTGGTCAAATAGTCTGCAATGGGACCAGGATGGGACCAAAGGGTTTTAGAGGAAGAATTTCCAGGACAGACTTGACCTGCCCTTAGCCTCTTTTCTTAACCAGAAGGCAACTGTGGCCCAAGGGTGGAGGAAAAGGGTGCTGGACCCCAAAGCCAAGAGATCTGGGTGGGCCTTCACCCGAGGGCACAGCGCCTCCCTGGGTCTCGGGCTCTGATGTGTAATGAGGTGGCTGGTCCAGAGGACCTCGAAGCTACCATCTGGCTCCTGAGTCTGGAAGCGTCTACAGAACCAAGGCCCAGCCCCCGAGCAGGAGGTAATATGTCCCAGGGCATGCTGTGGGCAGAAGGACTGGCCTCTGCCCCAAACCTGAGGGCCTGTCCAGACCCTAAGGCTTTCTGGCAGCAGGTGGGCAGAAGAGGCCAGGGTTGAGTGGGGTGTGCAGGTGGGCAGGTGGTACCGGGCAGGCCTGGGCTGCCCCCCATTTCAGAGTGATGAGGGACTGGGCCTAGTGAGCTGGAGGGCTGCCCTACAAAGGACAGGCCTACGGCATGAAGGCACCAGAGCAGGTGGTCAGGGGAGGTAGGGGAGTGAACCATCAGGCAGGGAGAAACCAGAGACAGGTTCCGGGGACCAGCTGCAAGGGGAGCACCCCTGGTTCCTCCCAGCTGCTTTGGATTGGCTTGGTCAGAGGGTCAGAGGGCACAGCCATGTGATCACTGAAGCACTATCACAAGGAGACAGAGCGGGGGCTTGCGGAGCCCCTGGACGCCACTGCCCCGGCACCGCTTACCAATGTCCAGGGACATGCCCTGCTTGGGGTCCGCCTGCAGCTTGTTGTAGTGGATGGTCACCTCCCCCTGGAAGAGGACAGCAGAGCTGTGACGGGCCCTGGGGCCCCAGCCCCTTCTCTGAGGAGGCCTGTCTGCTCTGGTATCTGTGGTCGTCAAAGAATCCTGAGCCCTGGGATAGGGCTCCTCCTCCTCTCTCCACCCCACCAGGCCCAGAAAATCGGCAGGGACAGGGCAGACAGGGTCCCTGGGGTCACAGAGCTCACAGCCGGGCGGTCTGTGACACTGTGTGCCCCTGCCCTCCCCCATGCCACGGCCACAGTGCAGACCTCTGCCAGGTCACTTCTCCTGTCCTCTGAGAGGGTCTTCTAAACCAGCCTCCTGCTCAGGAGTCCTGCCATTCGTCCCACAAACACGTCCGAGCACCTTCTCTGTGCCGGGTGCTGGGAGTGCTAGGGAGCAGGTACGAGGTGCTGGGTGCTGGGGGTGCTAGGAAGCAGGTATGAGGGTGGCCGCAGCCCCCCAGAGCCCAAGGCCAGCAGGAGAGGCGATGCAATTCGCGGAATTACACCAATCGCAGTCCAGTGACTGGACGAGAAATAGCCAGCTTCCCTCGAGAAGGCTGCCCTGACCACGTGAGGCCACCACGGTCAGTCTCATGCTTGAGATCCTAAGACCCTTGAGCTGGGGACTGAATTCATTCAGATACAAAACAGGATTTCAAAACTGTATCCTGAAGGGAAACCAAAGTGAACTGAGGCCATGGGGCTGTGGGGGAGGAAGGAGCACCAAGGTGGGACCAGATCTGGGCTCTGCTCCAGCCGTGCAACCACAAGCAGCTCCTTCCCTCCTGCAGGGCACTGGTGAGATGGGTGCCCGGATCTCTGCCAAACGTGGGGGCTGGGGAGTCCCCAGGCAATGGCAAGGCCATGCGCACCTGCCAAGAGCTCCTGTTCTCATGGGTAATGTGAGAGGCTGGTGTGAGACAGGCTCGGGAGGACAAGGAGGGTCTGGTGGGTAGAGACGGGGGAAATGAGAAAAGGGATCCAGAGAGGGGGCACACGCACCCCAGCTCCGTATCAGAATGAAACATGGCCCACCACCTCCCATGATGCGCTCTCTGCCCAACAGGAAATGCCCAGGACAGTAAACTCTACACCAGGCGGAGCAGAAGAGGAGAACAAAGGGGAGAGGGTGGAAGCCGTGGGTCCGGGGCTAAGGTAAGAAGACGGACTATCAGGGATGCTGGTACCAGGTCTTTAAGACACAGAGGATGGGAGGAAAGTGAAGAGAGGTTTGCATGGATGGGGTGAGGGAGCCCAACACTCGACCGAGCTCAACAGGCAGCTGGATGCTTGACTCTCAAAGCGTTAAAGCATCCTGTGGCTTTGCGCCTTCTTCACTGTTTTGGTTTCACAAGAGCTACCAGCAGCAAAAATCTCTAAAAACATGGCAGAAGGGCTGCATGCTTTTGGGTGTGGCGGGAGAGAGGGGCTCTGTAGGGAGAGGCCTTGACCTAGAGCAGGGCGGGGGAAGCAGGAAACAGGCAGTGCAGTCTGGCCTGCTGAACAGGACACCAGCAGCTGGACATGGAGCTGCCCTGGGGCCCAGAGGGGTCCCCGGGGGGATGTGCGAGCCCAGGAGGACCCACAGGACTGCAAGTTCCTACAGGGAACGGTAGGTGGGGTGCCTTTTTCCCTCTTATACCCTCTTGGGCCCAGCACGGCTCAGAGGACATTTCCTGGGTATCTACTGACCCAGGTAGGTGCACCATGGACTTCTAGCTTCAGCTCCAGCCCTGACTGGGGACACGCTGGCTCGCCCTGAGGTGTGGTTCTGAGTCTGACAGCTCCCCTGGGAGCTTGAGGGCAGGACCTTTGAGTCGTGGTGCCCACTCTCTCACCAGGGCCCAGCACAAGTCCTGGAGTGTAATCAGCATTTCCCGAATGAACCTGGGGGAAACTGAAGGAGCTGGGATGTGATAGACCCCGAGGCGCCGAGGAGGGAGCTGGGTGAGGGCCAGGTCCCCTGCAGGCCCACTGAGGCCTCGGGCAGGCTGGAGGTCTCAAAAGGGCCACTGTCCTCATTGCCGACGCAGCCTTACCTTCACTTCCTGAATCATCTTGGCCACCTCCACCTTATTTTTCCTTTGATTGACCTGCCATTGACCCCTGTGATCTCATCGCCAGCTGCCACGGTGCCATCCAGCGCGGCAGGCGTGTTGTCAAACACCTGTGGGTGTGGAAGGGGATGGGCGAGAGGAAAGGAAAGCTGGGAAGAAAGCTGGCACAGGTGGGCATTCCCTCCACCCCAACCAGTACCAGTCCTGTCCTGGTCTCTACTCTGTCCCTTACGTGGTGAGGAAAAGGGCAAGGGGAGAGAGCACCCCAACAGCCAGATATGAATGACCTACCTTCTTGTGGGAAAGGAAAGGAGGACAGGAAGTAAATGCGACTGATAAGATGTCCCTTTTCTGATATCAACTGCACCCAACCTTACACACCCACTAGAGGCTTTGTTCCTCCAAAGTCATTTCTTTAGATTTTCCAACAACGCTGCTCGGAGCTGACTCAGAGTGCCAAAGCACCACTGATCAAGTCCTGCAACCTCACTGCAGTCCCCAAGGAGCAAGGGCCCCCCAATACATGAGCCCCTTTTCCCAAAGTGACCCCGTCCAGGGAGGTCTGTGCTCACTGGCTCAATGTGGCTGAATGTGTCTGTTAAAAGGACAGAGACAGGGGGAGATACTCAGGATGAGCAGGCAACAAAAGTGTGTGCCATTGAGTCCCACAGCCCCATAGTCCCTGTGGGGCCCTAGAACGCCGGCAGCCAGGCTTACCTGGAGCCTGGAGCCTCAGGAGCCTGGTGGGGGGACTCCACCCAACAGCTCCATAGGAAAGGCCTCTCTCTGTGGGTGCTGGGAGACTGGCTGACACCCCGCAGAGGAACCCAGCAGGTGACTGCAACCACACAGAACTGTGAAACCTGTCATGACTGTGAGGGCTCACTCTTAGATACAAAGATGGGCAGGGAATACTGGGCCCTTGAAAAAGTGTCCCATGTGAAAAACACCAAAACATTTAAATGGAAAAAAGAACCACAGGAAACAGGAACAAAGCAGGGGCAACAATATGAAATATTATGAAAGTAAATGGAATAATATAAATACTTTAATATTTATATAACATGAAATATTTCTATAATATAAATATATTTCAGATATATTCATCTTATATAATATGAAAATAAAAAGAAAACTGCAAGTAACATCTTCACAGAGATCTGAAAAACAAGAACAGGATGATGTAAAAGGATCATTTCGAAAATAGGAAAGATTCATAGAAACATAAAACACAATTGAAATGGAAAATGCCAAAGGAACTTTGGAAACCAAGCAGTGGGAAGCAAAAAAGAGATGGTCAGAAAACGAGAAAAGGAATATTAAAAGATCAATGGAGGAAGCCCAGAGTTTAACCAACAGGAAGCCCAGAGTTTAACCAATAGGAAGCCCAGAGTTTAACCAATAGGAAGCCAAGAGTTTAACCAATAGGAAGCTCAGAGTTTAACCAACAGGAGTCCAAAAGCGGGAACAGAGAGCAGGACAGCATCAGGGACAATATGCGAGATGCAGAAGAGAAAGACATGGGGTTTCCAATGAACCTGCCCCTTGAGGTTCCAGCACAACAGACAGGGAAAGGATCAGGCCAAGAGCCATCGTCATGATGCTTCAGAATGCCAGGGACAAAGAGAAGTGCCTAAGAGTTTTGATGGGCCAACAGTAAAACACATTACTGCAAATAAAGGATCACAAGTAAGACTGGCATCACCAGACAGGACAACTATGCTGATGGCAAAAAGACAATGAAATGACACCAGCCAATTTCTAAGTGAAAATTATTTTCAACCTTGAGGTTCATTCTTGAATTTGACCCACTCAAGTGTCAACTGAAAGGAATATGAGAGTAACAACTACAAAAAAACAGAACGAGATACTTACAGAGACACACGTTCCCAAAAAATTTACCGCCCTAGTAGCCTTTCTCAGAAAGCTACAGGAAACACGCTCCACCAACTTGGGGAAGTAAGCCAAGAAAGAGGGATCCTGGAGATGAGGGAATGCGATCCACTAGAGGAGAGGGAAGGGGGAGGGGTGGAGGACAGAAAGCTGACGGAAATGTTTGAGGTAATGTACTGAGAACACAAGGAGAATGCAAATGGAAAAAAAAAAGAAATTACTTGTTTTAAAAAAAGAAGATTGAGTTAAGAAAAGAATCACAGGCTTTCTCAAAAAATTAAACAGAGTTAGCATATGACCCAGAAATTCCGCTCCAGATTTATATCCAAAAGAAATGAAAACATATGTCCACAGAGAAACTGGACATGAGTGTTTATAACAGCGTTATTCGCAACAGCCAAAAGGTACAAACAACGCAAATGCCCATGAACAGAAGAATGGCTAAACAAATGGTGGTCTATCCATCCAATGGGATGCTATTCAGCCATGAAAAGAAGGAAGTACTGAAATGGGCTGCAACGTGCATGGACTTCAATGTGACATGATCACTCAAGGGCATGGGTGGTTGTCTGGGTGATGCGACAGTTCTGAAACCAGAGATGGTAGCTGCATTCCATAAGCGCACTGAAATAGCACTGAGTTGCTATACCTTAAAACCACTATTGTATGCTACGTGAATGTCACCACAATACAAATATTTTTTGAAAAAGTACAAATACAGAAGACCATTAAGCTTGGGACCTAGAACAGCACCTTACTGTGCTCTGAGCTCTCTGGGGGTGGGGTGGGGAGGAGGGCCTCTGTTTTCTTGCTTTCTTAACTCCAGTGTCTGCAAAATACCCTGGCCAGGCCCTGAGAAGATATTTTCCAAACATGATACCTATTGCACTGACACAGACTGAGCCAAAACTGACAAGATCACCACGCTAGGAAGATGGAGTGAGAGGAAACAGTGGTTTGGGAAGAAAGTTAAATTCTTGTCTCCTTGGCTGAGAGAAGCTGATAGATGTTTACAAGGGACAGATCAGGAAGTAACGGGATAAGCATCTTACTGAGAAAATATGGGCCCTCCGACCTGAATCTACAGCTAAAAGTGGGGGACGCAGTGTTGCTTCTGGGACTGGGTGGAGCCGGGCCAGGGGAGGGGGAGGGCGGTGAGATGGGGTAGAGCAAGGAACTGCTTATTTGACACGGCCTTTTAGTACTCTTGACTTGTTAAAAGCAAGTCAGAGAGTCTCTGATTAAAAATAAAACTGGATTTTGAAAAAAATCAATTCTACTATTTATAATCACAGTTCACACTAAGGACAAACCTGGCCTTCAGCAGGAGGCGGGGATGGAGGGGGAGGTGGCACAGGAGGCTGAACAGGCAGATTTCCAGGAGGTCAGGCCTGCGGGAGGCCTCTCCAACACCTCCTGGGTCAGAGGAGGCCAAAGGGCTTGCAAAGGCCACATTCTGAGTGGGCAAGACCAGATCCAGGGAATCTCCGTCTTCAAGGAGTGACTCTTTCGCAAGATCCTCAGAGAGACTGATGTTTCTTGTCTGCCACCAATGGCTACTTAGCTGAGAAGGTTAGAATAGAGCAGAGTCCAGGTCAAGTTGATGTCTAGGGGAGCGAGCTTCCTTCCAAGACTAGAGAGATCACTGACTCTGACCAGCCCCACAGTAAAGGAGGCCAGTCCCCACTTGTGAGTCACAGATGACAGAACATCACCAGGGCAGCTCCTGTGCAATAAGGACCACAAACTTGTAAAGTACCGCTGGCAGATCATCTGGGAGAGTGAACTGTCATAAAAATAGTAACAGCTGCCATTGAGGGAGTGCTGCTTAAGGGCCAGAAACTGTGGGATGTCATTGTTGAGTTTATTCTTCACAGCAACCCAAAGATGCTCAGACCTATGCATTTTACATCCCCAGTTTCCAGGTAATGAAACTGAGGCCCAGAAAGGTTAACAAGTTAATAAGCAGGGAAGCTTGCATTTAAACTCAGGCCATTCATAGTCTTTTAGTCATTCTGCTATGCTTCACACTTGTGTTAGTACCAAAGGTTGACAGTTTTGTTGATTCATTGGCAACACTGTTATTGAAGGTCCACTATTTGCCAGGCATTGTATGAGATGCTGACTGCAGTGAACAAGCAAACAGGGATCCTGCCCTCATAGTGCAGAGAATCTGGAAAAGTGGCTAGATACAGAATTAGTGAGCACATCCATAGAGTACAGATGGTGGTAAGTGCTGAGAAGGAAAAAAACCAGATTGAAATGACAGAAAAACAAGGGCAGACCTACTGAGGGGGGGTGTTCAGGGAAGCCCCTTTGAAGAGAATAAAGAGCCAGCTTTACAGAGTGGAGGAATGAACCTTTGTCATGTCCAAGTAGGGAGGTGGCTCGACCCCTCCAGCACCTCCCTCCCGCCTCCAAAGCACTCAATACCTGAACAATATACAGGCAGGGACAGTACTGGGCTCCTCCTCCAATGCTGATCCCGATCAGGTTCTGAGCATCCTTCTGCAGGGTCACCTTCCCAGGCACAGTAGGGATTCCGCTAGAAAGAGAAGCACGTGCAGTTGAGTTTCCTGGAAGAATGCCTGGAGGAGATGGGGATGGAGGCAGGGACCCCAAAACCCCCAAGAGCCTCCTAGTGCTGCACACACTACAGAGGGGAGCTCGTTCTCATTTGGCCAAAAAGACAGCATTTTGTCATTTTGTGCTGGAACACCGCAGAGCTCTTGGATCCATGCTAATGGGGGATCGAACCCCAACTTGGCCATTTATCAGCTGTGGGTCTTGGATAAGCAAGTCACCCTCTCTGCATCTCAGTTTCCTCATTCATAAAATCATTTGATTAAAAAAAAATGGCCACTTTAAAAGTACATGGAAGCCACTTAAAACCAACTCAGCCAAGAGTAGGTACTCAAAAAAATAGGTCCCCGTCCCTGTTCTTCATTCTCCCTCTAAGAGTTGAGTCAGACTCTATTCTTGTCACCTTCTCAGCTACATAAATTATAGGCCACCACCTCCAGGAAGCCTTCTCCTGTTAAACTATGCATCACCCATCTCTCAACTATTATACTCAATTACCTCTCAATTTTCACTATACATTAGCACTTATTTATGTTTTATGGCAAATACTCTCATTTATTCTCTTCTTCACTCGACAAACATTTGCTAACAACCTGCTGATGTTGAGCACCGTCAGTGTTGAGGACACAGAAAGGCACTGCCTTCAGTCCTTGTCTGAGGGAGGATACATTCTAATAAGGAGACTAACTTAATTTTTGAAACTCTCTCCCACTAATCATTTATGTTGGGAAGGAAGGTATGTTTATGATATTCCTATTCATCCTTCAAAACCTAGCTCAATTGCCACCTCTTCTGTGACAGAAAGTGAAGTTGCTCAGTCATGTCCGACTCTTTGCGACCCCATGGACTGTAGCCTGCCAGGCTCCTCTGTCTATGGGATTCTCCAGGCAAGAATATTGAAGTGGACTGCCATTTCCTTCTCCAATTCTAACAAGAAGACTAACTTAATTTTTTAAAATCTGCCCCACTAATCATTTATGCTGGGAAGGAAGGTGTATTTATGAAATTCCTATTCATCCTTCAAAACCTGGCTCAATTGCCACCTCCTCTGTGACGCCTTCCCTGAATACCCCAGCAGAGGCACTGCTCAGCTGGCTGGGTTCTCCTTGTAGCCATGTCATTCTCCATCAGGGCCCTTGTGGCCCTGAATTGCAATTATACATCAATATGTCCACAGCCTCCTACAGATGGTGAGCTCCTGGAAAGGCAGGATTCATTGCGGCTTCTAAGCTTACGCTGAGAAGCAAGGGTCTGTGGAACTCGCAAGTCAAGGGATTTAGGGGGATCTGGGGTTCCTGCACCCGTGGGACTTGGGGTAACAACATACTCACAGTTTATCTTCCTCGATGTCATAATCCAAGTCTGCAAACATGGTTCCGAGAGTTTCAGTGGGCTGGCTAACTGCCCAGCTCGGCAGGGGAGTGGGGAACTGGATCCGGATGAGAAAAGAGGGCAGGGCTTAGGAAACCAAAGTGCCTAAATACCACCCCCAACCCCGGCTATCAGCGAGAGCCAGGCCCTCCTCCTCCCCTCCGGACGATGGGGGATTGTCCCGGGGTGGGGGGTGGGTAGGTGATTCTTACTAGGTACAGAGGGGGAATCCAGGCCAGGACTGGGGGCTCAGATCCCAGAGCCCGCCCCACGGGTCTCCAGGCCCTCGGGAGCTGCCTCTGTACTCACCGGAAGCGTCAGTCCCACAGACGGGTCCGGGCCAGGCTGGCACCTGAACGCACCTGCCGTTCCACCTGTCCGCGGCCGCGACTGTCGCGTCACTTCCGACGGGACGCGGAAGTCCCGCCTTCCTGCCCTGGGTATTTGCCCCGATCCCTGCAAGCAACCCTTCCCTCCCAGCCTCCCAGGGCTCCCAGAACCAGGAAAGAGAATAAGTATTGACGGAAGCTCCCCCTTAGCATGAAAAAGCGGAAACAGAGTAAAGGTCTGGAGAGGCCGACGGCGCTCAACCCCGCCCCTTGCCCTATGGCCGCCGCCATCTTGGTAAGGGCAGGGTTTTTCCCAGCTTCCTTAGCGGGACGCAGGGGACCAAGACGCCTGGCTGGTTGCCGTGGCAACGGCCGCATCCTCAGGCGGGGAGACCTCCAGCGAAATTCAGTGGACTACAAACCTCGACAGGTTCCCTTTAACATTTTCAGCACCCCGTGTTAGGGTGCTGTGACTCCTCTACTAGAATGACTGTCCTAGCTGGAAGGATCCTTCGAGATGCCAATCTAATCTGAGTTTTGCAGGCCAGGATACTAAGTGCCAGTAAGGGGAAGAGATTTTGTCCAGAGCCTTCCACAGTTGCAGTAAGATCCAGATCTCAACTCTGAGATGCCTGCCACCTAGTCCAGCGCCTTCTAACACCTGCACACCTCTGGTCAGTGGCTCTGCTATGGACAGGTTGGATTCCCTTCCTTTCCCTTTACATACCTCCTTTCTCCAAGTGCAAACTAAGACAACCGGGGCAGATGCTTTCTATGATATTTAGTAAAAGACGCCTCACACTCCCTCTCCTTCGTTAGTCCTGAGCTGCCCCCTTGGGGTCACACTGAAGGTCACAGCCCTTGTGTACCTGAGGTTCTGAAAATGCCATCAGTGCTTCGGAGCCGACAAGTCCAAATCTCCTCTCCCCACTAACCTCTGCTGCAGTATTGTGTATATTAAGTTCCCTGGAGGGGTTGGGACTCCCAGAGCCCCAGCCTAGCATCTGCCTCATCCAGGAAGCATGGGACCAGGCTCGTCCAGATTCCTCCAGGGGCAGTGGAGGAAGGAGAGATGCAGAAGGGTGATTATCCATATACCCCATGGCCTAATGGGAGCCCCACCCTCTCCTTCAGGAGCTGTCTGAGTGTTGGCAGTTGTGCAGAGTACCACAGTAGCAACAACTTTTCCATGTACCCTTGGCTCCACCATTAAGATCACTTTCACAGGATTTCAAAGTTCATCTTGATCCTATGAGAGAAGAACAAGTACTGTCAGCCACATTGTGCGGGTAAGGAAACTGAGGCTCAGAGACACTGCCCCTTGTCTCCCAGGTGGTTGGTAGCAGAGCTAGGGCTGGTGTTTCCAAGTCCTATTTGCAGGCCAGAATTTCTATTCTAAAAATCAGCAGTCTCCAAAGCCAGATTATTTAATGTGGACTGTGGCTCTTCCACCTCACAGTAGCCCTAGCTCATTCCCAGATGCTGCCATCTTGAAGCTGGGGGATCTTGGGCAAGTCACTGCCTGACTCTGAGTTCAGATATCTGTAAACTGGGGACAGTGGTTCTCCCAAAAGTGCTTGTGAAGATCAAGATAAAAAGGAGAAACAGGGAATACCCCGGTGGTCCAGTGGCTAAGACTCTGTACTCCCAATACCGGGGGCCTGAGTTCAATCCCTGGTCAGGGAACTAGATCTCATGTGCCACAACTAAGACCCTATGCAGCCAAATAGAGAAAAATAAATATTTTTTAAAGGAGAAACAGATGTGAGTGCTTTGGAAACAATTCGCATGACACAGATGTTACTCAAGTCTCTTGACCCCCCACCCCGCCCCCGGCCAGCCCATTCCAGTCCCTCTTCCCAAGGGAGGACAAAATGCCCAGCCTCCTCTCTTTTCTTCCTTGACTTCCCTGTCTCCCAAGCCCAGCTCTAATCCACCTGTCGCAGACAGCCTTACCAGACAGTCCTGGCTCACAGATCTTGTCTCTTTTTCTGAGCCCCTGAAACAGTTGTTGTTTGGTTATTCACTTGGCAATTAACTGTGTGTCATCTTGTGAAATCCCTTCATGGCTTCCCTGAGTCAATTCTGTGTTGATTCACTTATCACATGTTTGAATTTTGCCTGGGGAGCTCTATTCCCGTTTAAAATTGGGGCTTAGTGTTCCTGTCTTGACAAACCATATTCTCCCTATGTCTCTTCTTCCTGAGTTCCTTTTCTGTCCTGACTTTATTGTCCCTGGCACATCCCCCCTTCCATAGGATGCCAGGAAGCCATCAACAGGTGTCACTGTGACAAACTTGAAAAAGAAAATCAGGGTGCTTTGTAATACATGTTCGTGTGAAAATGCGATGATTCACTTTATATTTATCAGTGGATGGCTCTCCTGAGTCTGACCACACAGCATGGGAACCTGTTCCAGCCAATTCATGGGGTCAGGTTGGGACCACAAATTCATTTGAGGGGAAAGAAAGTGTGAGTACCTTGTTCCATCGCCATAGTAAGCACTTCTTGTCTTTCCAGCTGGACCGGAAGTCCCTGGGGGCAGATCTTGTCCTTCTCTGTATCTCCCACAGAGCCTGGCACAGCACCTGGCTGCGGACGACGTGCCGTAATCGTAGCTGTGGTTTTTCGTATGAGATGGGGTGTTCTTTGTGCCCTGTAGGAGAAGGCTGGTATGGGCAGAGAGGGAGAGCGATGATAAGGGCCTGAACCTGGATGGTGGCAGTGGCCAAGCTTCCTCCACAGGGCTGGAATCACCAGACCAAGTCTAGGTCCTGAATTTGAAATGTGTGTTTTTAACAAGCAGCAGCATCCACACACAGAAGCTTTACCACAGACCACAGCTCTCCCAGCCCAAGATGGTCCCAACTCAGATCCGAGCTCTGTGGTTTCAGAGCTTGGAGTTCTCAGGCACACCAACCTTTGGCTCTGAGACGATGCCTGGAGAATGGGGGTGAGGACCCCCCAAGATAGAAGCTCTGAAAATGAAGATGAAAAAGCAGAAACGAGCTTGAAAATGCCTTAAGAGTGATTCACTTGGCCAGACATCAGAGGTTTTTATTGTTATTCCTCGTGATCATTTTGCCCAACTCCTTCAGAAGGTTGCTTAGACCCCTGCATAAGACTCGCCTGGGAAATGTGTCATATACAGGCTCCCAGGCTCTGTCCCCAGGGAAGGGGGAACCCTGAAGGCTGCATTTTCACAAAGCTCTGTGGGTGGCTTCAGTGCCTCCTGCAGTTTGAGGACCACCATGTCACAGGCTCAGAATGGACTGTCTGTGCATCCTCAGGGTGGATCTATTCAGCTACACC
Source organism: Aepyceros melampus (assembly GCA_006408695.1). Taxonomy (NCBI): domain Eukaryota; kingdom Metazoa; phylum Chordata; class Mammalia; order Artiodactyla; family Bovidae; genus Aepyceros; species Aepyceros melampus. Next base: position 12,370 of record SJXQ01002415.1, on the reverse strand, counting down.
AATGATCCCTGCTCTGCGGGCCTTGCCATCTAGAGGGGCTTCTGCCCTGGCCAAAGGCCAGCAAAGGGTTCCTGGAGGAACTGACAGCTGAGTGCTGAAGGAGATGCTGGCGGGACCCAGGTCGAGAAAAGTGGCAGAGTGACCCAGGCAGAGGACAGAGCTGGTGCAGGCGGCAGGGGGTACAAGGCACAGTCCCCCATCCTCAGAGAATCACAGTGTGGCAGGGGAGACAGGCAAGTGAGGGCAGTGACAGGCGTGATGAGACCACCACCAAGTCCTGACCAGAGGACGGGAACTCCCCCTCCCTCTCCTGCTGTTCCAGAGATCATCCAGGTAGGTGGGTGACCCCTGGCCCAGCCTTGCCACTGAAAGCAGTGTGACTCAAGGCAAGTCCTCTTTGGGCCTAGGTCTCCTCCATGACTCTGTTTTTCGAGTTCTGAGCCTCAGATTCAATTGGGGAAAATCCTACCCCCAACAACCCCATTGGAGGAGGAGAAAGGGACAACAGAGGAGGAAATGGTTAGACGGCATCACCGACTCGATGGACATGAGTTTGAACAAGCTCCAGGAGTTGGTGATGGACAGGGAGGCCTGGCGTACTGCAGTCCGCGGGGTCTCAAAAGAGTAGTACACGATTGAGCAACTAAACTGAACTGAACAACCTCATATTCCTGGGGAAGTGCTGCCACCCAGTGGCCATTGGGAGAAAAACTTCCTGGGGAACCAGAACCCCCATTCCACCATTCCTGTCGTATCACTGCCCCGCCTAGCTCAGGGCTGGCTGGGCAATCTTTGTAGTCTGTGGGGGATGGGTACTGAGCTGTGCCAGACGTGCCCACTCCTCAGTGTTGCCATGGCCCCAGCTCCAAGGCCTGACTCCTCACTGACTCACTGCTGGCATCACGGGCCCGTGGAAAAAAAGGTCAAGGAACCAGGGGTGGGTGGAATTGGATTCCATTCATCAGCAGCATAGAGATTTAGAGGATGGGTTTCAAAAGCAAACAGATGATCGCAGTATTACTAATAGCCAACATATATTGGGCATCTCCACATCAAGCGACAAGAAAAGCAAGGTCCTGTCCTGCCAGAGCTCACATGAGTGGGAGAGGCAGGCACTGGCCCCGGTGACATCACCTACTTCAGAGCGCGGAGTGGGTCCCCACAGTAAAAGGGGAGCCCAATGGGAAGGGTTTGACTGCAGACGCGTGGGAGCTGGTGGGTGGGCAGGACGGAGCATTGGCTCCACGGCAGCTGTGTAACCCTGGAAATGTCCCTTGACCTCTCTGAGCCTTAAAAAGGGTAAAATGTGTATCCTAAGAGCCCAAGTGTTGATTTCAAATTTCAGTGCATGACCAGGACTCTCCTTGCCCAAACCCCTCCAAGGTCTTCCCATCACAGAATAAACCTCTGGTCCTTAGCTAGAGAGCTGGGTCTGGCTGCTTCTCCCTATTCACATTCTGTTCCAGAGTCTCTGGCGGCTTGTGTTCTGGAACATGCTGGAATGTTTCCACCTCAGGGCCTTTACTCTTGTAGCTCCCTCTGTCTGGAACATTCTTCCCCCAGGTATGCTCACTTCCTCATTTCATCCATATCTCTATGTCCCTGTTAGTTTCTCCAGGAAGCCTTCCAGGGGCGCCAACTAAGCCACAGCCCTTTGCTCGTCTCTTTCAGAACACCAGCTCGTCTCCCGCCTGGACCCATAGCACCGTTTGGTTTACCCATGTGTTTGCTTGTCAACTGGCTTCTTGTCTTTTTTTTTTCCAAGCTGCAAGTCCTGGAGGGCAGGAACCTGGCCTGTTTAGGTCACGCCTCTATCACCGGCACCGAGCATGGTCTGGCATGTAGTACATTCAGTGAAGACCTGGTGAAGGAATGAATCGCTGTGTCACCCAAAGCAGGAACCCAGAGACCAGGCGGTGGTCAGAGATCATAGAGGTCTCCAATTTTAGAGTCAGGACCCCAGATCCTATCGGCCTGGCACTGGGGGGCCACAGGAACCTAGCCGAGGAGGGACAGAGCAGTTAGATCTGTGTCCTGGAGGGCACGGGCTGCCAGCTGCGGCAGATCGAGGGAAGCAGGGAGGCCTGTCGTTGAGGGGGAGACGGGAGGGGTGGCACTGCCTTCCCCTCCTTGAGTCTGAAGCACGTGGGGGCAGGGAACAGGGTGCAGGGGCCGCTTTACTGGGAAGCTGTCTGCTGGGGGCCAGATCCCCCCAGGGACAGGAAACCCTCTCCCATCAGGGCAGCCATGGGTGAGGAGGGAATCAGCGTTGCTCCAAGGCATTTGCACCCTTCCAGAAGACTTTCTCCAGCTTTGATGGTGCCATGGCCTTCATTCCTTGGGCACCTCTCTCCTCTTCTCAGCTGCCTCCTCCAGTTGGCCACCCCTGGCTAGAGGTGGGATGTGGGCTGCCACAGGGCCCTGAGTCCTCCCAGCAAAGCAGCTCTCTTCCTGGCTCTTCTTGGCATGTAATAGGCTGACCCCTGACCTCCCCGCTGTCTCCCCCCACCTAGTGCTCTGCCCCCCGGGTTAGGTCAGTGATGAAAGCTGGTGGGAGCCCCGAGGGGGCGGGGGGGCGCAGACAGTGCCTGATTGTTCTCCACCCCTGGCAGCTCGGCACGCTGGCTGCCAAGAGACTGACTTTTGCTCTGTCTCTCTCTTTCACCAGGTCAGGGGTTCTCAGACTCAACAAGTGGGAAGTTAATTCCCATGCAGATCCGAGAACACCCCTAGAGGTGATATAGATTACCAGGCCCCGCATGGGGGCGCAGGGTTCAGACATGGGGCTGGGAGCCAGGTAGGACCCCGCTTTGGGAAGAGCCTGGGACTTTAGGCATCCCTGGCCCTCGTGGAGTTCCACCAAGTGTAAAATGGCATCTTAGGATGCTAAGAGCAAAGCCAGCGCCACGGGAAGGTGTGGGGACGGCATGTGACTCAGCTGTGACTGTGTCTTCTCCCTGTTTGCCCCTCTGACCTGCCCTCGCCCCACCCCACCCCTCCATATCCATACGTGTCAGGTCTGTGTCAGGCTCTCTGTTCTCTCCCATCAGTCTAGCTGTCTGTCTTGCACCAATAAATACCACACTCGCCAAATTGCTAGAGCTTTTCTAATAAGCCTGGCTAGTCAGCAAGCCGGAGAAGGCAGTGGCAACCCACTCCAGTACTCTTGCCTGGCAAATCCCATGGACGGAGGAGCCTGGTAGGCTGCGATCCATGGGGTCGCTAGGAGTCGGACACGACTGAGCGACTTCACTTTCCTGCACTGGAGAAGGAAATGGCACCCCACTCCAGTGTTCTTGCCTGGAGAATCCCAGGGACAGGGAAGCCTGGTGGGCTGCCGTCTCTGGGGTCGCACAGAGTTGGACACGACTGAAGCGACTTAGCAGCAGCAGCAGTCAGCAAGCACCCCTACCTTATTCTTCAGGAGTATCTCAGCTATTCTTAGTGCTTTGCCCTTTCTTACTGCTTTCTTTCTTATCTTTTTTTTTCTTACTGCTTTTAGAATCCGCTTGACAGGCACCACCAAAACCCTGTCGGGGTTTGATCCAGACTGAATTGAATCTAGACATTAATTTGGGAAAAGCTGACAGTCTTAAGACATTGAATCTCCTTATGCAAGTTTGTGGCTGTCTCTCTGCGTTTATTTCAGTTTCTTTATTTTACTTTTTATTAAGTAAAATTTCAAATGTACAAGATTAGAGAAAAAAGAATGACGAAGCTCTTTTTCATCCAGCACCAAGCTTTATCAGTTAAATCTTGCAACTGCTGTATCTCCAGCCATAACCCTGTCCACTCCCATCCCCCCATTCATTTCTTTCCAGCTACTCTTTGGGGGTCTTCATGAATGTCTTCCAGTAATGGTTTTTTTGGTCTCTTTTCCTTTTTAAATAATTATAGATTGACAAGAAGTTGCAAAAATAGTATAGTTCCCCCCCATGGTGACATCTTACATAACCATGACACTTTATCAAAGCAGGAAATTGACACTGGGAACATCCACAGACCTTGTTAAAATTTCACTAATCTTCCTTGTATTCTTGTGTGTGCGTATGCGTGTGTGTGTAGGTCCATGCAATTTCACCACCTGTGTGGATTCATATAGTCACCACCATGATCAAGATACAGAATACTGTCCCACAAGACCCCTTGTGTTACTCGTTTATAGCAACCCTTATATCCCTGCCCAGCTCCTCCAGCCACTAACCTGTGCTCCATCTCTACGCTGTCGTCATTTTGAGAACATCCACAGTAATGAAACCACAACCTTTCGAGACAGATTCCTTTCACTCAATGTCATTCCCTCGAGCACCATCCAGATCACCACATGTATTGGCTGTTAATTCCTTTTTGTTGCCAAGTAGTATTCCATGGTACGGAGGTACCAGTCTGTTTAACCATTCACTTACTGAAAGGCATTTAGGTTGCTTCCAGTTTTTAACTATTACCAATAAAGTTGCTGTGTACAGTCATGTACATATGCTATTGAGGATGTGAGTTTTGGGGTGGCATTGTCTTTGTTTGTTTGTTTTGACTGTGCCGTGTAGCATGTGAGATCTCAGTTTCCTGATCAGGGATCAAACCTGTCCCTGCTGCGTTGGAAGCATGGAGTCTTAACCACTGGACCACCAGGGAAGTCCCATGGATATGAGTTTTTGTTTCTTTATAATAAATGCCCAGAAGTGGGTTATATGATTGATGGACATCTTGTTTTTTAAAAAACTACCAAACTATTTTCCAGGGTGGTTATACCTCAGTAATATTTTATGCTTTTCTCTGTAAATATTTTGTTATATTTCATTTTTGTTAATTATTGTTAAATGGAGGATTTTTTAAAATTATTTTTCTTTGTTGTTTATAAAGCAATTACTTTTTTATTGATATGATTTACACACCAAAAAACTCACCATTTGAAAGTGTATAATTCAGTATGTATTCACAAGGTTGCACAACCATCACCTCTATCAAATTCCTGAATATTTTCATTACCCCCAAAGGAAACCTGTGTCTGTTAGCAGTCACTCCTCATCTCCCGTCCCTGGCAACTTAATCTACTTTCTGTTTCTATGGGTGTGCCTACTCCAGGCATTTCATATCAGTGGAATCATTGGCCTTTTGTGTCTGGCTTCTTTCATTTAGCACCGTGTTTTCAGGGTTCATCCATCCACGTGTTGTAGCTGCAATTGGTTTTTGATATTGATTTGATATAGGAATACCCTATTTCTAGCTGTGAAGTTTCCTTCATAGTTCTAATAATTTGCCTCTGGATTATTTTGGATTCTCTATATAGACAATCATATCACCTGAAAAAAATCCCAGTTTTGCTTTTCTTATCCAACCCTTGTATTTTGTTGTTTTTGTTTTTTCATGTCTTACTGCCCCAGCTAGGACCTCAAGTACAGCATCGAACAGATGTATGGATGAGGGCCAACTTGTCCCTGACTTAGTGAATGTATCTATTGCCCCTTTAAGAACAATGCTTGTGCTGCTTTTGCAGATACTTTTTTTATCAGTTTAAGGAAGTTCCTTTCTATCTCGAGTTTACAAAGACATTTTTATTGAAAGTCGATGTTGAGATTTAGTGCCAGTGCTGAGATGATCATGAGTTTTCTCCCTTATTAGTGTGATGAATGAAATTATAGACTTTAAAATGTAAAACCAGCATTACCTTTCTAGAATAAACCAAAATCTATTATGCGGTGTATATCCTTTTTATTCCTTGCCAGATTTGTTTTGCTAATATCTTACTTAGGGCTCTCACATTGAATTTCACAAGCGGGAAATGGTTTGTAACGTTTCCTTTGAATGTTCTGTGTAAATAGAAAGGAACCATCCCCAAGTCTACTGTGTCTCTCAGAATCTCGACCCTGTCCCTGTCACTCTCTCAGGGTCCCCCTCTGTCCCTCCCCAGACACACTGCTTTAGCTTGGGGAATGCTCCCGCAGGTGGCAGAAGGCAGAGGCGCCACTTGAACGAGACAGCCTGGAAACCTGGGGCCTCAAGCTTTGGGAGGGACACGGAGCTGAGATTCCCCAAACCAGCCAAGGGGTCTACGCGCCTGGGCCCCTCACTGAAGAGGAAGGCTTAAGAGAAATCTTCCATGCTTTCTCCGTGGGGAGGGAGAAAGCCCTCCAGAGGAAGTGGCTGGAAGGGGGCAGGGGGCAGGGGTTAATGGTGGCATTGTGCTCAGCGCTGACGGATGGCTGGCCTGTCAGTGGCAGTGGCCCAGCCTTAGCAGCCCCAGGGAGATCCCCTCCCCTCCCAGTCATCCTCTGAGGGAGGGGGCCCTGCTGGCCTTTGATAATGGCTGGGGGCCGCCCTCCCTGCTGTGGGGTCACTGGGCTGTTCTCTTTGGTGGGGCCTGGTCTGTGGAGGCCCCGAATGCACTCTGCACTCTGGCCTGGCCATCAGGCGCTGCAGGCGGCCGGAGTGGGCGTCCTGCCCCAGGGCCCCTTGCCTCGCTGGATCTCAGGCACCACACACCGGCCATCCCGTGCCAGCCCTGCCTGTCTCGTGGATGACTGTGTCTCAGAAGGGATCTGGTGAAATCCAGCTCCCTGACATCTGGGGCAGGGAAATGAGGCTATGACTTGTCAAGGCTCCTGCAGGAGCAGAAGGATAACCAGTCCTAGGACTTTCTGCTCAAATGTGCCTGGACTGGGGCCAAGTTGATGCTGAGATGAGTTAGACACAGTCTGCCCTCAAGGGGCTCAGAGGCTGGGAAGAGGGGAGTCATCACAGGTACAGAGAAATAGAAGTGTGGTAAAGGCAGCAAGCACAGAACCCTGTGGGTGCAGAAAAGGGACCACTAGCCCAGCCAGGTGGTCAGGAAGGCCTCCAGGAGGAAATGATGCTGGAGGCTGATTTTCAAAGAGTGAGTAGAAGTACACCAAGGAAGGTGGGGACAGCAGGGAAAGGCATCCTGGCAGAGGGCAGAGCATGAGCAGAAGCACAGAGTAAGCTGGTGGGTGCGTGTGAGCCGCAGCAGTTCAGTGCTAAGCAGGTAGGTCAGCAGGGCCAGATTTTCTGGGGCCTCACTTGCCCAGATGGCTAGACTGGGCATTGTGGGAAAGAGTGAAGAGCCAGGCGCTAATCCTGCCTTCTTTGCAACCATCCATCCCTTGGTCATTCAGCTCCCTGAGCAGCAGTGTGGCCTTGGGCAGATCTCTTCCTCTGGCATAGCCTCCCACAAACACACTCTGCCCTGGGCTCCCCGGGCTGCCTGAGGTTATCCAGCATCAATTTCACGGTGGACAACAGGAGGTCTGTTTCTGCCGCAGCATCACTGGACCACATCAGCCCAGGCTGGCGTTAACGGGGACTTCCTGTATCGGGAAAAAAGCAACCCCCTTTCTGTTAGCGGGGTCTCCTGTTACTTGTTGTCAAATGCTCTCCTGGTTCAGGCTCTTTTTGTTGTTCAGTCACGAAGTCACATCCGACTCTTTGCAACCCCGTGGACTGCAGCACATCAGGCTTCCCTGTCCCTCACTATTTCCCTGAGTTTGCTCACACTCGTGTCCATTGAGTCGGTGATGCCATCCAACCATCTCATCCCCTGTTCCTTCTTTTCCTCCTGCCCTCAATCTTTCCCAGCATCAGGGTCTTTTCTAATGAGTCGTTTCTTCATATCAGGTGCCCAAATTATTGGAGCTTCAGTTTCAGCATCAGTCCTTCCAATGAATATTCAGAGTTGATTTCCTTTCGGATTGACTGGTTTGATCTCCTTGCTGTCCAAGGGACTCTCCAGCACCACTCTTTTGATGTTTGAAAGCATCAATTTTTCGGCGCTAAATTTTCTTTATGGTTCAACTCTCACATCCATACATGACTACTGGAAAAACCATAGCTTTGACAATACAGACCATTGTCGGCAAAGTGATGCCTCTGCTTTTTGATGCCTCAAACTGAGAACAGAGGGTATAAAATACACTCGAAGAACTTACAAATCCACATAAACATTTTTTCAGAGAAATGAGACTTTCTCTTAAATACAGGACACACTTTTCGTTTTTATTTCAAATAACTTTAAAACTTGAACATATTTAGTGTAGAAATTTGGAAACACAATAAAGAACAAGTACTAAAAATTTTAGAATCACCAGCCAGAAATAAATAAGGTTAGAATTTTGGGGCGTTCTCTTTCCACTTTTCCTTATATGTCTTTAAAGGAAGTCGAGCTCACGGCATTTAGTGTTTTCTTTTTTCTTTTTATTGATGTAACATATGGACACATACTGTTTTATATCCTGATTTTATGTTATACCCAAAGTGTTTCCTATGTAATTATAATCTTTTGCTAAGTGTCATACTTACCGGCTGCACCATATTCTGTCATAGGAAGCGCTACAATTCATTTCAACAAGCCCCAAGGGACTGCTGAACACTGAGGTGGTGGCCAGTTGCAGTAGACATCTGTGGGCATAAGTCCTTATTTATACCTAATTTGCTTTAACAAAATGTCCTACAAATGCAGCCTCCCCCTCTTCCCAACCCAGGAATCGAACACGGGTCTCCTGCACTGAATGTCCCAAAGCATTCAGCCGTGACAGGCATTCAACGGGTCCCGGGGTCAGCCACCTGGCAGAGCCCACAGGTGGCCTGTGGTTGCCTGGTGGCTCTGGGTCCTCCCCTAGTGCATGCGTGCTCAGTCGGGTCTGACTCTGCGACTCTATAGACTGTAGCCTGCCAGGCTCCTCTGTCCATGGCATTCTCCAGGCAAGAATACTGGGGTGGGTTGCCATTTCCTTCTCCAGGGGATCTTCCCGACCCAGGAATCGAACACGGGTCTCCTGCACTGCAGGCAGAATTCTTTACCAACTGAGCTATGAGGGAAGTCCATAGTCTTTACCACAGACCTTCTTAGCAAACGTTTAGATTTTTGCAACCATTTCTCTTTCTCCCTGTGTATTTCTTCTTCTTTATAAATATTTTTTATGTGACTGCACTGGGTCTTAGCTGCCCCACGCAGGATCTTTTATCTTCACTGCAGCACACGGGATCTTTAGTTGTGGCATATGGCATCTACTTCCTCGACCAGGGATCGAACCTGGGCCCCCTGCACTGAAAGCACAGAGTCTTAGTCACTGGGCCACTAGGGAATTCCTGCCCCTGCATGTTTCTAATGATCTTCTCTTATTCTACTCTCATCTAGGAAATCAAAGCTCTAAGGTATCACAGTCACATCAAGAAGAAATAGACACTGAGTGGGCCCATGAGGGGCTCCCCAAGGAGAAGTGCCTGATGGGGGTGGGAGGACTCCAGCAAGGCCCCTCTGAACCTCAGTCTCCTGAGACAATGAGAGGCGCTCTGCCTCCCTTATGGGAGCCAGACCCCACAGAGGTCCCGAACGCAGGGCTGGCCTGGTCTCCCTGCCGGCCCCCTGCATCAGAGAGACGAGGCCTGAGGTCTAGAGTAGGGGGTGGGGGTGTGGCAGTGCTGAATGGACGCCCACACAGAAGGGGCATGGTGGCCTGCCCACAGCCACCACCTCGCCCGCTCTTCAGATACCCCACGCCCTGCTCAGACGCAGGGGACCCCGGAGCCTCTCCATGCATCTCCACCCGTGGCTGGGACCACGCCCCGCTCACACACAGGGGACCCCGGAGCCTCTCCACGCATCTCCACCCGTGGCTGGAACCACGGGCCGGTCACAGCCCTGGGCATCGGGGCCGTTTGGATCACCCTTCTCAGTCGGGAGGCCTGGGTGTCTTCCTGCTGGTGACCGCCGTCAGTGTTGAGAGGGAGGGGCACCGTGGCACCCCAGCCTTCACGTCGCACCCTCTCGGCCTCCTGGTCTCCTAGCAGACACCGGAGCCCTCTTATGGGAAAGGCTGAGGTGTGAGGCTTCCAGGTGAGCTGTTGACTGGGGCTCTCACTCCTCCAGGAAGACCCAACTGAGGCATTTTTCCCACCCTCAGCCCTCCCCAACCTCCACCCCCAAAGTCAAGGGCAA
>SJXQ01002414.1:269872-281057 GCA_006408695.1 Aepyceros melampus | reverse complement strand
TGTATGACTTCTGTGCCTAGTTCTTCATTCTTATATGTCCTTGTCATCTTTATATGTCTCTTTTTTGCCCATCAGTTGGCTTCTCCCAGGGGCTTCTAGACTCCTGAGGGGTCATGACTTCTGTATTTTGCACCTAAGACTAGTGCCTAGAACATAAGTGAAGTGAATCCGCTCAGTCGTGTCCAACTCTGTGCGACCCCATAGACTGTAGCCTACCAGGCTCCTCTGTCCATGGGATTTTCCAGGCAATAGTACTGGAGTGGATTGCCATTTCCTTAAGGGGCCTCAATAAATACTTACTTACTGAATGGATGGATGAATGAATGAGTTTGCTCTGGGGCATTTCTGAAAACATAATTTTCAGGTATCTAGTGAATATCATTGCTTAAGATGCCCAATGGGCTGAACAATACATTGACTCAGATCTGTGAACTCTCCTCTAGTTTCCTGAGAGATGAGGCTGTTTTCAGCAGCCTGGGTGTGGTTGTTTCCCAACCAAAGTCTTGTTTTCCTTTCTGTCGAGTTTCCTTCCGGATGCACTGGCCACCTGTACCAGGAGGACATTGTGAAAGGAAAAATCAGGAGATCTTAGGAATAAAAAGTTTTAAACAAACTAAAGGCATTTAAAACATGTATTATATAAGGACTGACTTGTAGAAAAGGAGTTTTCCTTCTTCTTACTTTTTTCTTGCAAGCAGTCATAAAAATTGGGGAATCATTAGATGCTTGAAAAGATGGGAAACTGTAAAACTGTGATGAATATCATGTTTTATGTTTCTTTAAACTCCTTCTCATCTCAATTTTGGTTTTTAAATTATATGGTGTCTGTTGTTTTAGTTTGCTTAAACCTCAGAGAAAAAAGGGTTTTCTCTTTTTAATGGTTCTTCTACTTGAAATCCCTGTCTCGCGGTGCTATCAACTCCCTGGATACCTGTTGAGGGCTGTGATTATTTAATTACCTGGATAATTAGTTGCATTTTTCTCTTAAGGTGCTTGCATCTTCTTGAAGAAAAAAAAACTATTATTTCTTCCAACATGGTTCAAAGAAGAGGTCTGTAAGATACAGAAGTGAAAGGTAAAGTCCTGAGTGAGCTTATGATGTAATTCCAATTCAGAGAAATAAGGGGAAACGTCATCTTCTGGCTCCCTTACAGCTCTTCCTCCACTGGTGTTCAACCTCTCAGTTTCCCAAGACGATGGCTTCTATTTGCAAACAGGCTTCTGAGAGAATTGCTTCCAGCCAACTTTCAGGTTAATATTTACGGCAAAGAAAAATGCCCAGACTTTTAAACATGTTGGCAGCATAGCTTGGAACCATATTTATGAGGTTCTTCCTGACTTTCACATCCTCTTAGTGAGTGGTTCTCAGCTGCATCTGAATCACTCGGGTATCTTTAAACATTATGATTACACCTCCCAGAGATTCTGATTTAGTTTTAATGATGTATATAATGTGAGAATCAAAAATTTTTAAAGCTTTCCAAGAAATTATAATGTAGAGCCAAGGCAGAGAGTCCCTATATGGGAAATAACATAGGAAAATTTCTAATGAAGAAACAAAAGGGTGAGAGTTGTCACGGACTTAACTATAGGAAAGCAAATATGAAATGAGAATCAAGTGGAGTCTCTGTCCAAACCCACCCCACGCTGGTCATCTAGATCCCACTGCGTTGAGTTCGGTCTGGATCAGCCGCATCAGAATCACCTGGAAGTTTGCTGGAAATGCAAAATCTCAGCCCCATTGCAGACCTACTGAAGTAGACTCTACTTCATCAAGATCCTCCAAGTGATTCATCTCACCTTCAAGTCTGAGAAGCCTGACCTAGAGAGCCATGGGGTGGAACAGGATATTGATGTCTGGGGAAATACCTCCTATTGGCTCCATAAGGAAGATCATGTGAGGGTCCTGTTTAGCTGGCAGATCTTTGCAATGACTCTTGATTTCCAGTGCTCTCCTAAAACCTTCTCCAGGGTTCCTTTCATGAATGATGTTTTTCCTGCCTCCCTTCTTACTTTTCTTTAGAAAGAGGGTTGTAAACAGGTTGCTGCTGGTGGTGGTTGGTCCAGTTGTGCTTGCCCTTATCATACCTTATTTCTAACTATTCAGTATATATATATTTATAGAACTAATCTCTACCCCTTGACACTGGAACTAGGCAATTTTAGAATAAATAGGGTAGACTCATCATAAGTAATGCATTGTTTCTGAAGAATGAAGACACATAGGAAATAGAAATGAATTCCAAAAGTGATGGGAGGTGTTCGTGAGTCACATCTCCAGAGGAAATAGCTAACATGAAAAAGGGATAAAATGTGCAATTTTCTGAGCCTTCTTCCACTTTCAAAATTAAATGAATTCAAATTAATAAAAATCTAAGCCAGGCTCTCACTTAATTGATAAATGATAGAAGATATATATAGATCAACAGGAGTCACTTAAGCATTCTATAATTCTAACATGGCATTTGTCAATGTACAATCTGGATTCTGGTGTAGAATTTGCTGATGGTGGTATTACAAAAATAAATATATGTGATTACTATAATATTAGCAGTAGAAGTCTATTATTATTAGATATATAGAGATATATTTTATAGAATCTATATATCTAATATTTATTGATATGTTTATATTGATAATGGATTTCCCTGGTAGCTCATAAGTTAAAGAATTTGCCTGAAACACAGGAGACCTGGGTTCGATCCCTAGATGAGGAAGATTCCATGGAGAAGGGAATGACTACCCACCCCAGCATTCTTGCCTGGAGAATTCCAGGGACAGAGGAGCCTGGCAGGCTACAATCCATGAGGTCGCAAAGAGTAGGACACGACTGAGTGACCAACGCTTTATATTGATAACACATTTCTTATTTATACTTATTATCATTGTCATCTAAACCCAAAAATTCCTAATGCCAAAAAAGGGAATGGTAAATATTTTAAGTCAGAGGAATCTTGTTCTTTCCTTGCATGCGGGTGTTTATAGAAAACCATCCCCATTCCTCTTGGGCTCCAGCATTACAGGGTGAGCAGAAGCAGAGTCCAGAGAAATGAATAGGTGTGGGCTTTCCTGGCAGGTGTTGGCATGAGTATGTAGCAGGGTCATAGCAGGTCATCACCTGTGTTGACAGAGGACCATGCCAGGGATTGCCAGGCTTCATTCCAGAAGTTTCCTCCAACATAACTCTTTTGATTCAGAGAAGTACTGATGTGGCTCATCCATGTGAGATGCCCATGGATAACTTAGAACAAGAGCAGAGATGGACTCAAAGTATAATCAGTCAAGCATTTCCAAAAGAATCAACTCTGTATTACTACAGATATCTTGGAAAACACTAATAATCCATGAATTGTTATACAAGAAATTAGTACTTGTAAAGAAATTATAAAAATTGTAAAGAAGCTTAGAAGTAATATGCCCATCCTGTACTTAATTTTACATCTATATTAATTCTAAGACAGACCATCAGTTCAAAAGTGGGGTTGAGCAAAAGAGAAACACTAGGTTACATGCAGAAATTGATTAAAGGCAATACTAAGGCAAACTGACTTGTAAAATGCAAACTTTTAAAAAGTATACTTTAGAATGAAGTACCAAGTCAGCTTTAAAATGCAAAGGATCACTGCTTAACTTATATTTTCTTTACCAGAACCCACTACAAAACTCACTCTGAATGATTTCGGTAGGGTCAAAATCTTTTGGAAATTTTTTTCCAACTATTTTTTTATTTATATCAAATTGGACTTCAGCATTGTGAAGCTTTAGAGCAGTTCTATAATAAAAGCCTGTGACCCTCAACTGCAGGTAAAATGGTATGCCTTGAGTACATGACACTTTGGAATGGAGGGAGGGACTCTGTTCAGAGGCTGTAATCGTTCTGTCTTAATTTTTAAAAAAATTAATGGCTGATATTTTTAAGTCCTTATCATGTGTCCAGCACAAGCATCTTCCTATGTAAATCTCACAATAAATCAATGTTAGGTTCTATCATTTTTTTTCACCTTACAGCTGAATAAATGAGGCTCAGAGAGGTTAATTAAATTACCCAAATATGTCTTACAAGGCCACAAATAAAAACAATCACAAATAAAACAGTCTTTTATTTCCAACTCTCCTGTCATTCTTGCTCTCATTCACATATCCGTGAATTTCCTGCTCAGTTTTGATAGTTTCTGAATGCAAGCAAGATTCATTCCACTTTCCTAAATTAGGCAAAGTCTATCTTTTCATAGCACTAGGTACTCTAAAGTAATGTTAATTGAAATTAAACCGAAGTTTCAGCTTCAATAATGATAATGACGGCTTCTCTAGTGGCTCAGTGGTAAAGAATCTGCCTGCCAACGCAGGAGACACAGGTTCAAGTCCTGGTCCAAGAAGATCCCACATGTCACAGAGCAACTAAGCCCACGTACCACAACTATTGAGCTTGTGCTCTAGAGCCTGGAAGCTGCAACTTCTGAGCCCAAGTACCACAATTACTGAAGCCCACGCTTCATAACAAGAGAAGCCACTGCTGTGCACCACAACTAGAGGAAGCTCTCACAGCAATGAAGACCCAGCACAGCCATAAATAAATAAGTAAATAAAGTTACAAAGAAAAGAATGATAATGGATCTTATTTCTTAATTAAACTTAGGCTGCAAATTATTTGGACTATTAACTCTTCTCAAGTATAAAATAGCAACTATTTTAAAACACTAATTTCTACACAGTTGGCCTTACTTTCTGCAGGATATGGTACACATGTCAGAGGGCTTTGGATCAAGCCTAACTTTTGAGAAGTTACAATCAACTTATATTTCTTGAGATTGATTTCTTCCCTCAACTGAAAGGTCAGTTGACAAGAAAACAGTTGAGTCAATGATAAGAGAATAAAGGGATGGCATCAGCTTTGTAGATAAAAGAGAGGATGTATTGGGACTAAATTCTTGAGGACATTGTCCAGACACAGTGTTAAGAGGAAGGACTAGATCACGTATCTAATCAACCCACACAGATACATAAAGGAGTCTGGTGCTCTTGGGAACACAGTAAACCAGGACCAAGCCACATGAAGGTGAAGGTGAAGGTGAAGTCGCTCAGTCGTGTCTGACTCTTTGCGACCCTGTGGCTGTAACCTACTAGGCTTCTCCATCCATGGGATTCTCCAGGCAAGAATACTGGAGTGGATTGCCATTTCCTTCTCCAGGGGATCTTCCTGACCCAGGGATCGAACCCAGGTCTCTCCCATTGAAGGCAGATGCTTTAACCTCTGAGCCACCAGGGAAGCCACATGAGTAAGTACTAAACTTGACTTCCCGCATGAGAATAATAGCATTGTGGTGATGAGGGCTGATGAAATAGTTTCACATATTATTATATTTTCATAGAGATCCCAGGATTTCTGCCTTGAAAGCAATATGATCACGTTAGAGTGATTTTCCTCCCAGGATCATTTTTTGTTTGTTTGCTGCTTATTTACTTAAGTAAATAAATCAACCTTAGTAAATAACTTTAGAAAATTTTCAGTTTCCTTAGGAAATTACTATAAACCTTATTCCTTCTAGAAAGCAAGTCCAGAGATTCATATTTCATATAAAAATTTATTTTTAAACCTTAGGAATTGGCATTATAATCTACATTCTGAGCTGAGTCTAAAATTGTCAAGGAATGAGATTAAATATGGCTATGAAAGATAAAGTAACAGAATCATTGAACACATTTCATTCACGGACTTGGTATCACAAGGCAGAACAGGAGAATACTTATTTCCTGCCTTGTTCTCTTTTTTGACACTATTCAATTAGCTGAACTGTTCTATAAATAGAGGAAAGTGGCACTGTTTTAGGAAATACAATAGAAATGAACATAGGAACAACAGGGGAGAGGTGCCAGATGGGGGCACAGGCAGAGCTATGTGCCTTCCATCGAGTATTCATGAAGGTCTGGGATCCCAAAGACACATCTAACAGTAACAGTCACATGGTTCAGGGCCAACGAGGAGATGTCCTGGAGAAATGATTGTCTACAAGAAATTGCCAACGCCTAAGTATAAATTAAATATAACCCTGACCAAGCGTTCCCTGCCATTAATCATTGTGCAATGTCGCACGCATGACCTCCGGGCTGCATTAAACTCCAGGAAACATTCCTGCTCTGTTCTAAAGGCCTTGTGTCTGGGCCAGCAGGCTGTGGGAAATAACCGGATTCTGTCCAGAGGACTGGGGCAGATCTGCTGTTCCTGCATGGCCCCTCCTAGTCCCAGGAAGTGAGACATTTCCATGAACTCTGGATCTGAAGATGCTCAAGCGATTGGACTGGTTTGTCACACCGTCTCTGTGCTCTCACCTTCCAAGGGGTACTTGGAGAGTGTGGAGAGAATTTCCTATGGAAATGAGACTCAGGCATGCTGTTTCAAGAACCAGAGTCTGAAGAACCCCAAAAGACCCTGTAGAAATCATAATACTGGCTGCTTCTGAGGTAGTATTCCACCCATGGCTTTAGCTTACAAAGTGTTTGCTGATCATTATCAGAGACCTTCAAGAATCCATAATGACACGTTGTGGCATGATCCTAACATTCATGTCAGGGACAAAATGGTGCCAAATTCCCAGTGCAGGAGTTTTCCATCTCAAGTGCACAGAGTGATTTCACGTTCTTTCTTTTAATTAAACAGAAACAGACTCACAGAGAGAGCAAACCAATGGTTACTCTGGGGAAAGGGGTAGGGGAGGGGAAAATAAGTGAAGGAGTATAAGAGGCACAAACTAGTAGGTAACCAATAAATACGCCACAAAGATGTAGTGTGCAGCACAGGGAATATAGTCAATATTTTATAACAACTTTGTATGGAGCATAATCTAAAAATATTGAATTGCTATGTTGCACAATATTTCAGTATCTGAAACTAATATAATATTACATGTCAACTATATTTCAATTAAAAAAAAAAAAACTAAGGTTATTATATTCCCTGGTCAGACAGAGCTATTGCCTGGACTCCTACTTCACTAAACTTCTGGGTCTGAGCTTTCACATAATGACACTGTCTGCCAAGATAAAATTTAATCTGTCATGACTTGAACTCAAGACCTGAATTCTGGTTCTCACCTTAGGCTCTATCATTCCACTTGGCACCTGACTAGTTGTCCTGAGCCTGGCACACAATATCATTTTGTGTCTCTGTTCTCAGGCTGGCTTTGATGTTTGGCTGCTGCCACGCCTGATAGTGAGCTAGGGCAGGTTTTCACTGGATTCCACTCTATAGCTGACTTGAGAGGAAGCACAAATTCATTGTACATAGTTCAGAATGCTTAGTGTACCGTTAAAAATACACTATTGTGCCCTCCTGCATATGCCAGTGCAGGCTGTCTATTCCCCACCCACCACCAATGAGGGCTGGGTGTTGACTAGTAAAGTAGTTAGAATTCCTGGGACCAAAGAGTGGAGTGGATTGTCCTCAGTAAAGGGAATGGGTGTGCAGAAACCCAGGAATGATCCAAGATTGCACGGAGAAACATCAACAACTTCAGATATGCAGATGACACCACCATTATGACAGAAAGTGAAAAAGAGCTTCTTGATGAAAGTGAAAGAGGAGAATGGAAAAGTTGACTTGAAGTTCAACATTCAAAAAACTAACATCATGGCATCTGGTCCCATCACTTCATGGCAAATAGATGGGGAAACAGTGGCAACAGTGGCAGACTGTATTTTGGGGGGCTCCAAAATCACTGCAGATGGTGATTGAAGCCATGAAATTAAAAGACGCTTACTCCTTGGAAGGAAAGTTATGATCAACCTAGACAGCATATTCAAAAGCAGAGACATTACTTTGCCAACAAAGGTCCATCTAGTCAAGGCTATGGTTTTTCCAGTGGTCATGTATGGATGTGAGAGTTGGACTATAAAGAAAGCTGAGTGCCGAAGAATTGATGCTTTTGAACTGTGGTGTTGGAGAAGACTCTTGAGAGTCTCTTGGACTGCAAGGAGATCCAACCAATCCATCCTAAAGGAAATCAGTCCTGGGTGTTCATTGGAAGGACTGATGTTGAAGCTGAAACTCCAGTACTTTGGCCACCCGATGTGAAGAGCTGACTCATTGGAAAAAACCCTGATGCTGGGAAAGATTGAAGGCAGGAAGAGAGGGGACGACAGAGGATCAGATGGTTGGATGGCATCACCAACTCAATGGACAGAGTTTGGGTAAACTCCAGGAGTTGGTGATGGACAGGGAGGCCTGGCGTGCTGCAGTCCATGGGATCACAAAGAGTTGAACACGACTGAGCAACTGAACTGAACTGAACTGACGAGGAGTGATCCAAGCAGGCAAACTTTGTAAATGTGCTAAATCCTAAGTAACTGAGCACCACTGGACCCAGCATCTACTCCAAGGTCAAGCTAGTAAGGTAGGACTAGACAATGGGAAAAGCCAGTTTTAGGAGTAAAAACACATATAAAGCATTTCAGGAAAGTTCTTAGACTGTAAGCACTCAAAATGGTAGCTATCAGCTGAATGGTTAAAGTAATGAGTTTTAGACAGTTCCTCTACCTGCATCCCTGTAATTGTGATCCTATGAAAAGCTTCCATTTTTTTTTTAAATCCATCCTAAAGGAAATCAGTCCTGGGTGTTCATTGGAAGGACTGATGTTGAAGCTGAAACTCCAGTACTTTGGCCACCCGATGTGAAGAGCTGACTCATTGGAAAAAACCCTGATGCTGGGAAAGATTGAAGGCAGGAAGAGAGGGGACGACAGAGGATCAGATGGTTGGATGGCATCACCAACTCAATGGACATGAGTTTGGGTAAACTCCAGGAGTTGGTGATGGACAGGGAGGCCTGGCGTGCTGCAGTCCATGGGATCACAAAGAGTTGAACACAACTGAGCAACTGAACTGAACTGAACTGACGAGGAGTGATCCAAGCAGGCAAACTTTGTAAATGTGCTAAATCCTAAGTAACTGAGCACCACTGGACCCAGCATCTACTCCAAGGTCAAGCTAGTAAGGTAGGACTAGACAATGGGAAAAGCCAGTTTTAGGAGTAAAAACACATATAAAGCATTTCAGGAAAGTTCTTAGACTGTAAGCACTCAAAATGGTAGCTATCAGCTGAATGGTTAAAGTAATGAGTTTTAGACAGTTCCTCTACCTGCATCCCTGTAATTGTGATCCTATGAAAAGCTTCCATTTTTTTTTTCTGCCTATCTGCTTTCCAAGCCAGGACATGGGTTGCTGAGCAGAAAGATTAAAAACAAATGTTTGAGGGTCAGATTGCCTAGATTTGAATCTCAGCCCATCTGCCTTGGGCAAGGTAACCTGTCAGAGTCTTACTTCTCTGGGGTCATAGAACCAATTTCATAGGGATGTGGTCAAGGTTCAATGAGATACTTTGCGACAAGTTTCTATCACAGCGCCATAACAAAATAGGAAACTGACACTGCTACACTGTGCTGAATGAGTTTGATACCACTTTTTATCCCAAGTGTACATTCCTGTAATCACTTTGACAATAAAGATAGAGAACTATCGCATCACCACAAAGATCCCCTTCTGGCACATCCTTCACCTCCCCGACTCCATCCCTAACACTTGACAATCACCAATTTGTTCTCCATCTTTATACATTTTTCATGTTGAAAATGCTATATAAATCAAATCATACAGCATGTGACCTTTTGAAACTGGATTTTTTTTTTTTTTACTCAGCACAATGTCCTTGAAATCCATTTAAGTTGTTACGTGCATCAATAGTTCATCCTTGGTAATATTTCATAGTATAGTTGCACCACAGTTTAACCTTTTAAAGGACATTTTGGTTGTTTCCAGCTTTTAGCCATAAAGATAAAGCTGCTATCAACATACATGTACGTGGATATACATATCATGTCTCCTGAATAAATGTCCAGGGTATGATTGGTGGGTTAAATAAGTGGTATATTCAGTTTTTAAGGAAACAGCCAAACTGATTTCCAAAGTGCACCATTTTACATTCCCATTAACATTATATGAGAAATCCAATTTCTTCTCATCCTCACCAGCATTTGGTATTATCACTACTTTTTCTTTTAGCCTCATCCCAGATCCCCAAGGTCCAAAGAAGAGGGGTTGTAATCAGAGGGCAATTTTAAAGCAGAAAATTTTCATGATGCAGATCTGCAATGACTTGGGTCTGCCCAGTCAGTGCAATTTTCTATTTTCTCTGCTATAACTGCAAAAATAAGAGGTCCTCAAATGCCTGACCATCTGCTATCCTGCTTGTCGTTGGAAGCAGGAAGGAGTGCTGGGAGGACAGTTTTTCTCTGTAATATTGGCACTGGGGCTGATTTTCCAGATCAGAGATTTTGAAGAGAGCTTGTCTATAATCTGAAGCATCCTGCATGCCACCCCCTTCTCTGCAGGGACGCTTATTTTAAGGATTCTATTTGCAAAGTTAGATTTCTGCCCAGCAGATTTGTTTTGGAAAGAGATTCTGAGTCAATGACTTCTTTAATGTACTTCATTTATCTAATCTCTAGGTCACATTTCACCTTTTTCATCAATTGGAGGATCCCTGGGGCTGAACGGAGAGAATCATTATCTCCCAAGAGCCTCAAGCCTGGTTCATAGACGGAAAAGGTGCTTGGGAACTACCAACAGCAAGTACTCATTCCAGCTTCCCACTCTACAAAGAGGAGACTTTTGTGGGGTGTGAACACTGAATAGAATGAAAAAGAGAAGGGCAATCAGTCGACTGTCTCAGAACTCTGTTCCTTTTATGACGTCTTCCTCAACTTGCTTCATTTGGTTGCTTTTGGTTTTGATACTCCAAAGTCAAGGTTGATGTTAACACCACCCTCCCAGCCTCTTGGACTGGTCACCTGGAGTCATTTCGTTCCTCACTCTTCCTTGCCTTCCACGTATGATTTGCTGCCGCTCCTGGGTTCTCACACCACCCTCTTTCATGCCCAGTAACACCTCCCTCGTTTAGACCTTGATTTCTTCTCACCTAGAATGTTATAGTTGCCCTTAGTTGATTTCCCTTTGCTCATCTCATCTATCCTGTATATTTATGTCCAATTATTTCACCTAAGGTACAGCTCAAATCGCTGCTTCCTATGCTCAAAAATCTTCAGCAGTTTACTGTCACTCATGGAATTAAGCACAAACTTTTCTCTGAATCTGCTTTCCAGCTTCTTCTTTGGTTAATCTCCCATACATGTTCCA
>SJXQ01002414.1:228692-261486 GCA_006408695.1 Aepyceros melampus | reverse complement strand
AGCGGAATAAAGACGCCAGCGCTGCCTGACACTCTCTGTGCAGCTCTAACTCCGGGGGGCCGGGATCCTAGCCAGGTGCACGGGGCCGCGGCCTGGGCCGCTAAACGGTGCCAAGGCCATTTGCTGGAAGACAATGGTGCCTCAGCCCGTTACCCAGACAGCCCAGCAGAAGTGCCTGGGAGAGGGGAGCCTCCGAGTGGCTACATCAGTGACAGCCTGGCAACCTCACGTTCCCCAGGAGGATGGAAGTGTTGCAGGGAGAGCAGTGGGGAGGTGTTGGCAAGGGCAGGGGGTTTGGGGCTTTTGAAAAAAATCTCAGATGCCTCATGACTCTCCAAGTCTTTGGTAAATTACCTTTTATTAGCTTTGTTAAGCCTCCACAGTCAGGAATTGTCTCCTCAAAACTGAGCCATCTGTTCCCCTCCTGTCTGTAATTCTGACCACACACAACAAAAAAAGAGTTTCATTTCAGCAAAAGATGATTCTTCCTTTAAAAACAGATGGGAAGGGGAATGGAGAGGGCGGAATGAATGAGGACTGAAATCTGCAGAGGAGGTTATATAAAAAGGTGCCTCTTTCTGAGACAGGATCAATCCTGACAAAGTGCACTATTAATTTCTTGGTGATCGGAGTCAAGATAATTAGCCCATCCATCAGCACATTGCTGAACAATAAAAATATATGCATTAAAGCTACTTTTAAATGCAAGAGACTGGGCTAGAGGCTGTGAAAAGGAAAAAGGCTTTTCGGAAAGTCATTGCACTCAAAAGAAGAGGAAAAATTTATACTGCAATTTTCGAGAAAAGTCAGCTTAAGAAATGTTGCAAGACAGTCATGTGGCACAGGCTAGAATTCTGTGTGTTGGGATGAGGGTGCAAGTGCAGAAAAGTTTCAGGGAAGGGAAAAGGGAAGTTAGGGAGATAGAAAAGGCCCTAAGAAGCACCAGTTTAATCTTCTGACCCAAACAGAAAATCTTTTCATAGCACACAATTTCTTTTAAGGTATTTTTGATAACATGCATCATTACCTTATTAATCAGCCTATTTTGCTTGAGGATATTCTTTTTTTTTTTTTTAGGATTTTTTTTTCTAGAAAATTCACTTCAACACAGAGCTCAGATCAGGCTTTCCTTTTTATCCTCACAGATAAAAGACAGTTCCATCCAACTCCTCCTCAGACTTGATGACAACCTGCAGAAGCCCCACTGTCCTTTCTTCTCCAGACCAACCATTCTCCCCTCTTTCCCCCATGACTCAGGATCCAGCCACCCTCTGTCCGCATCTTCTATCTAGGGAAGGCTCCTGCCAAAGGCGATGCCCAGTGCAGAAGCCAGCACTCCAGATGTGCTGGGGTCAGAGATCCTGTGACTGTAATTTATCATCCTCTGGACGTGATTCATCTCTTAAGACAGCTTAAGGTTGCCCTAGATTTCAGTCACCACACTGCATTGCGGGTTAGTAGCAAACTTGTGATCCAGCAAAAAATCCTTTTGTCTTTTCCACTGAAACTTGCCGCCAAGTTAGGTTTCCCCGGGTTGAGCTAAATGTCAAGAATGGATGCTTTGGAGAGGAGGGGAGAAGCTTGGGCCATCTGGGCATCCAGAGAACACTGAGTGGCTACCAGACATAAAAATGGACTTCGATGCTACAGTAAATAAAACAGTCTTATACGAACATGGATGTACAGCCAAATATAGAATGGAGACACAGAGTCATGGAATTAAGTATATGTTAAAATTTCCTCTTATGTATATGAGGCAATCTGGACTATTCATATTTAGAAAAATTGGCTATCCATTTGTCTGAAAGGATGATTCAATGCGTTCTTAGCTATTATGTATCCAAATTAATTGCAGATATATTAAACATAGATTTTACAGAAATAAAAATATTATATTACATAAATATATATATATAAGACAATTTTAATTATGGGATAAGTCTTCCTATTAAAAAAATAAGGCCAGAGATGTTGTTTCAAATGCTCTGTACAACAGAAAACATTAGTTTATGTAAGTGTTAAATGATCCAGACTCCTTGGTACTACCAGGACAGAAAACGAATTTTGGCTTGTGAGTGGGTTGGGATATAAAAAGAGAGAACCACTTTATTAGGAGAAAAATATATATGTAACCTCCTAAAGAATTATGAATATATAAAATATTACTTTTATGCAAACTTTCCAGATTGCTAGTCTTTTTCTAACTGTGCTACTAGTTAGCACATAAATATGTGATGTCTGTACGTATGTAGCTTTAGACATATAAAACATATATATATGTGTGTGTGTTTATACATGTGACAGAAAAGTGTCAGAAACCGCCAAAGTTTCTGTGTCCTATCATATTTACATATAATATCCATTTTCTCTAAACCCTAGTAAAATACTTTTTACAGGAAAGCTACCATCTAGCTCAGTGCAGCTGATGAACTTGAGACAGTCTTGGTGGTAGAGAAAAGAACTAGATGTTAAGATGGCGAAATAGGTTTTCTGAGAAGTGGAAAGACTACAGGAATGTGGTAGGAGCTCTGAGTGAATAGAGGCTGGATGAACAAATGAATGAAGAGTCAAGAGTTGAAGGACTTACTAAGCTTTTGGTCTAACAAGATGAATAAGGACCTATGAGAAGGCCTTGAGAAAAACCTGCCATTACAGCCTCAGTCTCACATGGCATGTGACAAGGTGGACATTTTGCTTCTGAACTGTCCGGTTCACTTAATTTTCTGTCTAGCTCTCACCTGTGACAGTGTAGTCTGTGCTACCTATAACTCACAGGGAAGAGTCACTAAAGCTTCATATTGAAAATGACCCTGATTTCAAAAGGCAATTGCTAATGAAACCTATAAATTGAACAAGAAGAAGTCATGGGATGTAATCACATATACAACTTAATTTTGTCTCCTAGTATCCCATTACGAGCCTCCCAGGTGGCTCAGCGGTAAAGAACTGGCTCAGCCTATCCGTGCAGGAGATGCAGGTTCAGTCCCTGGGTCGGGAAGATCCCCTGGAGAGGGAAATGGCAGCCCACTCCAGTATTCTTGCCTGGGATGTCACGTGGACAGAGGACCTGGCGGGCTACAGTCCATGGGCTTGCAAACAGTCAGACATGATTTATCAACTAAACAACAACAAACAGCAACATCCCATTATAACGCTGCCCTTGGGGAGGTAAGGGGACTTGACTACTTGTCTGAATTATTTCAGTCATTCTTAGAGAAAAGAAAGTCTTTCAATCACGTAAGATCCTCAGTATAATTTCAATAATTTAAGGTGTCTAGTTCTAGATATGTGTGTGTGTGCATATGTGTACATGTTTAGTTTCTTTGTCATGTCCGATTATTTTCCCAGTAATAAATTGGAGTTATTGCTAATCCTTGTCCCCTGCTCCACCCCACCCCTACCCCCAAAGAGGGACCTATTGTGAGCCACTTGGCTGCTGGAGTGTGGCATCAAGAAAGGCTCTCTTCCTCTTTTTTCTTGCCAGGTGATGGTCTTCCCTCTCCACCCTCGAATCCTCTAATCTCCTGCCTCAGCTTGCCAACCAGGTCATAGGAGGGAGAAGACCAGGAGGAAAGGGGTGCTGGCAAGTTCTTGTTCCTCTGGTGCTAGTCTAAGACGGTAACCCTCTCTGGACCTGTATATATTTGATGGGTTATTTTGGAGATTCCCTTGCTTTGTGTCTCTGCTTGAAGTTCCTGTAGTTTGGGCAAAGATGCTTCATTCCCTGACTCCTCCTTGCTCAGTTCTTGTTTTATTCTTAGATTAGGCCATGCAGAATCTCTGTTGGCCTCTTCCTCCTTCAGATAGACCTCTACCTGAATGTTAAATGAATCCAGAATAAGTCATTTTTCCCCTAGAATCTCTTCTTCATGTTCTACAGGAGAGACATGTATGCATTCTCTGTCCAGGCTCTGAATTTCAGGGCAATCCCAAGCCTGCAACTCCTAACAAAGTGCCTGACAGCTCATCCGCACAGCTTCCTGACTTCCAGATTTCCTGGAAAACATCTACCCATTTTGCCCTTCAGTCTCAGAACGCATTTCAATATCTCAAAACAATCCCATTGAAGTGACCCTTACTTGTCTACCTAGCTGGGATTAACAGCAATAAATCATTCTCCCCAACAAACTCTCTTCGTGTATTCTTTCCAGTCCCCCCACTTCTCTTGACCTTTCTATACAGCTCATCTGTGGGAATAGCCCTTGAGTGAGATGCTCAAGTCTTGGGTAACCAGTTTTCAGTTATTTCCTTTGCAAAACTGATGCTTGCTTGTCTCACAACTCATTTTAGTACTGAATACCTTCCTGCATGCCTTGGTCAAATATTTCAATTTGATTTATTTTTACACTAGTTGGTTGGCAGTTACTTTTTGTTCCATGTTGATGGCTCTGATTCTATAGCTAGCTGGAGATCCATGGGGAAACTGGATTATTAATCTGAATATGAAAGCATAAAAAGCCACAGGACAAGGATTTTGGAAAGTTTCATTGGTTTGCTCGCGGTGGAAGCCAGCCTGCAGAATGGCTGACTCTGGGCATGCACCCCTTGCGTGGTGCCACTGCATCGGGACTGGTCTGTGTGGCAACAGAATACTCAGAAGGCATGGGATGTTATTTCCAAGATGAGGCTGTAGAGCACTTGGGCTTCTGTCTTGCTTGCTCTGATTCTCATGGAGATACTTGTGCTGATACTCCCTCTGGGGAAAGCCTTGTTGTAAGCGGCCCCATAAAAAGCCTCACAGAGAAAGGAAGCCTCTTGCCAATGGCTGTGGAAGTGAGCTTGGAAATGGATCCTCCAGTACTACCCCCACAACACACACCCTGTGAAGTTTTCAAGAACTGCAGCCCCAGCTGACATCTTGACTGCAGTTCAGTGAGGGAGCTGAACTAGAAACACTCAGCCAAGAACCTTGACCCTCAGAAATTATGAGATATAATGTTTGTTGTTTTAAGTTGCTAGGAGGTTTTGGGGTCATTTGCTATGTAGTAATAAATTACTACTATTCTGAAAGAGATGGGAATACCAGACCACCTGACCTGCCTCTTGAGAAACCTATATGCAGGTCAGGAAGCAACAGTTAGAACTGGACATGGAAGAGACTGGTTCCAAAAGGAAAGGGAGTACATCAAGGCTGTATATTGTCACCTTGCTTATTTAACTTCTACACAGAATACATCATGAGAAATGCTGGGCTGGATGAAGCACAAGCTGGAATCAAGATTGCTGGGAGAAATATCAATAACTTCAGATATGCAGATGACACCACCCTTATGGTAGAAAGGGAAGAGGAACTAAAAAGCCTCTTGATGAAAGTGAAAAAGGAGAGTGAAAAAGTTGGNCTAATAGATGACTGATAAATCAATCGGTCTCCTGGTATCTGAATGTATCTCCCAGTTTATTTTCCTGTCCTGGTGGACACCATTTACAATCAGTTTCAAGCTTACATCTATATATCAGCTTCTACAATCCACAGACCAAGAGTTACATAGAATGCACAAAGGAATACTTTGTGAGTTTACTTTGTGTTACGATATTTCTTTCCAAGATATCACATGTTAACATGAGTCATTCTCCTTGACCCAGTAGAGCTCTACTTTTTCCACAGTGTTTAGAGCTTCTGTCCCCCGGCATCATCACTTCTCTTCTCTTTCTCCTTCCACACACAACTGCAAAGATAACTATGTGTCATTACCTCTAAGCCACCCTCCAAAGGTCAAGGGCTATTATATTGGATCCTGGAGGTGAAAATCCAAGGGGAAGACTTACTTGCTCTTCTGCCTAGATGTGAACACAACCCCTTCATATATGGAGGGCTTCCCTTAGACACTCTTCAAGAACACCCAAGTTGCTAACCCAGTTTTTCTCTCTCTACTCACAAGTAGCGAGTCCCTCTTTTCCTGCAGTGCTTTCTTTCCTATTTTCTTGCTCTACTCTGCAGATTCAAATAAGGCCTGACTAACGGCCCCATTCTGAGCCAGACTCCCAAGCTCCCTACTAATGTCGAGGAGAGGCTGGGTACCTCATCATGTCAGCTTTAGATACAATGTCACCTGATGCAAAGATCCGACTCATTTGAAAGACCCTGATGCTGGGAAAGATTGATTGATGGCAAAAAGAGAAGGGGGTGGAAGAGGATGAAATGATTAAACAGCATCCTCAACTCAATAGACATTAGTTTAAGCAAACTCTGGGAGATGGTGAAGGACAGGGAAGCCTGGTGTGCTGCAGTCCATGGGTTGCAAAGAGTCTAACATGACTTAGAAATTGAACAACAACAACTCCAACGTATACCAATAGGAGAAACCTGTCAGAGGGAAATTGGTTTTCAGGAACCATAAATCAAATTCCTATAGGATCAGGTAAAAAGAAATTACAATTTGATTTAGGTCATACCTGAATGGTCTAGTGGTTTTTCCTACTTTCTTCAATTTAAGTCTGAATTTGGCAATAAGGGCGGCCAGTGGTGGCCGGGAGGAGACACCCCATGTCTGAGGTCAGGGTGGTGGCCAGGAGGAGCCACCTCGCGCCCCAGGCCAGGGGTGGCAGCTGGGAGGAGCAACCTGAGGAGTGGTGGCTGCATAGGCACAGGAGGGCCTAGAGGAGCTATCCCACGTTGAAGGTCAGGAACGGTGGCGGTGAGGAGATACCCCTCGTCCAAGGTAAGGAGCAGCGGCTGTGCTTTGCTGGAGCAGCTGTGAAGAGATACCTCACACCCAAGGTAAGAGAAACACAAGTAAGATGGTAGGTGTTGCAAGAGGGCATCAGAGAGCAGACACACTGAAACCATAATCACAGAAAACTAGTCAGTCTAATCACACTAGGATCACAGCCTTGTCTAACTCAGTGAAACCAAGCCATGCCCGCAGGGCAACCCAAGACGGGGGGGTCATGGTGGAGAGGTCTGACAGAATGTGGTCCACTGAAGAAGGGAATGGCAAGCCACTTCAGTATTCTTGCCTTGAGAACCCCATGAACAGTATGAAAAGGCAAAATGATAGGATACCAAAAGAGGAACTCCCCAGGTCAGTAGATGCCCAGTATGCTACTGGAGATCAGTGGAGAAATAACTCCAGAAAGAATGAAGGGATGGAGCCAAAGGAAAAACAACACCCAGCTATGGATGTGACGGGTGTTAGAAGCAAGATCCAATGCTATAAAGAGCAGTATTGCATAGGAACCTGGAATGTGAGGTCCCTGAATCAAGGCAAATTGGAAGTGGTCAAACAAGAGATGGCAAGGGTGAACGTCGACATTCTAGGAATCAGCAAACTAAAATGGACTGGAATGGGTGAATTTAACTCAGATGGCCATTCTATCTACTACTGCGGGCAGGAATCCCTCAGAAGAAATGGAGTCGCCATCATGGTCAACAAAAGAGTCTGAAATGCAGTACTTGGATGCAATCTCAAAAACGACAGAATGATTTCTGTTCATCTCCAAGGCAAACCATTCAATATCACGGTAATCCAAGTCTATGCCCCAATCAGTAACGCTGAAGAAGCTGAAGTTGAATGGCTTTATGAAGACCTACAAGATCTTTTAGAACTAACACCCAAAAAAGATGTCCTTTTCATTATAGGGGACTGGAATGCAAAAGTAGGAAGTCAAGAAACACCTGGAGTAACAGGCAAATTTGGCCTTGGAATGCAGAATGAAGCAGGGCAAAGACTAATAGAGTTTTGCCAAGAAAATGCACTGGTCATAGCAAACACCCTCTTCCAACAACACAAGAGAAGACTCTACACATGGACGTCACCAGATGGTCAACACCAAAATCAGACTGATTATATTCTTTGCAGCCAAAGATGGAGAAGCTCTATACAGTCAACAAAAATAAGACCGGGAGCTGACTGTGGCTCAGATCATGAACTCCTTATTGCCAAATGGCTCTTAATGAACCAAAATTCTTTTGAAACAGTATCAATTCAGTTCAGTTCAGTCGCTGTCGTGTCCAACTCTTTGCAACCCCATGGACTGCAGCACGCCAGGCCTCCCTGTCCACCACCAACTCTTGGAGCTTGCTCAAACTCATGACAATTGAGTTGGTGATGCCATCCAACCATCTCATCCTCTGTCGTCTCCTTCTCCTCCTGCTTTCAGTCTTTCCAGCATCAGAGTCTTTTCCAATGAGTCAGCTCTTCACATCAGGTGGCCAAAGTATTGAAGTTTCAGCTTCATCATCAATCCTTCCGGTGAATATTCAGGACTGATTTCCTTTTGGATGGACAGTCCAAAGGACTCTCAAGAGTCTTCTCTAACACCACAGTTCAAAAGCATCAATTCTTTGGCACTCAGCTTTCTTTATAGTCCAACTCACATCCATATGTGACTATTGAAAAAACAAAACAAAACATAACATAACATTATAGAGAACTATAAAGTAAAAAAGTCTTGTAAATATGGATTGAACCCAGGTCTCCCGCATCGCAGGCAGACTCTTTACTGTCTGAACCATCAGGGAAGCCCATAAAGGACTGATTTCCTTTTGGATGGACAGTCCAAAGGACTCTCAAGAGTCTTCTCTAACACCACAGTTCAAAAGCATCAATTCTTTGGCACTCAGCTTTCTTTATAGTCCAACTCACATCCATATGTGACTATTGAAAAAACAAAACAAAACATAACATAACATTATAGAGAACTATAAAGTAAAAAAGTCTTGTAAATATGGATTGAACCCAGGTCTCCCGCATCGCAGGCAGACTCTTTACTGTCTGAACCATCAGGGAAGCCCATAAACATGAAACATCCATCAAAGTAACAGTTGTAGCCACGCTGAAAATGTGACTAAGTGAATTGACTTTCACTATGATATGAGCCCACAGCATCTCCAATTATATACCTTTCTCCCTCCTAAAATGTTAGGTTCACTTGGCCTCCTTTTTGTGCCTGTGCTCTCGGTGTAATATGTCTACAATCATTTCTTTTGTTAAGGCGGCATATGATCAAAGAACATCTTCCCCACATGTTGTTCCTTCCACAAGGGTGTGGATCCCGCTTACCCGTTTTTCCTCAAGGACCTCATTCCAATGCGTGATCTTCCTATGTTCCCTACTCCATCATTACCATTAGTTTCCAAAAGGCTCACTCTATTCCACTGCTAAACCGTCCTCCCTGATGCCATATTCCCCTGGAGCTACCCTCTTTCTCTGCTTAGCAAAAGGTCTATTTATTTGTCTGCACCAGGTCTTAGTTGGGACACTCAGGATCCTTGTTGTATCTGTGGGACCATTCGTTGCTGTGCACAGACTCTGGAGAAGGCAATGGCACCCCACTCCAGTACTCTTGCCTGGAAAATCCCATGGACGGAGGAGCCTGGAAGGCTGCAGTCCATGGGGTTGTGATGGGTCGGACACAGCTGAGCGACTTTACTTTCACTTTTCACTTTCCTGCATTGGAGAAGGAAATGGCAACCCACTCCAGTGTTCTTGCCTGGAGAATCCCAGGGACGGGGGAGCCTGGTGGGCTGCCGTCTATGGGGTCGCACAGAGTCAGACACGACTGAAGCGACTTAGCAGCAGCAGCAGCAGCACAGACTCTAGTTGTGGCTCAGCACCTCAGTAGTTGGAGCACGTGAGCTTCACTGCTCCATAGTATGTGGGATCTTAGTTCCCCTACCAGGGGTCAAACCTGCATCCCCTTCAGTGGGTAAGGTGGAGTCTTAACCACTGAACCACCGGGGAAGTCCCTCAGTAAAATATCTTACAAAAAAAAAAAAAAGAAAAGAAAACAACAAACCTATTCGTGTTGTCTCCGACTCCCCACTTAACATTCACTCAGATTTTTTTTTTAATTATGAAAAGCTCACATCTGGTTGTATCCCTTAAGTTTTTAATACTTTATAATATTTGTCTCTCTTAAAAAAAAAAAAAAAGCCATTGAAGAAGGACCATTTCTTCCTGTAAAGGGACCAGAGCTCTGAATTTGGCAGACTGCTTCTGTTTGGCGTCATTTAAATTGTTCCTCTATCGCCCCCATTTCCTGTGAAGAGCTAGTTAGATCTAGAGGCAGGACTACAGCCAGGATCAGTGTTGGGGGGCAGGGCTGTGTTCTGCTGTATTGCAGGAGGCACGTCACTTCCCACTATTATTGATAAGAGAGAAACATCTGACATAAAGTTCCTTATCAGCCTCTCCCTTGGTGGCATTAGCAGCCATAGATGATTTCTGCTTTACTAGGGGTTACAAAATGGTAATTTTCTAATTTTATTTCTAATTTCACTTTGAAGATAGTATCTTTTTTTTTTTACAAATTGAAGGTTTGTGGCAACCTTGCGTCAAGCAAGCCCATCAGTCCCGTTTTTCTAACAGCGTTTGTTCACTTTGTGTCTCTGCATCCCCTTTTGGTGATTCTCAAAGAATTAGAAGTGAAGCCTGAAGATGGGACTGAATTGCTGCAACCTCATGAAAAAAAAAAAACAAACTTTAATGGTTGAGGAGTTGCTTCCTTACAGATGAGCAAAGAAAATGGTTTCTTGAGATAGGAGCTACTCCTGGTGAAGATGCCGTGAAGACTGTTGAAATGACCACGAAGGATTTAGAACACAACATAAACTCAGTTGGACAGACTTTGAGAGGACTGATTCCAGTGTTGAAAGAGTGCTACAGTGGATAGATTGCTATCAAACAGCTGTGCCTGCGAGAGAGAAATGATTCATGAAAGGAAGTCAATCGAGGTGGCCCACTTCACTGATGTCTTATTTTAAGAAATTGCCACAGGCATCACCACCTTCAGCCACCACCACTCTTATCAATCAGCTGCCATCAAGATGCCAGTCACTTGAAATAAATTTCCTTTTCTTTATGGCTATGTAACCAACTTGATATACATTTAGATCCACTTATTTCTTTTCCATTTTGTAACAATAGCTTCTTTCTTGCTTCTCATTCACTTTTCAAGATGCTCAACCAAGCCTGCACCCCCCTGAATCCAGCAAAACTGCTCTTGTTCAGGCCATCAGCGTCCCCTTCACGGCCAGATTCAGTGGACACTTTCACATCCCTCTTACCTGATTCCTAAGAAACACCTGGCTCTTGACCTTCCTTTCCTTAGCACCGTCTTCTCTTGCTTATGGGGGCCCACCCCTCCTGCTCTTCCTCCCGTCTGTCGCTCCTTTCCAGGATCATCTGCTTTTTCCTGGTCTTGACAGTCTATAGTTTCTCAGAATTCATCAGGTATTTTTTTTTTTTTTTTTCATCGCCTACCCTCTCTCCCGAGGTGATCTCATATTGCCCACAACCTTCAACACTGTAACTTAGGGTTAGGGTGTCCAAACCCCACTGTGGATGTCCATAACCCACCGCTGACCTTCAGAATCACACAGTCAAATCTCTACCTCCTTCTATCTCTTTTTGTAGGTCTCGTGGGTAAATTTAATATTTTTTTTTAAAACGTATTTCTTTCTTTCTTGTTTGTCTGGACTGCAAAGCCTGCAGGATCTTAGTTTCCTGACCAGAGAGCCAGCCCATGCCCCCTAGAGTGGAAGCACGGAATCTTTTATTTTTCAAATGTGAACCACTTTTAAAGTCTTTATTGAGTTTGTTACAGCACTGCTCCTGTTTTTTATGTTTTGGTTTTTTTGGCCGGGAGGCCTGAGAGACCTTAATTTCCCGACCAGGGCTAGAACCTGTGACCTCTACAATGGAGAGTCCTAACCAATGAACCGCCAGGGAATTTCCTAAACTTAAGATTTCTAAATTAAAATTTGAATCCTCCTCTCCAAAGCTTTACTTTCCATCATCTCACTCCTTTTGAATAACCCTCCACCCACCAAGTCCTTTAGGCCGAAACCTGACGGTCATCCGGGCTTG
The DNA here is from genome assembly GCA_006408695.1 of Aepyceros melampus. NCBI lineage: Eukaryota > Metazoa > Chordata > Mammalia > Artiodactyla > Bovidae > Aepyceros > Aepyceros melampus. The sequence goes on along the minus strand of SJXQ01002414.1, from coordinate 249,676 downwards.
TTCCCTCCCTCCCATCTGGCCACTGGCATTCGTTCTCATCCAGCACCGCCTCTCCATTGAACCACTACCTCAAGTCAGTCACTTCTGTGCTTAAATCCCATTATCATAAATTCAAACTCCTCACCTGGGCCCTGACGTGATCTGACCCCTGAGTCCCTTCAGCCTCATTTTATACTGTCTTCCCCGACTTCTCACGAAGCTCCAACCACACTGGATTTGCTCTCCAATAACTCAAGCCCTGTTTAGCCTCCAAGTCCTTGCGCATCCTCTTCTGTCTGGTCTTTCTCTCCTCTTGTCATTCTTCTGGGCTCAGAAAGGCCTTCCTGGACTCCCCTCCACAGCCTGGACCCATTTAATCTGGGAAGGCACTGCACACGTTGTCGTGGTTGCCGTGTGTGTCTATCCAGTTTTCTTTGTCTCTGCCCCCTGTTGACTTTAAGTGTCTTAGGAGTAGGGACTGTATTGGTTTTGTGGGTTGGCGCAGGGTACAGTGGCTGGCACATGAGAGGCACTCAACATGCACTGGCAGTTGAATAAAGAGGAAAATTTTGAACTATGCACTTTTCAACATGTGACTCTAAGTACAATTATCCATATGACTTCGCTATAAGTGGCACATTCAATAGGTCTCAGCTATGCCCAGTGAAGGAAAGCAAATCATCTTTATATAAAATGAGTGCAGAAAAAGAAAAACAAATACCGTATATCAACGCATATATGTGGCATCTAGAAAAATGGAACACTTGAACCTGTTTGCACGGCAAGAATGGAAACACAGATGTAGAGAATGGACATATGGACACATTCGGGAAGGGGAGGGTGGGATGAACTGGGGGATTAGGGTTGACATATACACACTACCACGAGTAAATAGCTAGCTAGTGGGAACCTGTTGTATAGTGCTGGGAGCTCAGCTCTGTGATGACTTAGAGGGGCGGCATGGGGCAGGCAGTGGTGGGGGGAGGTCCAAGAGGGAGGGGATATATGTATACAAAGAGCTGATTCACTTCACTGCAGAGCAGAAACTAACATGACATTGTAAAGCAATATACCCCGATTTTTAAAAAATGAATGTAACATCTGCAACACAGTCTATGCTCTGTAAAGGATGCTGCATTCATCAGGACAACTCGGAGAAATCCACAAGACTTTATTTCTGAGAGATCTATCTCTTAGTCCCCTTATCTGGAGACTTGACTTTAGAAACATAAAGAGCCTATGTTTGAAAGTGACTTTGAGCCTTATTACGCGTTCTTTTATGTACTCTTCCTAACCACACTCCCAGGCATTTTCCACGCTCTCCATTTTACGAGGAGAAAAGCGAGGCTTAAAAAGAGTAAGAAATAAGGCCAATGCTTCCCAGCTAATTAGAGGCAGAGTTGGGTTTAAAACCCATTCTTTGGATTCCGGTGCTGGCTCTGTTTATCCCACTCAACAAATTAACCTCGTAATGAGGAGCAGAAGGGAGAGGACCCCTGGTTTCCTAAAACAGAGCCCCAGTTCATTGCTGACTCTTGCCAGGCAACCATTTGTTTCTCAACCCTGAGCCCTTACCCCTTTTAAAACAAATCACTACGAGCAAAACTTGTTCATTCAAAACGGCTCTTTCTTGATTTGTGCTAGCTTCCTGCATTGTCAGCCAGGCTTTAAAGAAATTTCTTCTAATTTATTTTATTCTATAGGCACATCGCACTTTAGAAAAAAACAAACAGATTTGATATGAAGATTTTTATGTTTCAAAGTATATGAATGAAAAAGTCCTTAGATCTCCTTTTAAAGACTTTCTTAGGCATTAAAAACTCAGACAGAGAATTCCTTTTAAATAATGAAATCCGCCTGGCACACTTAAGGCAATTATTCAATTCAGCGTGCACCGTGGCCAGAACACACAAAGCCTGGAATGCATGGCCTGTTTCTTAATCTGAATGTATACGTTTTTAATCTTACAAACCTGTAATGAATTTGCTGCGAGACTGTTTTTGCTCTATCCTCAGCATACAATAAAGGAGGAGTCTGAGTCTTGGCCGAAGAATTAAACTGAGACCGCGGCATCTTAACCACAAGGAAATGCAGAATTCCGCACCCCTCAACCCCCTAGCTTCTTCCTTTCAAAAGAGTTGCTTCAAGTGGCGCCTTAAAGATAATTCTAGCTTGCTAAATTTAGGGTGTGGAAAAAGTCCAAAATGAGAGTATTCCATGGGTAACTGTGCAAGCAAGGTTAATATGTGCAGGAAGAGAAGGACGTCTCACACTTTGGATGCCTAGTTCTGTCTCTCTCATCCTCTTTTTGCCTGGACACCCAGTGTATAATTAAGCAAGGTGAGATGTTACCGAGGCAGTGAAAGGTGCTTTATGGCCACGATCATATTTTCAATATAAAATGATTTCATATCTGAGTTATTTCTCAAACCAGCATGAGTCAGAGTCATTCATCACCATGTATCTACCAGTTTTCAGAAAATGCTTATCTTCTTCATATGCGAGGCAGATTTCTGATTATACTCAGTTCACTTGTTTAAAAAAAAAAGTTGGCTATAGAACTTACTATAAGTACACTGCTATCTGAGGACTTCCTGGTGGTCTGGTGGTTAAGACTCTGTTTTCAATGCAGGGTACAAAAGTTCGATCCCTGGTTGGGGAGCTAAGAACCCGCATGCCACAGGGTATGGTCAAAATTTTTTCTAGTTAAAGTAAACTGGTATTTGAAGCTTGCTTTGAAATGCAATTGAATGGCACACGAACAAAGGCTAGACGGATAGATATGGGATAAAACAGAAATAGCAAAATGTTTGTTGTGGAATGCAGGTGACTCATTCTACAACTGACTCTTCAGCCTGGAAAGGATCAAAGTGGCCGGTTCCAAGGTTACTGGGAACCTGCCTCTTCCTTCCCAGGTAGCTTTCAGAGATGGTGCCCGTGAAGGCCACTATGTGGGACTTGGACAAATGGTGCTCTCAACATCCCAACAAGCTTCACACACAACAAACTGGAGGCAGGGTCTCTAGGGACTGGAGAATGGACATCTCTGTGGTTAAATCATCTTTTCAGAAGGATGGAGGGAGGGGGTTGATCTGTGTGAGACTGATTCATGAATAAGTTGGGGAGGAAGGCAAGCACTGCAGACAGGGAGAAAATTGGTGGCTCGGGGTCAAAGATAACTCAAAACAATACATTTCTGGAACGTCAGAGTCCATGACAGAGATGCATACTTGCAACATAATATTGAATGTCACCACGAAGTTCTTGCCCCTTGGTCTTTATCCATCCACACTTAAAATACTCCAGCTTTTTTCTCATGGTCCTTTTTATAGCTTTTTTGGTTTTGTGCAGACATAAAATATGAGCAAAGTAATCCAGAGAGATTTGCTCAGTACTGAAGAAGGCTGGGAGGATGAGTTCGGACTGTGTACAGCTTCACTATTGCATTTTGGATTTGTAAGGATTTTTTTTTTTTTTCTGACATGCCCAACTTGACAGCCACTGTGTTTCCAGATCCAGGTCTCCCACTGAAGCAAGCCTGGTTTTTCCTTATTTGAGGTTGGGATTTCTTGGCTTCTCTCACATTGCATCATGTCCTTAATTTATCAGCATCGCCATGGATCTTTGAGGCTATCAGCTGCCTTTTTGAGACTTAATGAACACATGTATTATTAAATACAGAGAAACTCAGAGCTGGTCCCTGGGGTTGCTCACACAACCATTTGGCCGTCAACCCCTCAGAACTGTCGTATCTTTTGAACCACTGATGACAATGATGGCTCATCATGAGGGTTCTGCAATAGCTCTGGGGCTGGGATGGAGAGAAAAAGGGTAAAGAGAGGAACGTGTTAGCCACTCAGTCGTGTCTGACTCTTTGCGACCTCGTGGACAGCAGCCCGCCCGGCTCCTCTGTCCATGGGATTTCCCAGGCAAGAATACTGGAGTGGGTGGCCATTCCCTTCTCCAAGGATCTTCCTGATCCAAGAATTGAATCTGCTTCCCACACTGCAGGCAGATTCTTTACCGTCTGAGCCACCAGGGAAGCCCCACACAGAGGAAGAGGGAGAAAGAAAGGAAAGAGAAGAGAGGATGGATAAGAAAAATGTGCTGGGGATTCCCTTGGGGTCTCGTGGTTAGGGCTCCGCACTGTCACAGCCAAAGGGTCGGGTTGGATCCCTGGTCTGGGAACTAAGATCCCGCAAGCTGAGAGGCATGGAAAAAAGAGAAAGAGAATGTGCTGGGCTGCAGCGCCAGGGGGGAGCTGACAGCAGTCATGACCGGTCAGAAGCTGTCATCGTGGGCCTCCGGGTGCTGTTCGTTTCCCCTCTGTCTGCCGAGGACAGGCTCTGGTTTGCAGCTGAGACTGTCATATGGAGACAGGATTCAGGGCTATGACAAGCACAAAGGTGACATCGGTGGCACCCTCCCTGTCTAGACTCTGCCAGTTTATCAAGGAGGAAGCCTAGGATGCTTTATAAAATCGGATCAGTGGGAATTGAATGCCGTTGTTGGCCTGGGGCACGGTACACAGCTTGCCTCTTTTCCCATGAATGGCTTTGTTGTACAAGCTTGCATGACTAGTCATCCGTTTGTCCTTTCGCCCCCAATTCGGTCACATCTGTCCCTCTGAAACCATGTGTATGGCTTTAAAAGAAGCTTCACCTGTGAGTGATAATGGTCAAGGGCACTCCAGGTGTTATTCTGATGCCCAGACAGAACAGAGTGGCAGAGTGAAAGGCAGGGGTTGCGTTAGGTTTATAGGGGAAACATGGCGCAATTGAGCAGGCATCAAAGGAGCCAGTGAGAAGGGGGAAAGGGCCAGTGCGGATGGGAGAACTGATGGGAGAGAGGAGGATGGGAGGGCACAATTCACCAACATCAGTCATCCCATGCAAGGACACGCCATCCAAGTCAGTGCTTTTCAAATTCTGCTCTGAGTTTAATTACGCATTTTGTCAATCGTGGATCCATAAGATTTCTTTAAAAGAAGAAACCCATTGCAGAGTTTCAAAACATCCACAAACCATTTGATAGTGACTTGGAGTTCCTGTCCTCCACGACTGCATCAGCCCGGGAGCTAAAAGCACCTGGTCCTTTTGAGTATCTTCATAGCTAGCAATCTGCTACCAAAGCTATGCGGAGCATGAAAATCAAGGATGCTTAGATATGCAGGATTCAAGTCTGTGCCTTGGTTTTGATGCTTGTATCTATGTAATTATGAGTACGAAATTATGTACTTTCAACATTCCTTTCCTGATCCCAAACTCAAAGGGATATACGTTGAAAGAAAAGCAAAACGTATTTTGTGAAAGAACTTGGTGTGGGTAAGTGCTCATTATCTTTTGACTGATGGGTGGTATTTGCTCACCATAGATACACTCACTGAAGTCATAATCCTGGTATGTATGATTACCACTCACTTCCTTCCTTTAAACTCCTTGAAACACATTTAGCGTGCAAATTTTCAGTAATGGGAACTACTCAGCACAGTAATTGCCCATGAATATTTTGTGCTCAGATTAGAAAACCATTGACTTTGCTGTCAACTGATGTCCAGGTTCTTTTTTTTGGCTATGCCACACGGCATGTGAGATCTTAGTTTCTCGACCAGGGATTGAACCCATGCATCCCAGGTTGGAAGGGAGGAGTCTTAACCACTTGACCACCAGGGAAACCCCCATGCCCAGATTTTTAAAGAAACTTCAGGATTCTTAGGCTATCAAGTCCCAGATTTCTAGCACATAGGGACCTTTCTCACCCCCAGCCTTCCCTCACCCCAACTTCACATGGATTGTGTGGTCTCCGGCACCCACAGGTGGTTAACCCTTGTGTTCTTTTCTCCACGTTACTGGCAAGCCCCACCTTGAGGAGCATTTTCTTGCAGGCACCTCTGTAGTGACTTCCATACCAGGGTCTAAGCTAAGGGTCTATCAGACGAGCTCCTAACCCAAATTATAGTGCACTTATGCCCTTCCCCAAGGCCAGGGCTGTCCTGTCTTCTGGCAACGCCTGACACACAGCCTGGCCCAGGCGGCAGATCTTCTAGAAACGCTGAACTAATAAGACCACCCTTAGGACTATGGATTTGGGACCTGTGACTATTTTAGCTGGTGATCAGCTACTGATCACATCCCATCTGATCAGCTAAAAACTAGCCGGCGTTCCCATCTCTGTCTGCTGCAGCACCATCCTACCAAGCTGCATGGAACCCATGAAGGTCATACCTCACCATTCCTAGCATTGTTTTGACTTTAGGACAATGCTATGCAAATCAGCAACACAGATTCTCCCGTGTTGGCACTCCAGATTTAATTCAACCCTGACGAGCTTTCCTTGAGATGAAGCTGGGGTGGGGAAAGAGGGGCGGGAGAGGTCGAGACCACCCCCCACCTCCCACCTTGGGACCACCTGTTTCCCACCTCCTTCTCTTGATGCATCCACGGGAGGCTAAGGCAAGAGTGAGGGCGAGGACTCCTGTTTTGCTCAGGAAATACATTGTATTCACGGTACTACAGCAGGTGGGCAGAACTAGAGGAAATGATGCTCTCAATGAAGAAAAGATCCAACCCTGTAGAGCGTGGTAGCAATGAGCAGCAGGTAGAGGCTCTAAGGAGCAGTGGTTACCCTGAGTGTGAAGGAAGAAGTGGCAAGGGAGTGGTCCAGTGGTTAAAACTCCACCCTTCCAATGCAGGGGCCTCGGATTCCATCCCTGGTTGGAGAACGAAGATCCCACATGGCTCAGGGCAACTAAGCCCGTGCGTTATAACTACCGAGCCTGCAACTAATGAAGGTCACGCACCGCAGTGACGAGCAGGCCCCATTTGCCGCAGCTGGAGAAAGACCACACGCAGCAACAAAGACCCGGCATAACCAAAAGTAAAAAAAATTTGTTAATAAGTTAACAACGTAGCATTTCTAGATGTGATGCAGGCTGGGATGGGTCAGTGATTCTCAGCTAAGGTGAAGTTGCTCAGTTGTGTCCAACTCTTTGTGACCGCACGGACTGTAGCCTACCAGGCTCTTCCATCCATGGGATTTTTCTAGGCAAGAGTACTGGAGTGGGTTGTCATTTCCTTCTCCAGAGGATATTCCCGACCCAGGGATCGAACCCAGGTCTCCCACATTGTAGGCAGACACTTTACCGTCTGAGCCAGTCTTACCAGCAAAAGAAATCAAGCCTTTATGGTAGCGTAGAGGCTTTTTTTTTTTTTAAAGAGCTCAGTGAGTTACAAGGACAATTCTATGAATGACAAGTCTTGGTAGCTGGAATGTTCTGGTGCCATACACTAGCTTTAAAAAAAAAATACTAGAGATCACTTGAGTGAGCCTGGCTCAGTCAGGTTTTCAAGCACATTGATGTTAGTCCTGCTGCTGCTGCTGCTAAGTCGCTTTAGTTGTATCTAACTCTGTGCGACCCCAAAGACGGCAGCCCACCAGGCTCCCCCGTCCCTGGGATTCTCCAGCAAGAACACTGGAGTGGGTTGCCATTTCCTTCTCCAATGCATGAAAGTGAAAAGTGAAAGTGAAGTCGCTCAGTCATGTCCAACTCCTAGTGACCCCATGGGCTGCAGCCTACCAGGCTCTTCCGTCTATGGGATTTGCCAGGCAAGAGTACTGGAGTGGGGTGCTACTGCCTTCTCTGATGTTAGTCTTAACCTATGCTAAAAAAATAGATACTACATGCTTGCTCAGTTGCTCAATCATTTTCAACTCTTTGGGACCCCATGGCCTGTAGGCCGCCAGGCTCCTCAGTCCATGGGGTTTCCCAGGCAAGAATACTGGAGTGGGATGCCATTTCCTCCTCCAGGGGATCTTCTTGCCCTAGGGATCAGACCTGTCTCTCCTGCATTGGCAGGCAGATTCTTTACCACAGAGCCACCTGGGAAGCCCAGACAGATACTAACCTAACACCAATTCTCCTTGGCAAGGATTAGGAACCTCTGTGTGTGTGTCTGCTCTGAGCACAGGGGAAGCGGGAAGACGCTGCTGGAGGATTCTGTTCCCTGTGTTGGCAGAAAGGGCCAACAGACACAAGCCACAACCACAGGCAGGAGGTTAGAGAAACTTGTTATTAAATTTAATTTTCTTTAAATACATACCTTTTTCCCATCCTCACCCACTTGGGGGGAGGAACAGAGAAAGCCCCCAGTCCTTCCATTTGGGGGATTCCATGTATAAAGCCTGAGATGGTGAGGATGAAGTATAAAAATACTATTTACAAAGGAAAAGAGGGTGTCCGTCGCAACCTTAACCTTCAGACAGCCCCTCATCCCCAGGCCCTTTTTTGCTCCTTTAGAAAAGAAAAAAAAAAAAAAAAAAAAACCCTTGGGGAATCCACCTGGGTGTAGAAAAAGCCCTTCCTCTGGGAGGGGTGGGGAGGGGCGCTCAAATCCCAACATGGAATAGGAAGCTCTGAGATCAACCGAGGAACAGTGAACGGATTAAGCACCTCAGATGCTAGGAGAGGGCTGGGGCTGCCCCCAGCCCGCCCCCCCACCGCCGCTGTAGTCAGCAGGCCGGCCGGCCAGCCTTTGTTTCTGCAGGTCCCGTGTAAACATTGACTCTTCTGCATGTCCACGCACTTCCCAATTTCCTACAGAGCCTCCTTAGCTTCCACTGGAGGCACCTGGTTCCTCCGTCTTTCCCCCCTTGCCTTCTAACCTTCCTCGGGAAGTTGTGGCACGGAGGTGGGGCGGATCACAGGCGGGGCACAGCTCATCACACCCCTTCTTCGAGGTCAGGGCAGCTCATCCTCCTCGGGGAAACCCTCAAGGCAGGGTGAGCTCCAAGTTCTTGGCCAAAGAGGAGTGGATTTCTGTTCCCAGAGCAGGGACAACGCAGGCAGAGTCCGGTCCCAGCAAGACAAGGCCATCGGCACGGGGTAACAAGGAGGAAGGCTTCAGGAGGCAGAAGTGGGTGAGTCTGGTCTCACCCTGACGGTAGAAGACAAGCCCAGCATCCCCTCCCCTCCAGGTGACCGGGACCCTCACCACCCACCAGTCTTGTTCACCGTGGATGCGAGAAAGGACCAGGCACCCACGAAGCTAGAGGTCTCCTTCAAGCCTGGTACAGAGGCAGTGCTCACACCAGCTCATCCAACAGGATCCCGATGCTCTGGGAGGCCTCGGAGGGGCCAGCGATGGGCTTGTTACACATGGGGCAGACACAGCGCACCTCCAGCCACTTCACCAGACACCTGCGGGCAAAAACCAACCTGTTACTCCCTAAGAAGAAGATACAGCGTGCTCCAGCTGCCCCTTCATAGAGCCCAGCCGCTTCTCAAGACAAGAACTTCTCCATCCCTACCCTGGTCTAACCCTTCTGGTTTGTCTGGTGTGCAGACAGGATGCAAGGCATCAGCAAGGGGTGTGTGGGAAGGGCAGGGACTGCAGCCTCTAGAAGACTGTTGTTATTGTTCTGTTTCCAAGTCATGTCTGACTCTGCAACCCCATGGACTGTAACTCGCCAGGGTCCTCCAACCATGGGACTCTCCAGGCAAGAAAACTGAGTGGGTTGCCATGTCCTTCTCCAGGGGATCTTCCCGACCCAGGGATCGAACCCGAGTCTCCTTCTTGGCAGGCAGGTTCTTTACCACTGTATCGCCTGGGAAGCCCCCCTCTAGAAGATGCTCCCTGCTTTCTTCGCTCCAAGGCACCTGGACACACTCCCCCACGACGGACACTTACTTGCGGTGAAAGGCGTGTTGGCACGGGAGCACACCTAGCTCGTCCTTGCCCTTGAAGTCCTCCAGACAGACGGCACAAGTCTGCTGTGGGAAGAGAGAGCCGTGTGAGAGGAGACAGGGAGGAGACTCCCCCCGCCGAATCCTCAGTCACATCACCCCATCTGCACCCAAGAGAGGACCAACCCTGACACGTGGCAGCCATGACCCACGGCGGACTGCTTCGGGTTTAAACTGACCCAAGTAGATGAAATTAAATGGTTACTTCCTCGGTCACGGCAGCCACATGTTAAGTGCTCGACAACCACAGTGTGGCTAGTGGCTCCCAAGCCAGAGAACACAGATAAAAAGCATTTAATTGTAATTAATGTGTTAATTTCTGTTGTGTAGCAGAGTGGCCCAGTTATACATGTTATTTTTCATATTCTTTTCCATTATGGTTTATTTTAGCATACTGAATATAGTTCCCGTTGCTATACAATACGACTTCGTTGTTTATCCATCCTACATATAACAGTTAGCATCTGCTAATCCCAAACTTTCAATCCGCCCCTCTCTACCCCTCTTTCCCTTGGCAACAACAAATCTGTCCTCTGTGTCTATGAGTGTGTTTTTCTTTCGTAGATAAGTTCATTTGTGCCATATTTTACATTCCACATGTAAGTGTTATCACATGGTATTTATGTCTCTATGTCTGACTTCACTTATGATAATCTCTAGGTCCACCCCTGTTACTGTGAATAGTATTATTTCATCCTTTTTTTCATAGTCTTTCTTGCCGAGGACTTTCGACCAGGGGGCACTTATCCATAACTAGAGGTAAGGAGGGAGGTCTGTGGTATGGTCTCATCCTTTAAAGCCAGCCTTGCATCCCAGTATATTAACCCCTCAATCCCAGCTGAATTTCCTCTTCTGGAGGAGAGCTTAAGAAACATCAGAACTTGGGGACATCATGACTATGGACCCCAAAGAGATAGATGAAATGAGGCCATATCCAGGCTAGTCTTGTGCGTGATGGGACCTGTGATTCTTCCCACACACAGACAACCACACACACGCTCTCTGCACGAGTGCCTGTGGTTATGGACAGAAGTCTTGGGACATGAGTTAGGTGACCCCAAAGGCACAGGTTGGAAAGGAAGAAGAAATGATCTAGTCCTAAAAGAGATGGGAGTTGAAGGGCCCCATAAAGTGGGTGTGATGGGGTGCAGAGGAATGGAGGGGAACAGGGGAGAACTAGAGGGCTGGACCTGCATGTCAGACCCACAGTTGGCAGGACAGAGCACACACAGAGGGGACCCCTTTTGGACCTAGATGGGGGCACTGAGCAGGGAAAGTTAGTGAAGTCTGGCCGGGGGTGGTCAGACTGCCCTCCCTGTTAAGATTACGTCGAGTAGGCTTCCTGGGGTCACAGGTCACCTTGTACCCAAACCCTTTGGTGAGCCCCTTTGTTTTCTGCCTGCGCCAGTCCCAGACATAGCAGATTCTGCATATTGATCACCTCCTGGGATGTGTCTTCTATTTGGCCCAAGGAGACCGGAAGGCAGGGACTAAGAAGGTTCCTAAAAAGGTCCTCAGACCCGACAGGCACCCCGTGCGCTGCCCCAGGGCACTCACCCCGTATAACTGCAACTTCTTGGCATCTCCTTTAAGCACCACCTGGGAAAAAAGAGGGGAGACCTGGGGTCAGAAGAAACCAAACATGGGGCCAGGTGGTATCAGCCGAGGAAGGGAGCCCCCGCTCCGCCCATGGAGACCCTCGCTCTCCCTAGGCACGAGGGGAGAACAGGCCAGCTTCATCTTGCCCCCCAGGTTCCCTCCACCTCCCCCAGTCATCTCTATCTGGGCTAGTAGTGGTGGAGCGGGGAGGGTCTCAGGACAAAATGAGGACTTTATTTACCTCTTTATATCCATATCGTTCGCTCTGTGCCTGGTTCCGGAGTTTGCTAGGGGAAGCAAGAAAGAGGGAAGAGAAGAAGCCATTATGTCTTTGCACAAACAGCCATTCAGAGCAAGAGAGACAGGCCGGTGGCTTGGGACTTCCTTCTGGGGGTGGGGAGATGCATCCAGTAGACACGGAATATGCATATAAGTCTTCGCAGGTCACCAGCGTGGGATAAGGACTCAGACTCTTAGGTTCAACTGCCTCAAAACTCACTGTCACCTACCCTCAACTGGGGGTGGGGGTTCTGACAGAGCACCCTAAAAGTTCATTCACCTTCCTTCCTGGCGGTCACCTCCTTTGGGCTCCCCAACTAGACAGCTCAACCACCTGCTTGCTGAGTGTGCAAAAGTTAGTTTTGTTTTTGTTTTGTTTTGGTCATACCACGTGGTTTTGTGGGATCTTAGTTCCTGACCAGGGATGAACCTGTCCCCTTCAGTGGCGAAAGCGAGGAGCCCTAACCACTCAACTTCCAGGGACGTCCCAGAAGGTAGACACTCTTAAGAGGGCTATTTCCACCAAGCCTGGGCAGCAGGAGAACATCTATTGGCCCGGGGAATTTCCACCCGGAGAACACAAGTATTCTGGAGGCAGAGCACACGCTTCCCCCTTCACAGCACCAGGGCAACACAGGCAATCCCTTCTTTGTTTTCCTCTTTTTGTTTCAAGCTGGTGGCCTGCATACAGCCAGACTCTCAATGGCCAGAACACAATGGCCAGAACATGCTGTTACTAATGGCAGGAGCATAATTGTGATGGGGGATTCGCTAGGCGTCGATCTCTACTGATATAGATCCATATCCGTGCTCATTGATTTCAAACACCTTCCAGAGGGAGAGACATGCTTCTTGGCAGACAAGGGACACGGAGTCCAAAGAAGCTAAGTAACTTGCCCAAACTTCAGAGCTGCCTGGCAGCAGAGCCTGGATTCTAACCAAAGTCGACCTGAGACAGAGCCCGAGCTCATTACCACAAACTGTGGCCAGCCTCTCATTCAGGGGGCACACACCCTGCTCCTAGGCATAGGACGGGGTTTTGGGAAACACCCTTTCAGTCAACAAGTCACCAACTTTCTGAATGGCTTACTGTGCCAATGGTGGAGACCAGATTGATGCACTGATAACTTTTTTTTTTCCCCTGTTTTATTTTCAGTGAGATAAACCTTCTGCACTGTGCAGGGAGCTCTATGGTCTCTTGTACCTGGGGACCAGATAGAGTTTTCTCTCCCAGGAATCATTTCTACCAAAGATTTGTGTTATTGGAAGAAGACATCAGAGAACCACCAGCTTATGGCCAGGGCGGCCGATCATGGTTTCCTGAGGGTCAAAGCCAGCTAACCATTTGCTTCATAAGGCCCAGAAGTGAAGAACTGTACTTTCCTATATATATACTTTTATTTATTTAATTTTGGCTGTGCTCTGTTGCTGCTCGAGGGCTTTTATCTAGTTGCGGGAAGGTGGGGGCTACTCTTCGCTTTGATGCTCAGGCTTCTCCTGTTGTGGACCAAGGGCTCTGGGGTGCATGGGCTTCAGCAATTGTGGCACGTGGGTTCAGTAGTTGTGGCTCTCGGGCTCTAGAGCACAGGCTCAGTAGTTGCATTGCAAGGGCTTAGCTGCTCCATGGCACGTGGGAACTTCCCGGTTCAGGGACCAAACCCGTGTCTTCTGCACAGGCAGGTAGGTTCTTTACCACTGAGCTACCAGGAAAGCTCTGTACTTATTCTTTTTCTTTTTTAACTAAAGTTTTTAGTTTGTCGTGGGGTGTAGCAGATTAACAAACAAATGTGATAGTTTCAGGTGGACTGCGAAAGGATTCAGCCATACATATCCACGGACCCATTCTCCCCCAGACGTCCCTCCCATCCAGGCTGCCACGTTACACTGAGCAGAGTTCTGTGTGCTGGCCTTGTTGGTTACAGAACTGTGCTTACTCGTAAATGGTTGAAAGCAGGAATTGAAAGAATATTTCATGCATGTGGAAATTATATGAAAATCAACTTTCAGTGCTTGCCATAAAATTTTACTGGAGTACAGCCACACTTATACTTTATGACTGCTTCTGTACAGAAGGGCTGGGTGGTTCAGACAGATATCATATGACTCGCAAAGCCTGTAATAGCTGGCATTTTATGAGAAAAAAAAAAAAGCTGGTCTGAGTTAGAGGAAGAGAATCTTCAATCACTAGCCTTAATTGAAGGGAGGGCAGAAGGTAAGATGCTCCAAGAGCAATGCAGAGATGCTGGAACCAGAGCAAAGGAGGATGCAGAAAGCCTGGTGCACAGGCTGGGGGCAGATAAGATCCGGCGGCCTCCACCTCCACAGCTCCTAACAGGAGGTCAGGGGATAGGTGGGGCCAGTGTCCCTCTGCCTCAGGGCTGAAGCCAGGCAGCACTGGTGCTGCCTGCCCCCCGACCCTCGCCTCTGCCCTCATGGGTAGGGGGGAGGTTTCTGGTCCTTGGAGGGACGGGCTGAGGGTCTAATCAGCGCTCCCACTGTTCCACCCCTACCTGCACACGTTCCTGCACACATCTGCATCTGTGTCCCCACTTCTAAATGAGAGGGGCAGGGAAGGATGCGCTTAAATGATCGAGGACCCCCTGCCTGACACTGGGTTCATCTGGGGAAGAAGAAGCGCGCTCTCGTTGTGAGGCTGCCCAGAGCTGCCTTCTGAGGGAGAGACTGCTGCTCTTTTAGCAGGTATGTACAGAGTAAATAAGGAAGTGGCGAGGAGCCTGCCGGCTTCCTGGCTCAGTAGGAGGGGATGTCACATCTCCGGGGCCTCACCTACTTCGCCTGCAGCATGGCTACACTTAGTACGCAGTACGCGCAGTGCCTTTCTGCTTGCTTTGTCGTAAGACGCCTGGGGGGCCCTTCTGTCTGGCTGGCTCCATTTAATGGTCTTACCCAAGGATTCTCCAGAAGCTGACTCTGAGAGTCCAGGACCATCAACTGGGACACTGAAGGCTTCAGAGTCACGCTCCAGATTCACTCTGCTGTAGATTTCCATATCAGGAAGGTAGAGGTTGGGATGAGACGGAGCCAAAAGGGTTGCAAGGAAAACGAGAGCAAAAAAGCAGAGATCTCGGGCCATCCCAGCAGGGAGGGAGTGCCAACAATTCGGGACAGGTGGCCTTCTCAGCTGCTGGAGTGAGCAAAGCAGCTAAAAATACCCTGAATTCAATGAGCCCATTTCAAGCCACTGCCAGTGGGCGCTTCCTGGCTTTTCCCCTTTTGCAACAAACAATGCGGGCAAGTCCTGCAAAGAGTCGTTTCTTTCCTGCCCGATTTGTACTTCACGGGACCCCTTCCATCCTGTGTAGGGCAGAGATCAGCTCCTGGCGGGTGGAGGGGGGTCAGGGAAGACGGAGCGAGGGGGAGCTGGGCCGATGAGCTCAGCAGGTCGGGAGCCGGGGGTCACAGGCCTATTTTGGCTGAGGAGGAAACCGAGACGCAGGCAGAGGAAGTGGCTTCTGTGCTTGTGCGTCTTTCTATATATAGGCGCTCCCAGGCTGCCACATACCAGCAAGGCTGGGGAACCATGAGACGCCAGGGTCACACCGGCTTTGGGCTGCAGGACAGAGGGCGGGGTGGCGAAGGGGCAGATGACTGCAGAAGGAAACCAGGTGGCGCAAGCACCACCACAGCAGGGGGACAGCTTCTGGTATCATGTGGTCACCAACTCCAGCCAAGCAAAAAAAAATAAATAGACCCGCCGTACCCAGCGCTCCCGGCCCGTTCTTCTGCAGCACCACGGTGTCTGGCTGCGAGCGAGTGGCCACGGGAGCCCTAGATGATCCTGTTCAAGGAATAAGAATCTGGAAAGGCCAACATCCAGAATCCGAAAGACCCTCGCTAACTGTCATCAGACAAGCCCATCTCACCACCTTTCCGGATACAGGACTTCAGGCAGCTCTTTAACCGCCTGAGCATGAGTTTCCTCATTTACGAAGCAGACTAATATTGAAACTGGAGGGCAGTTCTGAGGACTAAGGAAGATGAACATTTCACAAGGTGGTAGCACGGTGCCTGGCACACCAGGAAGTCCTGGGCGAAAAGGAGCTTAAACTCCAAGATCACACCTATTAGTGGCAGCACTGGGAAACGAAGCTGGGCCTCCCATCTGCTGGCTCAGAGTGATTTTGTAGAATTTCCTCTCTTGACCACCTCTGCAGCCTGGCAGGGATGTGCATGCATGCGTGTGTGTGTGTGTGTGTGTCGGGGCCAGACACAGCCTGGCTTTACAGCCTCCTGCCAGCATCGCACATAAATCTTGGGTATGCCTCCATCTTCCGTCTCAGGGGAGTTGGATACATTGCTTCATATGCAGAGAGCGAGGTGCTTGTTGGTCAGGAAGACGAAAAGTTTGAGGAAGAAAACTTCAGCTGGGGTAAAGGGGCGGGCGGGTGTGGAAGAGGGTGTTGAGATACCGGAAATCTACCCACACCCTCACTTTACTAATGAGATGCAAATTTCAGACTCAGTGGTACAAGAGGGGAAAATAAACCACTACCTTCTCTGCAAAAAGCCTTGTAAGTGGAAAATTCCAGTCCCGCGGACTTTTTAAAGTCTGGAGAAAAAAAGGAGGGCTGAGGCAGTGGATGAGAAGCAAAGGAGAGCAGGGCCCCAGGGCACTTCCCCTTCTTAAGGGGCTCCTCAGCCTAAGGAATCTGCACAAGCAACCCTCTAGCCTCCTGCCAGGCGAGCCACTCAAACCCACCAGGATATCTCTGTGGGGAATGGGAACTCCTTTGGCCTTCATCTTAATTTAATCTGTTTAGATGATCTGATCAGATACTAGACACCCCAGCTGATGTCCGTCTACCCAGGCATTGGGTAATCATATGCTTGTGTCTGTGTGGGCGTGTGGCTTGGTTTTATCACAATGGCTCTAGGAACCATGACATTCTACTGGTCAGGGGTGTGCAATGTTCCCCAATGCACACGACAGACCCATACAATGAGGAATTGTTAATACCCATAGGGTGCCCTAGTTCAGAAACACTGCTGTATTTTCCACCCTGAATACCAGGCATGCCCTCATTTTTGATAGAAGATAGCCACCAATTCCCTTGTCTGGAAGCAAAGAAAATGGTTCCTGGAGCTTGGCTCACCCTGCTAAGCTCTAATCCTTCCCTGGACCCCTATGCGATAATAAGTGATGCTTTTCAGTTTTTATTCCTTCAAACGTTAAGAGGCAGTACAAACAGGCAGCTCTGCAGACACCAGCTTGCTAATATTAGCATCTGGAAGGATGATAACAGGATTTCCCAGGAGGTCAGAGGGTCATGCCACTGGTGGAATGATACCCCCTTAGCCCTGGCCACCCAGAGGGTGTGAGTGGGTGGAGAGAGATGCCGAGGGACCACTGATGATATTACTTAGTCATTCTAGGCAACATGAGAGGAACTGGCCAGCAGGCGGGATGCAGGCTGATCCATGCTGACCTTGTATGCGCTGGACAACTTGATAGGCTGATAGAAATAGAAACGGCAGGCCTCAGGGGCCCAGCAAACGGCAGGCTAAGTCTTGCCCCCAAAGCAAGGAGCCCCGGCTGGAGGCTGGCGACTCTGCAACAGGAGGCTCGTTCGGTTCACCCTACCTATGGCCGCCATCTCCTGGACCTCCCCCTCCTTGGGACCCCGGGTCAGACAGTGAGCCACCCACCTGATAAAATAGCAGCAGAAGATGAGGCTCAGCATGAATACGAAGATGCCCGTGCCAAAGATGACCATGTAGATGTTGAGGGGAAGGTCTTGGAAGCTGATCGGGGGCATCGAGCAGGACTTGTTGGTGCTCACCAGTCCCAGGCCACAGAAACACCCTGCAGAGGACAGGAGAGGGCAAGTGTTACGATAGCGGGAAATTTACTACCGAGGCTGATGCCACTCTGCGGGAGCAAGGATGCAGCGAGGAATGGCAAGCCTCTGAGCCAGGGACTCACTTTTTTCTAATTGAAGCATAATTGATTTACAATGTCGTGCTCACTGCGGATGTTCAGCAAGGGGATTCAGATATCCATATACGTATATGTATTCTTGCTCATATTCTTTTCCATGATGGTTATTACAGAATATTGAATACAGTTCCCTGTGCTTTGCAGTAGGTCCTTGCTATTTATTTTATACACAGTAGTTGGCATCTGTTAATCCCAAACTCCTAATTTACCCCTCCCTCATTCCTTTTCTCCTTTGAGAGCTGTAAGCTTGTTTCCTATGTTTCTATGTCTGTGTGTCTGTTTCTGTTTTGTAAACAAGCTGTGTCATATTTTAGATTCCACATATAAGTGATATTGTATGGTATCTGTCTTTCTCACTTCACTTAGGATGAGAATCTCTAGGTCCATCTAGGTTGCTGCAAAGAGCATCATTTCATTCTTCTCTTTTTATGGCTGAGTAGTTTCCCATGATTATACTGGATTGGCCAAAGAGTTCGTTTGGGTATTTCCTGAAACATTGTATGGAAAAACCCAAATGAACTTTTGGACCAACCTAATATCCTCTGTGTGTGTGTGTGCACGTGTGTATGTATGTGTGTGTGTGTGTGTGTGTGTATCTCTCAGTGTGTGTATGTGTGTGTGTATCTCTGTGTATGTGTGTCTATGTATGTGTATGTGTGTGTATGTCTCTATGTGTCTGTGTGTGTATGTATGTATATCTCTGTGTATGTGTGTATATGTGTGTGTGTCTCTATGTATGTGTATGTATGTATGTGTGTGTGTGTCTCTGTATCTCTGTGTGCGTGTATGTATGTCTCTGTGTATGTGTATGTGTGTTTGTCTCTGTGTGTGTGTATGTATGTATGTCTCTGTGTGTGCATGTATGTCTCTATGTGTGTGTCTGTGTGTGTCTCTGTGTGTGTGTGTGTATGTCTCTGTGTATGTGTATGTGTGTGTGATTGTCTCTCTGTGTGTGTGTATGTATGTATGTATCTGTGTGTGCGTGTATGTCACTATGTGTGTGTGTGTGTCTGTGTGTGTGTGTGTATGTATGTATATCTCTGTGTATGTGTATGTGTGTATATGTGTGTGTGTGTGTGTGAACCACATCTTCTTTACCCATTCATGTGTTGGTGAACATTCAGGCGCTTCCATATCCTGGCTACTGTCAATAGTGCTGCTATGAACGCTGGGGTGCAACTATCTTTTTGAATGCATGTTTTTTTGGGGGGTAAATACCCAGAAGTGGGACTGCGAGATTATGTGGCAAGAACCTCTACACTGTTTTCCACACTGGGTGTACCAATTTACATTCCAGGGACTTACATTTACACCCTCGTCCTAACACTAGTGACATGATCTTGGGTAAATGATTTAATCAATCTAGGAACCGGGATCCTACACATGATACTTCAACCTGCACCTCCTTCTAGGGGATCAAGGAATCGGGCAATAGGTGGAAACGGAAAACTCACTTCCGTCTGGTAGAAGCCCCTAGGGTGCACTAGCAAGACGAAGAGCCTCAGGTGAGGAAACATCCATCTGGGCTCCAATCCCACCTCTCCCTAGCTACATGACCTTTGAGAAATTATCTTGCTGAAAAGCTCCCCTTTGTCACAGGAAAACAAGCAAAGTGCAGAGGCGACCCAAGACTATGGTGTAAGAAATATGCTTTGTAAATTGCAAAGCGAAGCTGCAAAGGTCATTTGTCATTATTAAGCCACCTGCTCCAGAAGCCAGGCTGCACCCAGACCAGAATAGAAATTGTTCACTCTGAGTCTGGGCCCGCGTTCCAGAATGTGGCGGGGGTGGGGCAAGGGGAGCCGCTGCTCACTTTTCCTGGTCACCCTCCCCTTTTCTACTCAAAGCCTCACCATGCGGTCTGCTAATGGCAGTGGCATCCCCAGAGCTTGCAGAACACAGAATCTTAGGCCAGCCTCCATCAAAACGAATCAGAACCTATGTTTTAACAAGGTCCCTTCAGTGTGGGAAGCACAGGTGGCCACTAGAAGCTTCATTCACGGGATTCAGTAGTAAATCCTGATTGATCTGAAGGTGACAATCACTCTGCTTTTGCCAGGGTTTGGTGTTGGGGTAGGTATGTGATTTGGCTTCCCTGGTGGCTCAGTGGTAAGAATCCGCTTGTTAAAGAAGGGGATAGGGGTTTGACCTTGGGTAGGGAAGATCCCCTTGAGAGGAGAGGGAAATGGCAACCCACTCCAGTATCCTTGCCTGGGAAATCCCTTGGACAGAGGAGCCTGGTGGGCTATAGTCCGTGGGGTCACAGAGACTAAACGGCAACAACACCAACAAAGGCAGGTTCTGGCTGAAGAAAAACAAAGAGAAGAACATCTGCTATAAAGACAAGATTTCCCTTTCTTGGGTCACATCTCTCCAAAGCATCTGGAATGGCGGAAGCCAAGTTACAGCTGGTAAGAGGAAAGTTTAATATAAAGCTGGTGGCAGAGAAGACAAGGAAAGAGGAGGAATGAAAGACATCTGTCAAGTGGCTGGAAAAATCAATCCTGGAGCTACTTCATGGGACCACTGGTCCTGAGGATTAGAACATTGTCTATTATGGTTATAAGGGGGAAAAAGAAAAAGGAATTAACCAGAAATCAGGTGAGTGGTTTTTCTTGCTAGCAGGCAAACATATCAGTGATCTGAAAGGTAAGCCTCAGAGTCTTGGATTTCAGAAAGTGTTGGGATAGGAAGGCTAGACTTCACCATACGTGTGTGTGTGTGTGTGTGTGTGTCTGTGTGTGTGCGCACTCATTCACTCAGTTGTTTCCAACTGTGCAACTCTGTAGCATGCCAGGCTGCTCTGTCCATGGGATTCTCCAGGCAAGAATGCTGGGTTGCCATTTCCCTCTCCAGGGATCTTCCCGACTCAGGGATCGAAGGTCTCGAGTTTCCTGCACTGGCAGGCGGATTCTTTACCGATGAGCCAGCTGGGAAGCCCTTATACACGCTACCAGCCAAACACATCTCATGCTACCAACTGAACCTTCGTAATAACATCACCATGAAATGTACTCTCCCCGCCCTCTCCACAGGGTTTGAAAGAAAAGACCCAATCATTAAATAACACGAATAGTCAAACAGTTAAGAAGGCCTGGCTTCAAAGACCTATGGGGACTTCCCTGGCAGTTGAGTGGTTAGCACTCTGCACTTTCACTGTTGAGGGCACAGGGTTCAATCTCTGCTGGGAGAACTAAGATCCTGCAAGTTACTCAGTGCAGCAAACAAACAAAACAAACAAACAAACACACACACACACACACAAAACCAAAAACAGGAAAAAATATATAGCTAGATTAAATAGAAAAAATAAGATTGGCCATTAATTGATCATTATTGAATCTGAGTAATGAGTACACATATACAGATTCAATATACGGATCTCTAATTTTGTATATGCTTGAAATTTTTCACAATAAAAAGCTT
>SJXQ01002414.1:200400-224294 GCA_006408695.1 Aepyceros melampus | reverse complement strand
AAGCTTTAGAACAAGGCAGTCAAGATCCCAGGGTCACTGGAGGTTATTAGCAGCCAAAGTTTTGAACTGACCCGCTTAGAAGGGCGTCTCTTCATGTAGCCTGGGCAAAGAATCAGCCCTAAGTCCAACCTGTAGTCACGGAAACTGCTAAAAAGCCTAAATGTGAGGTGCATTTAGCATCAACCAGGCTGGGGAGGGAGGGGAGACTGGGTCTGGAGGCGCAGACACCACCGAGGCACAGGAGCTTTACCGTGGTCTGGCCTTGGGGCCAGTGAGCACAGATCCCCAGGCAAGCCCTGCATTCAAGGGTAGCCGGGCGCCAGGAGATCTACACGGCTTTATCAATCCAATAAAGGCACGCTCATTAATCCGGCGTCACCCCCGGGCACAAAGCCCCGGAGCAGCCGGTGCGAAGCTAACAAAGGCGCAGGGGAAGCCGCCCCCGCGCCCCGTCCAGCACGCTGCACTGTATACATATTTAAAATAGCCTGCAAAGTTTCAGACCGGGAACTTGAGCTCCCTCTAGGAGATCCGAGCCCGAGCGCGGATTTAATTCTCCGCCGACGACCACAACAAAGAGCAAGAGTTTGAGCGCACAAAGGCGAGGAGGGAGGCGGGTACGAGTGCGAAGCCGCTACATAGAGACCGGGAACCTCTCGGCTCCCACGACCCTCGCCCGCCCGAAAGATCCCTCTCGGCCCTGCAGTGAAACCTGGATTCCACACCCCCCACCCCCTTTCAAATTCCGCGCTGTGCAGAGCAGAGTTGAGCGCTAGGACGCCTCCTCGTCGGTCCCATTGCAGTAAAAACTTGGCTCGGGAGGGAGAAGGAGCCCTCCGATCTGAAACCTGGCGCCCCCCCCAAATCCTCGTCTCCAGCCAGCCCCACGTCCCTTGCGCCCCGGCTCCCCCGACCCCTCCAAAGCCAGGTACTCACCGTTACACCACTGGAATGGGTGCATCAATGAACTCTCGGCTGGCTTCTTCGGGCGAACGAAGGCAGGTGCGGGACGAGAAGGCGGGGTGGGCTCGCCGGCCGGCGGGGTCGCAGGAGGGGCCGGTGCGCTGCCCGGGCGGCCGCCCTTCCCCTGCAAGTAAAACTCCCTCCGGAGCCGGGAGCCTCGCCGCGATGGGTTTTTGGAGCCACAAAGGGGAAAGAAGAGAAAAGAGACAGAAAAGTCTCCCGGGTCTAAGGATTGCGGAGGAAAGGCAGGAAGGGCCCGGGGCCTGGGGGCTGCTCGGGGGCGCCGAGTGGGCAGAGGAGAGGAAAAGCCCTAGGCAGAGGCGCGTCCTGGCCGCCGCACGGAGGTGAGACGCCAGGGACTCCGAAACTGACACGGTGCACGCACACCCACTCCCTTATACTGCCCCCGTGCCCCGCCCGTCACCGGCCCTCAGCCAATGGGAGCCTTCCTCCGGCCCCTGGCATTGCTTGCAGACCCGCCCCATCCGAGCTTGGGGAGCATCTCTGAGGCTTGGGCGCCTCCCCTTCACCTTCAGTCCAGAGACGATCGGGCGGCGCGCTGGCCCGAGCAGCCCCGAGCCAGCCTCCTCCGCTCGGGACCTGGAGGAAGGTGAGCAATTAGTGCCACCTTGCTTTCGTCCTCCAAATCGGTTACTGTTTAGCATTTCTCTGGCTCTTTGAGAAAGCCAGTTCGAGGGAGTGGTCCCATTTCTGTCCAGAGGGCAAGGACGTGGTCTTAGGTGGCGGGCTCTCACGTTTCTCTGCTCGCTCTAAAAGAGGGAGCATTGCAGCTCGAGATTGTCCTACCAAGTGAAGTGGGAAAGACAAATATCATGCCATATTCCTTATATGCAGATTGTAAAAAAAAAAAAAAATGATACAAATGAATTTATTTATAAAACAGACTCACAGAAACAAAGTTATGGTTACCAAAAGGAAAAGGGGCAGGGAAGGATAAATGATAATTTTGGGATGAAAAGAAACTTGCTGCTATACTTGAACTAGATAAACAAGAAGGACCTGTATAGCACAAGGAGCTATATTCACTATCTTGTAATAACCTATGATGGAAAAAAACAATCTGAAAAAGGGTATATACACACATATATATTTGAATCACTTTGCTGAATCTGAAAGTAACCACACTGTAAATCAACTGCACTCCAATAAAATCATTAAGTAAGTTAGTAATAAAGTTACTGAGTAGAATTCCACTATGTGAACGCATCACAACTGCTTTGTTCACCTGTTGTTGGATGTTTTGAGTTATTTCCAGTTTGGGACTATTAAAAATAAAGGTTTTAAGAACAAAATAAACAAAAAGCGAAGAGGGACTGAAGCCAAGATTTAAAGCAGGTGAATCTGAAAAGCGCTTTAGTTGTCATCTTATCCTCTCGGCCTGCCCCCTACTCCCCCGCTCCCCCCATCAGTTTAAGCTTAAGGTAGACTTGTCAGGGCTCCAGGCTCCTGAAGAGCAGAATCAGACTCAAACATCGACATTGGCAGCATCTTCAGCATTTAGCATTGCACAGGTGTTGAATAAACAGTAGTTAGAAGAAAGACTGAATCTCTTAATTCCCTGTCCAATGTGATGGTTTCTTTTACCGGACATCCCATCATTTCTTTCTGTTTCTCTCTCATTCTTTCCCTTCCCACCTGCCTTTCTTTTCCTCCCTCCCTTCCCTTTTTCCTTCCTTCCTTTTTTTCCTTTCTTTCTTTCCCCCTTTCTCCCCTCATTTCTCTCTTCCTCTGCCTCCTTTTTTCCTTACTTTGTCTCTCTTTCCATCTTTCATTTAAGTAAGTAAGTAATAAAGTCACTTAGTCGTGTCCGACTCTTTGTGACCCCATGGACTGCAGCCCACCAGGCTCCTCAGTCCATGAGATTCTCCAAGCAAGAATACTGGAGTGGGTTGCCATTTCCTTCTCCAGGGGATCTTCCCGACCCAGGGATCGAACCCGGGTCTCCCGCATTGGAGGCAGACGCTTTAACTCATTTACTCAGAATATATTCACCAACAGCCTACTCTGGGACAAGCACTGTTTCACTAGAGAGCCATCAATCAATGTTCTCAAGCCTGTTCTCCTGGGATTTACATCGCATAAGAAGATAAACAGTGAGTAAGCAAGGAAACAAAGAAGAATGACTCAATCTTATCTTCCTATTCAACTTAATGTCCTATTGGAAGGTGAAAAATACTTTCCCTGACTCTTGAGAGTTTGTAACACTTAAATAAGACTATGCAGACGAGTCCTCTGCCATTTAATAGCATGATGGTTACAGTAGCAAAGGATCTGGCCAAGATTACTTAGCAGTCTGCAAAAATAGGTTAGCACTTACTTATGCAGTTGTTGAAAACAATCTTTTTTTATTTCTGAGCTACTCTGGAAGAGCATCATGTACAGATTCAACTGATTTCATCTCCTAATTGGACATCTACAAAAACTTCCTAATTGGTCTTGGTCTCCGAACATGAACGTACATATTCTCTGTTGTGTCCGACCCTTTGCGGCCCCATGGACTGTAGCCCGCCAACCTCCTCTGTCCATGGGATTTCCCAGGCAAGAATACTGGAGTGGGTTGCCATTTCTTTCTACATCTTGGCAGAGTGCAGAGGATTTGAAAAGACAAAATAGTTGTGTTGTTACTTACCCAATAGTTCTATTTAATGGCTCAGGGGAAAGGTGTTGATAGGTGAGCTGATGGATTAAGGAAATCTGCTAGGCGCCTCTAGGGCACACCTGTGAAGGGCAAGCCTATGAGCGGGAAACTGGAAGTAAGGAATACCTCTTCCCTTCCTTAGGCTAAGAACCCAGGTGGGAAAACAAGATTCTCGCTAGACCCTCCAGAAAGGAAGACAGCCCATCTGACACCCTGATGTTAGCCCAGGGAGACCTGTGTCAGTCTTCTGACCTACAGAATTGTAATATGATAAAGTGAAAGTGGAAATTGCTCAGTCGTGTCTGACTCTTCATGACCCCATGGACTATATAGTCCATGGAATTCTCCAGGCCAGAATACTGAAGTGGGTAGCCTTTCCTTTCTCCAGGGGGATCTTCCCAACCCAGGGATAGAACCCAGGTCTCTTGTATTGCAGGTGGATTCTTTACCAGCTGAGCCACAAGGGAAACTGGTAATATAATAAATCTGTTGTTTAAAAAAAAATTCACCTTCTAATGCAGGGGTGTGCGTTCCTTCTCTGGTTGGGGAATTAAGATCCCACACACCACTGGGCAACTAAGCTGGCAAGTCACAAGGAAAGATTCCCACAACTAAGGCCTGATGTAGCAATAAATAAATAAATAAAATTTTTATACAGTTGATTTCTGCAAGTCAAAATCACAATGAGGTACCATCTCACACTGGTCAGAATGCTGCCATCAAAAAGTTTACAAACAGTAAATGCTGGAGAAAAGGGATCCCTCTTAGACTGTTGGTGGCAATGCAAACTAGTACAGCCACCATGGAGAAAAGTGTGATTTTCTTAAAAAACTGTAAGTAGAACTTCCATATGACCCAGCAATCCCACTGCAGGGCATATACACTGAGGAAACCAGAACTGAAAGAGAAACATGCACCCCAGTGTTCATTGCAGCACTGTTTACAATAGCCAGGACATGGAAGCAACCTAGATGTCCGTTGGGCAGACGAATGGATAAGGAAATTGTGGTACCTATATACAATGGAATATTATTCAGCTATAAAAAAGAATGCATTGGAATCAATTCTAATGAGGTGAATGAAACTGGAGCCTATTGTACAGAGTGAAGTTAGTCATAAAGAGAAACAGCAATACAGCATATATATGGAATTTAGAAAGATGGTAATGATGAGGCTATATATAAGACAGCAAAAGAAACACAGATATGAACAGACTTTCAAACTCTGTGGGAGAAGGCAAGGGTGGGATGATTTGAGAGGATAGCATTAAAACATGTATATTACCATATGTAAAATAGATGACCAGCGCAAGTTCAATGCATGAAGCAGGGCATTTAAAGCCAGTGCCCTGGGACAACCCAGAGGGATTAGGTGGGGAAGGAGGTGGGTGGGGGTTCAGGATGGGAGACACATGTACCCCCGTGGCTGATTCATGTCAATGCATGGCAAAGACCACTGCAATATTGTAAACTAATTAGCCTCCAATTAAAGTAAATAAATGAATTTTTTAAAAAACATAAAGAATTGATTTCTCACCTTGTATCAGTATAGTTTAGATAACTCACCTTTCCCCTAACCTCAACCAATGATGCCCAGCTTCTTGTGAATCAGGAGAGAAGTCTGGTTACTTCATGATGATGAAATGGAGACAGTAAAGAAGATGATGGCGTATACATCCAAGTCTGAAGTAAAATTATGTTTCTAAATCTTCCATAGCAAGAAAGAAAGGTAATAAGAAGACTGAACTTCCAGAAAATCTTCTGAGGAGTCAGGGACTCTTCACTTCCAAGGTTCCACTTCAGCATCCTCTTACAAACCCTAGAAGCCCGTCCACTTTATGGCCTTGTTAGCACTAGATAAATGCATTTGGAGAGAGTGCTAATTCTGTGGAGGAATATGAGACCAGAAACCTTGATCCCATCATTTCACCTTTTGCTAAGACTCTTCCACCCGCCTCCATTTTTTTTTTTTTTTTTTTGCAAAGTCTCGTCAGTCATGTCCAACCCTGTGCAACCCCATAGACAGCAGCCTGCCAGGCTCCCCCATCTCTGGGATTCTCCAGGCAAGAACACTAGAGTGGGTTGCCATTTCCTTCTCCAATGCATGAAAGTGAAAAGTGAAAGTGAAGTTGCTCAGTCGTGTCTGACTCAGTGATCCCATGGACTGAAGCCTACCAGGCTCCTCCGTCCATGGGATTTTCCAGGCAAGAGTACTGGAATGGGGTGCCATTTTCTTCTCCAACCCACCTCCATGTCCAGCCCTAAAATGTGGAAGAGAATGCTAACCATGGTTGGTTATAAAAAGATTCGTACTCAGGCTGTCACTTCAGTCGTGTCCAATTCTTTGCAACCCCATGGGCTGTAGCCCGCCAGGCTCCTCTGTCCAAGGAATTCTCCAAGCAAGAATACTGCAGTGGGTTGCCACGTTCTTCTCCAGGGACTCTTTCCAACCCAGAGATTAAGCCCGAGTCTCTCATGTCTCCTGCATTGCAGGCAGATTTTTTTCAAAACTGGGGAAGCCCAGTAAAAAGTGATAATTGACCCCAAATAAACATGTCATACATCACAATTAGACACATTGTCATATTTCCCCAAGTCTTTTCATTTTTTAAGAGAACAATTTTCATAAGAATATTTAATTCTTTGAAGCAGTTTAGAGTTATTTATTATATATTCAGGCTAACGAGGCCTTTCCCTCATTTAATTCTTAAAAGATCCAGACTTCCTCTGAAAGTCTCCATACGAGAATGTTTGTAGGTGATTGATGCAACTTTTTTCCCTTTTATTTATTTACTTTTGGCTGTGTTAGGTTTTCGTTGCTGCACAGGCTTTCCTCTCGTTGCAACAAGTGTAGTACAGGAGCAGCAATTTGTCCCTGCCCCTGGGTTTGATCCCTGGGTTGGGAAGATCCCCTGGAGAAGAGAATGGCTACCCACTCCAGTATTCTTGCCTGGAAAATTCCATGGATTCTATAGTCCATGGGGTCGCCAAGAGTT
This sequence comes from Aepyceros melampus, assembly GCA_006408695.1. Lineage (NCBI taxonomy): Eukaryota > Metazoa > Chordata > Mammalia > Artiodactyla > Bovidae > Aepyceros > Aepyceros melampus. The sequence continues at coordinate 217,677 of SJXQ01002414.1, read as the reverse complement.
AGACACAACTGAGCAACTTTCACTCACTCACTCCTGCTTCCCAGGTGACACTAGTGGTAAAGAACCTGCCACTGCAGGAGACATAAGAGATTTGGGTTTGATCCCTGGTTCAGGAAGACTCCCCGGAGAAGGGAATGGCAACCCACTCCAGTATTCTTGCCTGGAGAATCCCATGGACAGAGGTGCTTGGTGGGCTACAGTCCATGGGGTCGAAAAGAGTCAGACACGATTGAAGTGACTTTGCACACACCCATGTGCTGCCCTTAGCTCCCAACTCACCTGGGAAATCCAATAAAGCGAATAAGGGAACTTCCTTGGTGGTTCAGTGGTTACAACTTCGAGCTCCCAGTACAGGGGACTCAGGTTTGATCCCTGGTGGGTGAACCGAGATCCCACATGCTTTGCAGCACAGGAAACGAAAAAAAAAAAAAAAGAGAGAGAGAGAGCAAAAGAGAGAGAATAAGGCTTTGGTGTGATCCTGGAAGCAAAGCTTCCTTTCTCTCTCCTAGAGGATTGTCAGTTCTGGGGTGATGCCCACACTCTCCCCAGGTATCTCCTAGGCATTCCTGATGAAGTTTCTAGGTGCCAGTGGAGGCTGGAAGGAAACAGGCTAGCTTGGTTTCCTAGGGATCTTTCACAGCCCTGCTGTGAATTAGGATTTCTGGAATGAAGGAATCTTCTAGGCCAGAGCGGAACCATCATCCCACATGTGAGAGTGGAGATTGGAGAATGAAACAGAGAATGAGAGAAAAGCACCGTTGACAGAGCACCTGCTGCGTGCCAACCCGGGACTCAGCACTTCACATTTTTTCATGGATTCCTCACCAGAACCCTCAGGGTAAGGTTATTTTTCACTTTTTTTTTTTTTTTTCTGGCTGCACCATGAGGCATTTGGGATCTAATTCCCTAATCAGGGATCAAACCCTCACCCCCTGCATTAGAAACTGAGGTCTCAACCACTGGACCACCAGAAGGTCCCCATCCATTCATTTTAAAATACTCCTCCCTTAAAAATGGGGAACCTGAGGCTTTCCTGGTGGGGCAGTGGTGAAGACTACACGCTCCCAATGCAGGGGGCCTGGGTTCGAGCCCTGGTCAGCGAACTACATCCCACCTGTGGCAACTAAGAAGATCCTGCACGCCACAGCTGAGAGCTGGGGCAGCCCAATGAATAAAATAAAATGGCAGAACAAAGCAACAGCAGAACAGAGAGCCTACTTCCCATTGTCTTGAGATCGGGCTGGACTTACTCGTACTTGTTAGAAACAAGCTGAGTGAAGCAGAGATGTCAGTCGCTGATTCCGGAGACTGGGTCATAAAACTTCACTGTGATTTCTTTCTCTCTTGCTTCTTTTCTTCCTGCCTTTGTCTGTCTGTCTGTCTGCCTGTCTGTCTCCCTCTGGTCACTTGCTCTGGGGAGGCCAGAACTCATGTCCCATGAACACTCACCTGTGGAGACATCCCATGGCAGGGAACAGAGGTCTGTCTAGCAGCTGTGTGAACGGACATTCTGCCTTTGCCCATGTCCTGGCTGCAGACTCTTGGGAGACCCTGAGGCAAAACCACACAGTTCAACTGCTGCTGGATTCCTGACCCACAGGAACTGGGAAACACCCAATGTTTGCTGTTCTAAGCCACTGAGTTTGAGGGGTAATTTGTTATTGAGCCAGAGACAAATGCGACAGCCACTGTCACGAAGAGATGTGAGAGTGCAGGGCCTCTGACCCTCTAGTTTATTTCTGTCTCAGGAATATTCCAGAGAGAGGAGGTGAATTCTGCTCCACCAAACCATGCAGAGCCCCGGGTCCACGCTCTTGCTGTTCTGCCCCGTGCTAGGATATGTTCCTTGTTCATCTGTGACAAGCCAACTGACCAGTCACGTCGCCTATGTTCTAACCCTGTGGGAGGGGATGAAAGAGCGGAAAGACGGCATTTTCTTTGTAGGAATTCAAGTTTTACTTTTGTTCCCATTCCATTGGTGAGAGCTTAGTCACTGGGTCACACCTATTTGCAAAGAAGTCTGAAGAATGGAGTCTCAGGCTAGACAATCGCCCTGAAGCTCTTGGCAGATCTGTAGTAACAGGAGGACATGAAGGGTGGAATTGGGTGGATGGAGGCCCAGCAACCTACCCTGCCCGTGCCCGACCCAGGGTTGGCACCTTCTCTGTGACTTGTAGTGACACTTTTCCAAGGCTGGTGGTTAAGACTCTGTGCTTCCACTGCCAAGGGCAGGGGTTCAATCCCTGGCTGAGGAACTAAGATCCTGCATGCCACATGGCTGGGCCAAAATAAATAAACTAAAAACAAAAACAAAAATGATTGCACATGATGTTTGCTAACTGATCTTTTATTTTTAACTTTTTATTTTATATTGTAGTATGGTGGCTCATCAGTAAAAGAACTCGCCTGTTTAGTGCAGAAGACTCGGGTTTGATCCCTGGGTTGGGAAGATTCCCTGAAGGAGGAAATGGCAACCCACTCCAGTATTCTTGCCTGGAAAAACCATGGACAGAGGAGCCTGGTGGGTTACAGTCCACAAGGTCTCAAAGAATTGGATACCACTTAGCTTCTAAATAGCAACAGTAGTTGATTAACAATGTTGCTTTAGTTTCTGGTGTACAATAAAGTGATCCAATTATACAGATACCTGTCTCTATTCTTTTTCAAATTCTTTTCCCAATTAGCTAACCTATTTTTTAAAAATTAAAAATAAAATGAAGGATTGGATAAGCTTGGTGGTTTTCAATTTGTGTGTGTGTGTGTATGCCAGAATGTTTGTTAAGTAATATTTAAAAACAGACAGTGCATGCAATAGAGATATAAAAACAAACTGATCTGTTTGAATCACATGGAGTTTCTCTCTGATTTTCCCCCATCCCATCAATGAGCCCACAGAAAACTGTTTCAAGCGCTAGAGGTCTGTAAGGCAGGATCGGAAAGCCCCCAGGTGAGATGTTCTCCTGGTCTCCTTCCAGTTCTGGTATTTCTGAGGCTCTGATCACTCACCTGTGTTCCCTGCCCTGGGCTGGATCACAGCTCCATCTTTCTGGGCAGCTGGGGGCTTGTATCTGGCAGGTATTGGTGGAGGAAGATGAAATGAGCCTTTGCCCTGGGTCTCCAGTCTCACCTCACTTCATCCCTTTTCTGACCTTGTATCTCTCCTTTCTCCTAAGGCAAATGAGGGTCCCCCCCCCCCGCCCCACCCTTGGACCAGGGGTCTAAGTGAGGAGCTCTGAAGGCATGATCCAGAAGGCCAGCACACCACAGATAGCCTTGAGGTCCACCCCTCAGATGGAGACATGGAAATCCTCAGAGCAAGCAGCCTCTCCGTCCCAGGCTGACACTAACCCTCTTGTCCTCTTCTGGGCTGTCACTGGCTTCAACTGGATTAGGAGCTCAGGCTCTGACTTGCTCAGCTTTGGTCTGATTCGTGAGTGACCCTCAGTGATTGGAAGGGGACAGGCCTCTCCGCTCTGATTTTTCCCTACCCCAATTCTCAGAATTCTCAAGAATACAGACTGCCATAGGGAAAGTTACCTAGGGAGAAGAGAGGTCCTTTCTTTTAGTCCATGACCATCGAAAGCTGGCTCCTGCATGGGTAAATATTCCCCTCCCTGCTTCCTAGGTTCTTTTCAGAGAGATCTGGGGATGTCGGCCACCTTCTCCCAGGCTGGCTCCAGAAGAAGAAGTGGAATTTGGCAGAGACCTTAAGGAACAATCCCAGTCCATTCAGAAGGCTGGTAACCACTGCCCACAAACAGCATTCTAAGAATGGTCAGGGCAGTCCCACTCCTGGGCATATATCCGAAGAAAACCATAAGCCAAAGACCCACACAGCCCTGCGTTCACTCAGCACTGTTTACAATAGCCAAGACATGGAAGCAACCTAAATGTCCATTGATGGATGAGTGGACAAAGAAGATGTGGTACAGATATACAGTGGAATGTTCAGTTCAGTTCAGTCGGTCAGTCGTGTCCGACTCCTTATGACCCCATGGACTGCAGCGCACCAGGCTGCCCTGTCCTGATCACCATCTTCCGGAGTTTACTCAGACTCAAGTCCATCGAGTTGGTGATGCTATCCAATCATCTCATCATGTCATCCCCTTCTCCTCCTGCCTTCAATCTTTCCCAGCATCAAAGTCTTTTCCAATGAGTCAGTTCTTTGAATCAGGTGGCCAAAGTATTGGAGTTTCAGCTTCAGCATCAGTCCTTCCAATGAATGTTCAGGACTATTTCCTTTAGGATGGACTGGTTGGATCTCCTTGCTGTCCAAGGGATTCTCAAGAGTCTTCTCCAACACCACAGTTCAAAAGCATCAATTCTTCACTGCTCAGCTTTCTTTATAGTTCTACTCTCAAATCCATACATGTCTACTGAAAAAACCATAGTCTTGACTAGACAGACCTCTGGAATGTTACTCAGTCATAAAAAAGAATGAGGGACTTCCCTGGTGGTCCAGTGGCTCCCAAGATTACATGCTCCCAGTGCAGGGGGCCGGAGTGTGATCCCTGATGAGGCAACTAGATCCCACATACCACAACTAAGAGTTCTCACGCCACAATTAAAGATCCTGCTTGCTATGCAACTAAGTCCCAGCACAGCCAAATAAATAAATAAGAGTGTAATCATTCCATTTGCAGCAGGGATGGACCTTGAGACTATCATACAGAGTGAAATGAGTCAAAGAAAAACAATATATGATATCGCATATATGTGAAGTCTAAAAGATATATACAAACAAACTTACTTAGAAAGCAGAAACAGACTTCCAGATATTAAAAACAAATGTATGGTTACAAAAGGTGTGGCAGGGAGGAATAAATCAGGAGCTCGGCATAAACATACACATACCACTAGATAGGAAATAGGACCCAATAAGGACCTATTGGATGGCACAGGGAACTTGACTCAGCACTCTGGAAAGAGTATACTCTTCTCTACGTGAGGAAAGAAGCTAAAAAGCAATGAATACATGTATATGTATACCTGAGTCACTTTGCTGTACACCTGAAGGTAATACAACACTGTATATCAACTACACGCCAATAAAACTAAAATTTAAGAAATAGACATCTACTTAAGAAATAAACCCAAAGGAATGGCCGGGGCAAGGTGGAGAGTGGGAGAAGATGAGGGCCAGTGGACTTTCCCAGGCTTCTTAGGCTTCTTACATTTCTGGGTAAGACGTTACGACACAGTGATGGAAGGTGGATTTACCCCCAGGGTTGGAGGCAAACAGTCTCCAGGGGGGAGGCCGATGCAGTGTGAGAAAAAGGCTATGGGCAGCAATGACTGGAGGGCAGGCTTGTCCTTGTCCCGTTGGGACCGCCCCTGCTCAGACTCACCATGTGCAGGCGTGGGCCCACGGTTCCTTTCCACATTTTAAGAGAAACCGGAAATCTGAATGTTGAGCAACATTTCCCAGTTATCGAGAAGTTGCATGGAAAACAAAATACCTTCTGCTGGTGGGTTTTGCTCAGTGATGCCTTGCTCTTGCCCAACACATCTTCCTCCCTCTGACTGTGTGTCACCGATTCTTAGTTTTTCTTTTAAAGATTTTTTTTTAATGTGAACCCTTTATTGAATTTGTTACAACATTGCTTCTGTTTTATGTTTTGGTGTTTTGGCCCTCAGGCATGAGAGGTCTTAGCTCCTTGACCAAGGATCAAACCTGCACCGGAAGGCAAAGTCCCAACTACTGGACCACCAGGGACATCCTACTAGCTCTCAGTTTTTAATCCAAGTCAGAGATGAGTGCTGGCATTTGCAAGCAGAGTTCACGGCATGTCAAGGGGCTTTGATCAGTTTCCCGTTGTTATTGTAACAAATTGCCACTAACTTCATGGCTTGAACAATGCACATTTATTATCTTACAGAAAACGGGCTAACTGGCTAAAATCAAGCTCTGTCAGCCAGCTACCTTCTGTTCTGGAGGACCTAGGAGAGAATCCATTTTCTTGTCTATTGCAGCTTCTAGAAGTGCCCACATTCCTTACACCACAGCTCACATCCTTGTCTTCAAAGACAGCAATGGGTCCTCAGAACAAATCTGTCAGCTCAGTTTGAAAAGGTTCTGTGCTTTTTAAGGACTCATGTGAACAGGCCTCCCTGGATACTTCGGTGGAATCTTCGCACCGTGAGGCTGCGGGGTTTTTTAAAAGTAATTGAAGACCATGCTGGGTCTTCATTGCTGCGCACAGGCTTTCTCTAGTTGTGGTGAGCGGGGAGAGCAAAGCTGCTCTCTAGTTCTGGTGCCTGGGCTTCTCGTTGCTCCGGCCTCTCTTGTTGCAGTCGGAGGCCTCTAGAGCACAGGCTCCGTAGTTGTGGCACAAGAGCTTAGCTGCTTCAGAGCATGTGGGATCTTCCCAGACCGGGGAGCGAACCCATATCTACTGCATTGACAGGCAGGTTCTTAACCCCTGGACCACCAGGGAGATCCCAAGGTTTTGGTTTTAATTACATGTGCAAAATACCCTTTGCCACAGAGGTAATATATTCAGAGATTCTGGGGTTTAGAGAATCAATAGGGCTCTTCTCTAAACTTTTCCATTGTTTGCTCATTTCTGACAAAAAAAAAAAGTTCTGAGGAGAGAAACATGATAAATAAGGTTTATCTTTCTGCATAATCTAGTCCACTCTTTTTCTGCTCAGGCTTCCTTTTCCTTAAAATATGTTTCTTTTTTTTTTTTTTCCTATTTTCTTTCTAGTTGAGGTATAACTGATTTACAATATCATATAAGTTTCAGGTGTACAACATAGGGGTTCACGATTTCTAAAGGTTATATTCCATTTATAGTTATAATAAAACATTGGCTATATTCCCTGTGCTATACAATATATCCTTGTAACTTAATTATTTTATATAAAGTAGTTTGTGCCTCCTAGCCCCTGCCCTATTGTGCTCCTTCCCACTTCCCCTCCCCACTGGTAATCACTAATTTTCTCTCTAGATCTGTGAGTCCGTTTCTGCTTTGTTATATTCACTATTTTGCTTTATTTTTTAGATTTCCCATGTAAGTGATATCATACAGTGTTTGTCTCTGTCCAACTCATTTCACTTAGCAGAATACCTTGCAAGTCCATCCATGCTGTTGTGAATGGAAAGTTTATTCGTTTTTAATGGCTGAGTTTTTAATTGGGCTTTCCTGGTGGCTCAGCAGTAAAGAATCTGCCTGCAATGCAGGAGACTCGGGTTCCATCCCTGGGTCAGGAAGACCCCCTGGAGAAGGAGATGGCAAGCCACTCCAGTAGTCTTGCTTGGGAAGAAACCTCATGGATAGAGGAGCCTGGCAGGCTACAGTCCATGGGTTCACAAAAGAGTCGGACATGACTTAGCGACTAAACAACAATGTTCCATTGAGTATAGACACCACATCTTCCTCATCTATTTATCTGTTGATGGGCACTTGGTTTCTCTCCATATCTTGGCTATTGTAAACAATGCTGCTATGAACACTGGCGTGCACGTGTCTTTTTGACTTAATGCTTTCATTTTTTTCCCTCCAGTAAGAACAGCGGAGCTGGATCATACCGTGCTGCTGCTGCTGAGTCGCGTCAGTCGTGTCCGACTCTGTGCGACCCCATAGACGGCAGCCCCAGGCTCCCCCGTCCCCGGGACTCTCCAGGCAAGAACACTGGAGTGGGTTGCCATGTCCTTCTCCATGCATGAAAGTGAAAAGGGAAAGTGAAGTCGCTCCGTCGTGTCCGACCTTTCATGACCCCATGGTCTGCAGCCCACCAGGCTCCTCCATCCATGGGATTTTCCAGGCAAGAGGACTGGAGTGGGGTTGCCATCAGTAGTTCTATTTTTTTGAAGAAATCTCCCATACTGGTTTCCAGTGCAGCACCAATTTACATTCCCACCAAGAGTGCACGAAGCTTCCTTTTTCTAAGGGGTCTGTTTGCAGGGGGCCTCTCAGTGAGGTGTGGATGCATTTCTCCAGCAGCGATATTTTCAGCTGCCAGTCTGCTTTCTAGCTCCATCTGCTGCTGTGGCGCACAGAAACAGAAGCTCTCTTCACTGCTGCTCCCTGAGCAGCTTCTCAGCTGGGATTAGTCACAGGGTGAAGGACCAGGCAAACATTCCTCCTTCTCCCGAGAGTCGAGAGTCGCCAAGGGCCCTGGGGCCAGCCCCAAGGGTTTGAGTCGACACTGGATGGGGCAAGCTGGGAGGATGATGACTGAGGCTTGAGTCACAGTTCCCCCGGGGGCAGGAGGTTCTGCCGGTTAGAGGAACAGGCTGCATCTAACAAGAACGCGTTTATTCCTGTTCAAGTTCTATACTTGGGTCCAGTGGGTCCATTGTGTGAGAACTGGATGCAGGAGGCTGGATTTCTTTTTTTTCAATATTTTTTCTTTGGCTGTGCTGGGTCGAAGTTTCGGCATGTGGCATCCTTAGCTGCAGCACGTGGGGTCTGGTTCCCTGACCAGTGATGGAACCCAAGCCCTCTGCACTGGGACAGTGGAGTCTTAGCCACTGGACCACCAGGCAAATCCCAGGAGCCTGGACTTTTAATGCCAGTTTGGGCAGGTGGTGGCTTCCCTGGAGGCTCAGAGGATAAAGCGTCTGCTTGCAACGTTGGAGACCCGGGTTCGATCCCTGGGTTGGGAAGATCCCCTGGAGAAGGACATGGCAACCCACTCCAGTACTCTTGCCTGGAAAATCCCATTCACGGAGAAGCCTGGTAGGCTACACAGTCCATGCAGTCACAAAGAGTCGAACACGACCGAGCGACTTCACTTTGGGCAGGTGTGAGTGAGACCCATCTGTGACAGGTGTCCCCCTCTCCCCCCCTGGAAGGGGAGAACGGATTCTGTGTGGTCACCGAGCTGTGCCCTTCCCTTCTCTCTCTTGACCCCTGTAGGTCCCCAAAACACACACGTACACTTAAGTGGTGGAGGTGGAGGGCTGTACACTGGTGTGATGGCCACACAGGTAGATGCTGGAGCCAGAGCTCCGGGCTGGAGTCTGAGCTCCTCTGCTTGCTCTCTGTGTGAATCGTGTGCTCAGTCCTCTCTGGGACTCCGTGGCCTCCATGGCCTGGAGCCCTGGGGGCTCCACTGTCCATGGGATTTTCCAGGCAAGAATTCTGGAGTGGGTTGCCACTTCCTACTCCAGGGGATTTTCCCGGCCCGGGGATCAAACCCATGTCTCTCGCATCTCCTGCACTGGTAGGCAAATTCTTTATCCTTAGGAAAATTACTTACTCTCAATTTCCTTGTTTCTACACATTGACAAGGAAATCACTTCACATGATTTTTAATGAGGATTAAATGACCTAATATTTGCAAAGACAGAAGAGTGCCTGGGCCAGGGCCACAATATAGCTTTTGTGAAATAATAATATATACAGGAGATATATATACATATGCAAATATATACACATACATACCTACATATATATACATATGCATACATATATACTTATATATGGGAGAGATGTATATATGGCTTCCTAGGTGGTGTTAGTGGTAAAGAATCTGCCTGCCAATTCAGGAGGGAAAGAAATCTGGGTTGGCTCCATCTATCAGGAAGATCCCCTGGAAATGGCAACCCACTCCACTATTCTCGCCTGGGAAATCCCATGGACAGAGGAGCTGGGGGAGAGAGGTAAATTAATGTCACCAACACCCTCATGGCTGTGTGCTGGGGCCAAGGGTCCTAGCTGTCAGATCTTTTGGCCCCATCTTCCCTCTATTGTAATGTGATTATGGGATGCAAGTGTCAAACGAGAGCTTTCTAACACTAAGAGCTAGTAACATGTAATGACTCCCGACCGTCAAAAATGGCCAAGCAAGGGACTTCCTGGGTGGGCCAGTGGTTAAGACTCCAAGGCAGGGGGTATGGGTTCAATCCCTGGTCAGGGAACTAAAATCCCATCTGCCTTGCAGTGTGGTCAATAAATAAATCAAAATAATCTCTCTTTAATAATCAGTTAAAAAGAAAAAAAAAAGGCCAAGCAAATAAATGCTTGGTAACATCATCAAGTGACTTATTGAAAAGGCAATTTATTTATGCCTGTGGAGAGTGGAAATCGTTCACCTGTGAGGGCGTCTTTGAGCTTTGAGATTCTGAGTTTCTGTACTTTGGGGTAGAGTCTATGCTTTAGTTATATTAAGTGATTTTTCTCCTGTATTTTTCACTTCCTTTTACACCCAATCCTCTTCTTCCACTCATGCAGATGTTCTGGGAACACCCCGCCCATTTTTGTTTGTTTGTTTTGGCCACGGGAATCTTAGTTTTCTGACCTGGGATTGAACCTGTGCCTTCTGTCAGTGAAAGCGCAGAGTCCTAAGCACTGGACTGCCAGGGAATTTCTGGGAAACACACCCTTTTAGAAAGAAGGATGTGGTGGGGGAAAAAAAAAGAGAGAAGGCTGCGGTGGCTGGCAGTTTGGCAGTTGGAATATTGAAAAAGACCATACTATTCACTCTGGTGGTTGGCTCTATTTTTGGACTAGGTTTACTAAGGGGATTATGTTACCCTCTTCGGAGGAAAACCTGGAAAGATTAGAAGAGGAAGCAATCACATGACCTCCCCTCCCCTCGTCTCCAATTTCTTGGCACGAGGCAAAAACCCAACCCATGATTTAGGGCTGGGATTGATTTAAGATTAATATTCTGCTCTTCCACGAGAATGGGGGACTTGATATAGAAAGCAAGCTGCCTTTTTGAAAATAAGTTAGATTGCGTTTGCCAAAAAGCTCGTTCAGGATTTTTGGACCACCCCAGTATTTCTTACACCCTGGAGTTTGTGAACAGAGACCTATTTTAAGCTCCAAAAATACGTGTGCCTAGTCCCAATCCAGGTTGCAACTCTGACTTTTTGGTCCTCTGCTGTCCCCGTGTGGACGTAAATGGAAATGACAAGATATCCCTTACATGTGAAATTGGACTTGCGAGAAAACTCCCTTAAAAACTGGAAACGTTAGTTGCTCAGTCGTGTCCGAGTCTTTGCGATCCCATGGACTGTAGCCCATCAGGCCCCTCTGTCCACAGAATCTCCAGGCAAGAAGACTGGAGTGGGTTGCCATGTCCTTCTCCAGGGGACCTTCCAGACCCAGGGATTGAACCCTGGTCTCTTGCATTGCAGGAGGATTTTTTACTGTCCGAGCCACCAGGGATGATCCCCCTTAAGAACTGCTGGAGGCATTAGGGCTGGTGGGGGCCCATGACCCTTAGGAGGGAGCCAGGGACTGCCCTCAGGAAGAGAGCTGCAGACTCAGACAAGCCGTCAGTGATTCAAGAGGCTCGCGTCGTTTTCACCATTTTTATTTTTTCTGGAGACGCTTGGATCCAGTAAGCGAGTGATCAGTGATAGACTCGCAGTCATGCACCTCTGCCGTTTCTGGGCCACGACCAGCACCCATGGGCATGGCGCCCAGCCTCCCACACCTCTTCCTGCCGTGTTTGGAGTAACAAGTCTGAGGCTTTTCTCTTAGCTTTTCTCACCATCTCATCACCGTCTGTCTCTCTGCTCCTGGCCCCACACAGCTCGACATCATCACAGCCGTGCCTGCCGCCTCCCTGACTCTCCCCGCAGGGGTACAGGGCAGAGCGGGTCCGTATCAGAGAGGGAGGGGAACACTTGAGCACAAAGAGGGGAAGGGGCCTTGAATCTCTGGGACCACCCTGCCTGGAATCCAGGACCCCAGCTGCCTCCCTCCCTGGCCAGCTCCCTGCTAGGTGACTGTCACCCTGCCCAGCTAACCCCTCCCCATCCCCTCGCCACAGATAGCAGCTGTGGTCTGGGGCCATGCCCCAGCCCTCTAAGGAGAGAATGGGTTCACTCATTCGCGCCCCCTGGGCCTCCGCTGTCCAGCTGGGATCCAGGGACCCACAGGCCTGGCCTGACCTCCCTCCCTACCCCTCATGCCTCCAGCCCCTGCCGCAGCCTGCGGTCCAAGGCCAGGAGCTGCCTCAGGAAGCCCCGGTTGGGGATGATGCCTCGGTGGTCCTTGACTTTCTTGATGGCCTCCACGAGGGTGAGGCGGTGGTACAGCATGAGGTAGGCCAGCACCAGGTGGCCGAGCGGCTCACTCCCACGGCGCAGTGCACCAGAATCCTCCCTGTGAACACAGACAGACGGAGAGAGGCGGCTGGGGGACCGTGCGCTGGGCTGGAGGAGGCTGGGGGCAGGTGAGGAGGAAGACAGGTAAGCAGAGATGCTCGGAGGCACAGATGGGGAGATGCTAAGAATCTGAATCCCGGCAACGGGGGCACACAGATGGGAAGACACAGAAAACCTGCAGCAGTTCAGCATCCATAAACCCAAAATGGGCTCAAAGAGGGACCTGCTTGGTGGTCCAACAGCTAAGACTCCAAGCTCCCAATGGAGGGGGCCCCAGTTCAAGACCTGATCAGGGAACTAGATCCCGCATGCCACAGTTAAGACCCAGAACAGCCAAATAAATAAATAAATATTTTAAACATAACTAACATAGAGCATAGAAAAAAAGAGCTTGAAGGGAGAGACTCAAGATTAATGCAAAACTGAGCTTTTGCTCTACCAAGTAGAGTTTCTGCTTGAAGCTCGCTGAGTGCATTCATGGAAAATCCTTTGTGTCTAACCTGGCCCTTCCTTAGGCTCCCTTCCATTCTGGGGGGAGGAGGGTCTGGGTGATCAGTATATATTTTGTCCTATTTAAAAAAATCTTTTCTTAGTTTTTCGCTGTGATGAATAGCATGTGGAATCTTAGTTCTTCAACCAAGGACTGAACCCACACCCCTGATTGGAAGAGTAAAGTCTTAGGCCACTGGAGAAGTCCCAATACATCTTATATTTTTTAAATAAAATCCTTTTTACTTTAAAAAACAAAATATTTTTTATCTTAAATATATATATATTTTTCTGATCATTAAAGCAAAACAGGCAAAGCAAGAATCGTTAGAAAGTCTAGAAATGTATAAAGAAGGCAACAATTAAATATATCTACCATAATCTTCCCACCCAGGGGCAATCTGCCATTCTCCCGACATTCGGGATTATTTCCTTCTTTTTATGGATTGCATTGAAAAGACGGTTGAGAGAAGAGTTTTCTTTCCTAGCATCTTATCACGTCATTCAACTCTCTTTCTCCCTCCACACCCAGAGCCCCGGGCTTTGCTCTAAATCAGGGTCTGTGGGTCCACCCCTCCGTCTCGCTCCCCTCCCTTCCTACCTCCTGGCTGGCTCAGCGCCCGGTGGATGAAGTCGGCGGCCGCCTGGAAGTGGACGCTCATGTCGAAGGCCGGCGAGTCGTGGGCCTCGACACCCAGGTAGCGGATGCCCAGGCCCTCGTAGGCTTCGGGTGTCCCTCGCCACCGGCTGTGAGAAGCGTTGAGGACGTGCGTGATGCCCAGGCGACGCAGCTCCCGGTGGTTGTTGGCTATTTCCCTGCATTGAGGAGTGGAGGTTAGAGGGGGTGAGGCTGGGCGGTGGGACCAGACACCTCGGTGGGTACTCTGATCACCGCCCGGCCAACATCACTGGCTCCGGGCCTTCTCTTCACTTCCTGAGGACCCGAGTCTGAGTCTTGTCCTGGAGCAAAGCTGCGGAGGCCTGGGGGAGAGAAGACGGAGAGACAGGCAAACCACAGCCCTGATAACATACTGAAAGATGCTCGGAGGCCACAGGATTTTATTAATACTTGATCCGTGAGAAAGATCAACAGGTACTTCTTTCCATGAAGGAAGTACCTGCCAACGGTGGAATCTAGCTGGAGAAAGACTGGGGCGTCTCGGGAGAGAGGGGTTTTCTTCACACCAGGGCTTTCAGGTAGAGAGGAGATCAGTGGATGGGTCTGGACGTGGCAGGGAGGATCTGGACACTGGAGGGCTTGTTGGAGCAGCTCGCGTTTAACCTGGTAACCTTGAATTGTTATGGTTCTCACCACTCCCCAATTACTTTATTTTTATAAAAATTCTTTTTTTCTTTCTGGCTGTCCCATGAGGCCTGCAGGATCTTAGTTCCTCGACCAGGGATCGAACCTGTGTACACTGAAGTGGAAGCAAGGAGTCCTAAACACTGGAAAGCCAGGGAAGTCCCATTCCTGTTTAGACTCTCTCTGATGCCCAGAATCTTCTTGTTTTTGCCAGTTACTCCAAGCCCATGGTTACCCTGCGGATGTCACCTGCAGGGGTTTCCGTGGTTCACAGCCCTCAGCTCATGCCAACAGGGTCATATCGAATGCCCTGTCTAGTGCCAAACCCTGGAGCAGAAAACACCCTGAACTTGAACCTCTAAGTCCTGGGCTCTGCTACTTACGACCCGTGGGACCTTGGGGCAGTTCCAGCTTCTCTGAGGTTCCAATTCCTCCTGTGTAACCTGGGGATAGTGGTACCTACCTCACAAGGCTATCGTGAAGATTAACAGAGAAAAAGCCTGTGAAGAACTTGTAGGCTCTAAAGCTCTCGGAAAAGACCTGTAGGGCCTCCTTTCTCTTGACTGCCATCTCTCTGTCGCCCCCATCTGGCAGAGCCTCTGCATACTCTGTGGCTTGGCTTGGTCCTGCTGCTGCGTCGATTCAGTCGTGTCCAACTCTGTGCCACCCCACAGACAGCAGCCCACCAGGCTCCCCCGTCCGTGGGATTCTCCAGGCAAGAACACTGGAGTGGGTTGCCATTGCCTTCTCCAATGCATGAAAGTGAAAAGTGAAAGTGGAGTTGCTCAGTTGTGTCTGACTCTTAGCGACCCCATGGACTGCAGCCTGCCAGGCTCCTCCATCCATGGGATTTTCCAGGCAAGAGTACTGGAGTGGGGTGCCATTGCCTTCTCCCCTCCCCTTTTTGTTATATGTGCTAAGTGGCTTCAGTCCAACTCTTTGTTACCCTGTGGACTGTAACCCACCGGGCTCCTCTGTCCATGGGCTTCTCCAGGCAAGAATACTGAAGTAGGCTGCCATGCCCTCCTCCACCGTGTCTCTGACATCTTCTGCATTGCCAGGTTCTTTACCATTAATGTCACCTGGGGCACCCCTCGCCTTACCACTCACTGTGCCTGGGCCCAGTGATAGCTTTTTCTCAGGGCACTAAGATGGAAGGTCAGATAAGTCATCTATGATGTCCAGCCCATGGCACTGGCATATGAAAATCCTAATGCATTGTGCTAATGAATGACACGGCTACTCGAACAGAGCCTGTCTGTCCAGAATTGGATCTATCAGTAATCCTGTCTGACCTAAGAGACATGGGTTCGATTCTTGGGCTGGAAAGATCCCCTGGAGGAGGGCATGGCAACCCACTCCAGCATTCTTGCCTGGAGAATCCCATGGACCGAGGAGCCTTGCGGGCTACAGTTCATGAGGTCCAAAAGAGTCCAACGGGACTGAAGTGACTTAGCACGTAGGTCATCCTGTCCACCCTTCCCAACCCTCCAGCCTCCACTCTACCCATGTACCTCCTCCCTTCCATCCTCAATGTGGAACCAACAGCACAACTCCACGCCTCTCTGCCACCCTTCTCCTTTCTTCTTGCACACACACACGCGCGCTCACACACACAGCCATGGCCCCAGTCTGCCCCGGTACCTACTGGTCTCCGAGGTAGAGGCCTGGCCAGACCTCGTCGGCATGGTTACAGGCGGTCTTGCCCGTGTAGAGCAGCCTCTCCAACTCAAAGACGTTGAGGAAGGGGTGCTGGACGGCGGGCGGCTCCTCCAGGGCGCCTCTCAGGCGGACGGGAGACCTCGAGCCGTTCCGGGAGAAGCGGGCCATGAATGTCACCGAAGCCCAGAGCCAGTTGCCGGGACACATCTTCCAGGCGGCAGGAGGCCTGGCAGCCCCCGGGGTGCGCGAGGTGAGGCGGGGCGGGTGTCCAGGTGGCAGCTGCCGGCAGAGGCGGGGGTGTGAGTGACGCCTGAGAGCGTCCGGCCGGCCGGGTCCTTTCCCGCCCCCGGAGAGAAGGTTCTAGGGGAGGACGGTAAAGTCTGGCCCTGGGCGGGGCGGGCGCTCTGGACGGTCGTCTCCTTTGAGCGGCAGCAGCTCCTGTCGCCCTGCTCTTTGGCTCCGCCAGGCAAGGAGGTGGGAGCGTCACATGCTCTTGTTTACGGGCCGAGGCAGCAGCTGGGCGTCTGCTCCACCACCCCGCCCCCACTCCGCACACACAGTCAACACACACACACACACACACACACACGCANGGGCTGGAGTACTGTGGTGTGTGGGTGTGTGGGTGGGAAGGGGCAGAGGGTGAGGGGCTGGAGGAGGGAGGAAAGGGAAGAAATGGGGGCTCCTGCCTGGCCCAGGGGCTCAGAGTGTGGAATTAGTGGCCTGTATTGCTGGTGAAATTAAGTGACCCTATTTAGCACACGGGGGTCCTCAATGAGGGGCTCGAGAAGACGTGCCTGACTCTCTGTGATCAGTGGGGACCATGCATTGAGCTGTGGAGCTGGGAAGGGCCAGCCTTTGAGACTTGCCCTGGGAGCTGCAGGCAGCGGGGATTGTACCAACAACCCCCTACTCCAGCGCCTCTCATCTCCTCTTCCTACCCCTCCTCCTCTCCAATGGTGATCCTGGCCCTCAACGAAGGTGGGCGGCTCTGAAGAATTCCCCTCCCACTCCTTTTCCTGTCTTCTGCCCCAGGGACTCAAGGCAAGGTCCCCATCTTCGTCCTGCCCACCCCCCCAGTCTCAACAGGGGTCCAGTTTTCCCCAATCCCCCTGTCCCCCCAGGGCCAGGAGAGCTCCAGCCCTCACAAGGCATAAGAAGCAGGGGTCTTAGGATCAGGACTGGTGAGGAGAGGCTGGATCTTAGGGTGTAGAGGGGTTGTTTAGGAAGAGAGATTTTTTTTTTCCCCAATGGCTGATCAGAAGGAGTGTAGAAAGAGCACACTGTAGCAGTCAGGCCACCTCCATCAGCACGATCACCATCATCCCCACCACCACTATCCCTCATCACCATCAGGATCGACGACATCAGCATCAGCATCACCATTATCAGGATCGACTTTCGCTCCGCAGGCCTAAAGACCTCACCACTTGGCTCTCAAACAACCTTTTCTGGGAACAGAATGCTGCTTGCTGCCTGTGTGATGCTGAATGGTGGAAAGAAAGCGGGAAGCAGCCCAGGTGTGGCGGGAGCTCCGTGGCACTCGCTTTCTCCCCATTCCGTCCCTGGACACGCTCCAACCCCATCCGCCAGCTTCTGGGGGCCCCGGTCCGCGGCCCCCTCCCCCGTCCTTCCCTCTGCTGTGGTTGTAACAGGTTCATGGCTGTCGCCCAGCCCTCGCCAACCGAGACAGCCAGGCGCGGAGGGAGGGAGCCCCGGCAGGGCCCCGCCGGCGGGCTCCCAGGCCCCT
>SJXQ01002414.1:88029-200179 GCA_006408695.1 Aepyceros melampus | reverse complement strand
TCGGGAGGCGGCGCGGGTCTCAGTCCCCGAGGCGGATCGCAGGCGCAGGCAGCCCCACGGCCATGACTCCGCCGCCGCCTCGGTCTGGCTTGGCAGACCGGTTGACGGATTAGCATCTATTTTTAAGCCATGACACGCACGTCGAAGCGGGGCTGGTGTCGGTGTGCGCCTGTGTCGGCGACACGCAGGGACCCGGTCTCGCACCCGGGGGCCCGAGCGGACAGGCGGCGTGGGCCACGCAGCCCGCACCCCCTGCGGCCCCGCCTCGCGGGCAAGCTCGTGTGTATGTTATTTTCGGAGCTGCGCCAATGACAGGCACTCTGCCTAAAGCTGACATTATGTAAGGCGTCCCAGACGGTGTCTTGAGCACACACGCTCCTCCCCAGGCAGCATTAATTACACAGACTCCAGGACGATGCCCACTCACTTGTACATGTCTCCTGCGCCAGAACACTAGGGCACAAATAGCTCTTGTCCTTAACCCTGATTCATGTTTACTAAGCACGGTGTACCCTGTGTTTCACAGATCTTAACTTATTTTATCTTCATCACAGTCTCTCAGAGAGGAGAGGATATTGTTATTGTACCCATTTTAGGGAGGAGGAGATGGAGGCATCCAGAGGCTAAGTAATTTGCCCAAGGCACTTCCTAGGCATCGCCAGAGCTGAAGGTCCCAGCCTGGTTGCCTGCCTGGGAAGTTCAAGTCCTTAAGGGCTTTCTGAACAGGTGGCAGCCCCTTCATCCACCCGCTCTCCCCACCCGCCAACACACACACACAATGGAGAAGGCACAGTGGATTTCTTTTTCTTTTTTTTGAAAAGGTATTTATCTGGCTGCTCTGGGTCTTAGTTGTGGCATGTGGGAACTAGTTCCCGGACCAGGATGGAACCCAGTCCCTCTGCATTGGGAATGTGGAGTCTTAACTACTGAACCACCAGTTCACCACGTGGCTTTTTATCAGGAAGCCATTTTCTCCAGCTCAGCTCCTTGTGAATTTCCTTTTCCTCTGTTCCTGAAGAAATTCACATGTTGCTTTTTGGTGATACTTAGCTTCACTTGCTTTTCTACCCTAAGTACCTGTTGGCTCCCCTTATTGTAAACACTTCGAAGGCAAGGACTGTGTTGTGGTCCCCAGCGCTGGCTGACTGTGTGATGGGGGTGAGATGGGGGCAGTAATGAATGTTATCAGGTGATGCTTTAAAAAGACAGCCTCCAGGCAAGCTGCCTGGTGGGAGGAAGGCAGGAAGAAGACAAGGTCAGGCTGGACCTGCCTGGGGATGAGTAGATGGTAAACCTGCTGTAGCTGAAAGCGGACGGACTCCACTCCTAGAGGGAGAGTAGATCAGGCTTTGAAATCTGAGTCAGAGAAAGTGACACAGTCCCCAGGTCAGCTCCATCACGGGATGCTGGTAATTCCCCTTCTCCGTAGTCTTTCCTGCTCTAGAGAAGCAAATGCAATTCCTCTTCCTTTTCCTTGTGCCTTCTTTGTATGGAAGTTTACATGAAGAAATGAAATCTTCATCACTGAAAACAAAAACTCTCCTTGGAAATTGGGATTTGTCAATTCAGGACAACTTTGGTAAAGAATGGTGACAGGGGACTTCCCTGGTGGTCCAGTTGTTAAGATTCCTCATGTCCAATGCAGGGGGTATGGGTTCAATCACTCAGTTGGGGAATTAAGCTCCCATATGCCACATGGTGCTGACAAAAAGTAAACATTAAAAAGAAGAAATGGTTCTGAATCAAACTGTTAAAGAGCATATGTCATACACTAACCTCATTAGAAGTGACAGAGACTTTAGGTTTGGTAGGTTGAGAAGATGTTGTAGATGATAAACTTCATCTCAGTCTTTAGTTGAGATCTAAATCTTTCCACCCTGCATTGCACTTTTCGCAGAAAGCTGGGAAAATATGCTTTAAAGCATACTATAGACAATTTCCACTCCAGTACTCTTGCCTGGAAAATCCCATGGATGGAGGAGCCTGGTAGGCTGCAGTCCATGGGGTCGCTAAGAGTCGGACATGACTAAGCGACTTCACTTTCCCTTTTCACTTTCATGCATTGGAGAAGGAAATGGCAACCCACTCCAGTGTTCTTGCCTGGAGAATCCCAGGGACGGGGGAGCCTGGTGGGCTGCCATCTATGGGGTCGCACAGAGTTGGACACGACTGAAGCGACTTAGCAGCAGCAGCAGCATAGATAATTTGGCCAGATGTAACCATAGAAATTGTCCATAGATCAAGATCTTCATGAGGACAGGGTCAACCTACAACTCAAGTGGCTTCATACTTTTCTTGGTAACTTCTTAGAAGGCTTATTCTGTTTCCAGGTGCACCCAGCTGAATTAAAGATGGAGAGGAGGGGAGAATGGAAGAAAGAGTTAGTAAGAAGGTAATGGAGAGGATTCAACAGGTAATGAATGGAACGAAAGAGAATAAGCATGTATCAATAACTTATTATCATCAATTCCGTGGATTCTCACATTTATGAACTCATTTAATCCCACTTCCCTTTGAGGTGGGTGTTATTATCTTCATAGAATACATGAAGAGACTGATACTTGGCCAGATTAGTTAACTCACCCACAGCTAATTAGTGCCAGAACAGGGGTTCAATCCCAGGACTATCCGATTCCAAAATTTTATATTTCAAGATGCGATCAAAGTGTCACTTCTTCTACAAAGCCTTTCTCGATCTACTTTTATTTCTTTTCCTTCTTTCTGCTCATAATGACTTCTAGCAGAGGACATATGGGCTAGTAACTTCATGATTTGCTACATTTATTTAAATATCTGTTCCCATTATTAGAAGTTATGAATGGATTCACCACACTGGGATGAAAAGAACAGAGATGATAAAGCAGATAGGAATAGGTTTCCAAATGGTTTCTAAAGAAATATTTCTTCTAAAAAAATAGTTACATAGAGAGAAAGAGAGAGAAAGTGTTCAGTATGAGCAAAGAGGAGGAAAAACAGGCAAGGCTAGGAAATACATGTTAAATGGTAGTTCTAACTGCTACAGTTTAACTATGGACTCTGTGCTACTGGGTTAAAAGCTTTCCATCTGTTAGCTAATATAATGTCATAACGCAGATATTATTAATTCCATTTCCTAGTTGAGGAAATACGTTTTGTGGTGGTAAACCCATTCCGAAGCAGCCAAATAGCTAATCACTGGGATCTGGGCATGGTTTTAAACCTAGAACTGTTTAAAACCAAAACCTGGGCCTCAAAGCACTGTAGCATAAGGAAAAATCATGGTAACAGTGTGTGTGCATGCTAAGTCACTTCAGTCGTGTCTGACTCTTCGCGACCCGGTGGACTGTAGCCCACCAGGCTCCTCTGTCCATGGGATTTCCAGGCAAGACTACTGGGGTGGGTTGCCATGCCTTCCTCCAAGGGATCTTCCCTACAAGTGGGACAGAGAGCAAGTCTCCCGCCTTGCGGGCAGGTTCTTTACCACTAGGGCCATCTGAAAAGCCCAATATTAGTGTATCAAGCCCTATTTTGTGCCAAGAATGTAGCAGAACTTACAGGAATTACCCGCTGGAAGCCAGAGCAAGGCATTCTCAAGCACCCCGCCCCCACTAGTCCCTCAGAGGGCGTGGCTCCCGGGTGGCAGGCTCTGCAGGTTTTGGAGGTTGGGGGAGGCGGCCTTTAGTCCCCCGGGGGCGGGGTGGGGGAGTCACCCGACGCCCTGTAATCCTTTGCAGTAAGTAGAGAAATGCAGGTCGAGACGGACCTGGCTTCCCCCAACCACGCCCTCCGCACTGCCACGCCTGTCGGTCCTAGGCTGGTCCACCCCGAGCTCGGCTGCAGGTTTAAACGGCCGCTTTCGTGGACAGGTTCAGGCCACAGACCACCGACAGGTATGACTGCATTTAGCGATGGGTGTGTGGTGAGGGGAGGCGGGGCAGAGGACGGAATGGAGGAAAGATGCCCCGTATGGATGCTGGCTTTGAGGATGCCCCGTAAGGATGCTGGCTTATTCTTCCAGACCTCCATCCTCCCAGCCCCCTTCCTGCTTCGGCATCTTCCTCCGCCCCCATCTGGCCCCCAGTCTCCCCCAGGTCCCTGCGTGTGACCTGCGTGTCGGTTCTCCCAGGCGTTAGCCAGGGATGAACCGGCTGGTTTCCCCCCGCCCCGGGGCTGCTGCTGGCTCTGAACTGGGGAGGAGGGCCAGTAAGTAGGTCCTTTCAGGGTCGTGAGAATCTGGTTTTTGCTTCAACTCTAAAACCTTCCTTCTCCGTCGGTCCACCAAAGTATTCTGTTGTCCGGTTCGCTGACTTACCTAGAGGTGGACACTCCTTATCACTATGAACAGTCCCTTTTTCTAAGAATCACACATTTATCCCGAGGAGTGGATGTGCTTTCCATAGCCTGATTTTGTGATGAAAAGAAACTCTGGGGAGACTGGTAGGTCCTAGAACGGTAAATGACGGCATCATTAGTTGCGAACCAAACGATATAAAAGGAATACACAGTAAACATCACTATTACCAAAAAAAGAAGAAAAAAGGAAAAGCATGTATGAAAGCACATTTCGAAAAAGACTGAAAGGAAATATGCCAAACAGTAAAAGAACGCAGAGTGAGACTATAGATAATTTTTGTCTTATACTTTTAAACTGTCTACATTTCCTGCGTTTTCTACCATCAGTGTGAATTAATTTAAAATGTCAGTTCTATGAAATCAGTCCAGACTTCCTTACTGGAAATGAATGTCCCACTAGTGCTTGAAGAGAACATTCAATCTCTGCTTGGGGTCACAGGTTTCTTTATTTCCTTACTATATAAGGTTTTAAATATTCTAAATGTAAATATTCTTAATTTCCTCTCTTGCTTTTACCAGCTGCTTTTTTTTTTTTTTTTAATTTTTGGCCCCACCCCAAGGCATGTGGGACCTTACTTCTCCCATTAGGGATTGAACCCATGGCCCCTGTACTGGAAGGCAAGTCTTAACACTGGACCATCAGGGAAGCCCCTTAACCGGCTTTTGAGGGAGGGAATTTTTAGTAAAAAAATAGTTTACTATGATTTTCTGCCAGGTGTTTATGGGTTTCTTAATATCTTTTTCTAATTCTGTCAGTTTTATGGGGGTATAGTATCAGTCTGTATTATTAGGTACACAAAGTTCACAGGGTTTTAAAAATTCACTGTTATTATTTTAAAAATGTTTTAGTTAATGAGCAGTTTCTCTAAGAGTTAAAAAAATCTTTTTTGGAATAATATATCTTTACATATAATTCTTCTGTTTGAGTTTAACTCATAAACTTTCTTTAGCTAGATTAAAAATTAAACTATTTTAATCAATGACTTTTTATATT
Organism: Aepyceros melampus; assembly: GCA_006408695.1. NCBI lineage: Eukaryota > Metazoa > Chordata > Mammalia > Artiodactyla > Bovidae > Aepyceros > Aepyceros melampus. The sequence continues at coordinate 194,853 of SJXQ01002414.1, read as the reverse complement.
TATTGTTTTATATTATTTTTAATTTTTTGTTTATATATTTATAGTATTTAAAAAATGATTTCCACTGTCTTATTTGTGTTTTCTAACTCTTGTGCTTTCTCTTTCTTCTTTACCCCTTTTCTTTCTTTGGGAAAATTTATCTAGTGTACATTATCCATGTTATTGAGCTCAGTGGATTTGAAAGTTAATGTCTAAATTTAATTGGCACTTTAATGCCCTCCCTGAATAACACAAGGATTTTTATTTTAATTTCCCTTAGAAACATTTTCTCTATCTTCTTTATTATTATTATCCACTACTTTGAATACAGCTTTAAAACATTTGTTTTCATCATCAATCACATAAGGCACATAATTTAAAGAATCAACACACTCTGCAATACTTATACAAAAATAGCAACCTCCTGCTTATTGTCCGCCATCCATATCCTAAGGAAACACACTGAACAATGTCAAGTATTAAATTTTTTGTATCTCTCATTATGTTTATATTGCTGTGTCTTGATTTTCCAGTTTTAGGCATTATCTATTAATTTCTCACTATGAATGTTGAGGGTTTATTTCTCTGCTATTTCATTCCCCCAAGATATATATATATATATATATACACATACATTATGTATATATATACACATTCCCTCTTTATGCACTTTTATATGTACAGCTATATCATAATTTATTATATAAACAAGCAATATTTAAGACATTAGAACTATAATCATTATTCACAATTGAACCACATTGTTTGCTATGATTGCTTTTTTTTTCTTGCATCACTTTGTTTTCCCTTCAGTTAATAATTGTTTTTTTGTTTTGTTGCTTAATTTTCAATGGATATCTCACTAGTTTGGCCCCATACTTTTCTCCAAGTGCCTAAATTTCTTGTCAGTAAGCATATCAGTTATTTTCTCAGTATTATTTTTTTCCATAAGTCTTTTCTTCTTTTAAAAATCATTTGTTTATTTAATTTTAGTTTTAACCACGCTGGGTCTTTGTTGCTGCGTGCAGGCTTGCTCTGGATGTGGCTGAGCAGTGTGGTGTGAGGGCTTCTCATTGCAGAGACTTCTCCTGTGGCAGAACACAGGCTCTAGGCACTGGGCTTCAGTAACTGGCTCAGAGGCTTAGCTGCTCTGCAGCATGTGGGATCTTCCCAGACCAGGGATCAAACCCCTGTCCCCCTGCATTGGCAGGTGGATCCTTAACCACGGCGCCCCCAGGCAAGTCCCATAAGTGTCTTCTGGAGACTTCTGGTGAATCCCCATCTGGTTAGGCTGCTCTCAATACCAGGGAAGGGCTGTTCCTCTGGGACTGATCTCCTTTTACTCTCATGCTGGGAATTGGATGCCCTGTTTCCTGGGCATCATCCGTTCTTAGTATGCTACCACCATGCTCAAATGTGCCTAGTACCTGTGCAATCAAGAGACCCTCTGTTTTACTTTAAAGGATAAGCTTGACTACTTCTGGGAAGGCACAGTTGCCTGGACTTCAGTGATATGAGGTCTGTGGAGTTTAACTTAAAAAGACTTCCAATCCATTCTATGCTTTTAATTCATCTTCCAGAGATATATGGAGTTGCTGTTCCTTGGCCTTTTGGTTGCTCTGATGTGTAAATCAGATTGATCCCCAATATTCCCCAACCGACTTGCCTTCTGCTCTTCAGCATCCAATATTTTGTCACAGCTGAAATAGTTCCTGTTCTTTTCATTCTGGTGGGTTTTATGTTTGTTTGTTTTTTAAAGAAATCTTTCAACTATCAATTTTGTGGGGTTTCAGGAAGAAACAGAATTAAATGCTTGTTTTTAACTGGAAATGCCAGCTGGCTTTGAAAACACACAAAAAATGATTGATATTCTAATTTTTTTCACATGCAATATTTATCTAGATTTACCAGCATATTTAATTCTTTTGCCAACTCTTGCTTCTTTATCCTGTTCATCTTTTCTAGATTCTTTTGTTGTTGTTTTTTCTCGTTTAGTAGTTCTTTTTGTAAGAGACAGTTAGTAGTAAATTTCTAAGTGCTTGAATGTCAAAAAATTTCTAATTTGCCTTGATTTGTAAATGATGTTTTGCTTGACTTTAGAAATTTAGGTTCCCAATTATGTTTCTTCAGCACATTAAGATATTACTTTATTGTCTTTCAGCATTTATTTTTGCTGATGAAAAGTCTTTTTTCTCCAGTGTTCTTGCCATTCCTTTATTGTAATCTGCCCTTTCTCTTTGTTGGCTTTAACTTTTTCTCTTTGTCCTTATAGAATGCTGGCTTCCAAATTAGTATCCGAATAACTTCTTGGTTTCCCAAAACTGAGTTTATTGCTTATTAGAGTCACTGTTAGTTGTTCAGTTGTGTCTGGCTCTTTGCGACCCCATGGGCTGTAGCCCTCTAGGCTCCTCTGTCCATGGGATTCTCCAGGCAGGAATACTAGAGTGGGTTGCCATTCCCTTCTCCAGGAGATATTCCTGAGCCATTCAGAGTACACTGGACTTGGTGACTCTCTCCAAAGTCAATAGAATACAGCAGAAGTGATGGAACCTCTCTTCTAATATTAGGTTATATTATGGCTCCCTTTTAAAATAAAACCTCCTCATTTTACTGTGTAGTGCAGGATATTCAATCAACATTCTGTTGATGAACATATGGTTGGTTTTCAATCTCTTTTTTTTACCATAAATAGTGCTGCAATGAATATTCTTCTGATATTACAAATTCTGGACAGTGGGTTTTAGCTCATTGAACTGTGGAATGGTAGCTTAGTTCAGTTGAGCCAAAACCCTGTCTCAGGGTTCTGTTTTCAGAAGACAGTTCACATCTGAGTCCAGGCCCAACGTGTTATGAAAACACCGGGCTCTTGTCTCGTGTGGATCCTCCTGTTGATGGCAACAGCCAGGTGTCAGGGAATCTCTCTGGCTTCAGACGTGAGGTGGCGAGTTCTGTTGATTGGTAGGAAGTTTACTGCCCACTCCTGGCTCCCTACCACACCACACCTCTCTCTCAGCTCTTGTCTCTGCTCAGACGCTGAAAACTCAGCTCATGGGGTCCAAATCTCATCTCGGTACCCCCGTGGGAGCTTCTGTCTCAGCTACTTTGTGCCACCCTTCTAGTTTCTGGTAGGTCGAGGTTTCTCTTTCTATTTTTCTCATCACATTTTATGCGGAAAAAACTGCAGACTTACAGAAAATTTGAAAATGAGGGACTTCCCTGGCAGTCCAGTGGTTAAGACTCCGCACTTTCACTTCAGGGGTCATGGGTTCCATCCTGGTGGGGGAACTAAGATCCCACATGCCACATGGTATGGCCAGAAAATAAATAAGTAAAATAAAATATTATTGTTAAAAAAAAGAAAAAGGAAGCGTGCTGTCTTAGTTTCAATCCCAGTGACTTAGCAGCAGCAGCAGCTGTCTGTTATCAGTTGTGATCTGGGGCAACTTACTCATTAAAAAAAAGAAAGAAAGAGAATTACAATGAATAATACTATTCATCCACCATTTAAATTGAACAATTGTGAACATTTTGCCACTTCTACCTTTTCTACTTGTTTTTGTATGTCTATATTATAAGCATATATTTATATAAATACGTATGTGTTTTATTTCCTGTTCCTATTATATATAGTTATGTAGATAATATATAAAGTATTTATAGATAATCATATATTTACATTTATATCGCTAATTTACTGACCTGCAAAATACTTTCAACTCAGATACTTTAGTGTATATCCCCTAAAAGTAAGGACACTCTCGTATATAACCACAGTGCTATTATGAGACCTGGTGAGTTTGATAATATTTTAATATCTTTTAGTACACAGTCTATATTCAATTTTCTCCAACCTAGGAGAAATTTTAATAGCTTATTTGTTTAACCAGTGGCCCAACTAAGGTTCATGGATTCTTTTTGTTTATTATGCTCTTTGGGCTTCCCTTTGGCTCAGCAGTAAAAAATCTGCCTGCAATGCAGGAGAGGAGGGTTTGATCCCTGGGACAGGAAGATCCCCTGGATGAGTACATGGCAACCCATTCTAGTATTCTTGCCTGGGAAATCCCATGGACAGAGGAGCCTGGTGGGCTACAGTCCATGGGGTCACAATTGTCTTAAAGGATGTCCCACATACTAGACTTGCTTTTATCATAGTATCATTCTAATTTTTCCTTTATTCCTGTATTTCTATAAACTTAGAATTCTGTCAGAATCCGCAGATAGTCTTTAAACATTTTGACAAGAACATTCATACATGGCACTATGTAAATCATAACACATTAGGAATGGCACTATACTTTTCAAGTATAATTTTATATTCCTATTTTATTAAATGTTTTAATGTATTTTCAGCTGGATAGGATGGTATGATTTTAGTATGTACTCAAATCATCATTTATTGTCACAACACAGTGGTTTCTTTATCTGTTTCAATTTAAAATTAAAAAAATGCTTTTTGCAGATTATATTCCATTATAGGTTATTATAAGATATTGGGTATAATGTCCTGTGCTACGTAGTAAATCCTTATTGCTGATCTATTTTATGTAGAGGAGTTTGTATCTGTTAGTCCCACACTCTGAAAATAGACTGGCAATCTAAATATTGAGTGAATAAATGAATAAATAGAAATTTAAAAGCTGTGCCCAGTGCTGGGCTGAACGAAGGGGAATGTGGTTGAGAGACACAACGAGGAGGATCGTCTTGACGTTTTTCTCACCAGTGGTCAAACCCTCCTGGTGTTTAAGTCAGCATTTAATTTAGATCAGCCTGGTATTAATTCAGTATTAGCTCAAACACTGAAAGTCTGTTGTGTGCAGGGTACAATGCTTACCTGTCAATCTTCTTTATTCATTTTAGCAACACAGATTCCAGAGATGAAGTACAATCACTGAAAAAAAATCTTAAATGATCTGTAATTTGGCTGCAGGCGGGAAAATTGGAGGGAAATTCAGAGGTTTTTTTTCTTTCAGTTTATTGAAGAGCCTTGATGAGGTCAAAGATGTGCTTAATATGTGCTTCCATATTACAGCATACAAGTAGATAAAAAGGGACTTCTAATCATGTGTGTCTGTTACCAAATGTTGCCAGCAATAAATACTTGGAATGAATAAATGAATAGCATAGTTTTAAGCCAGGATTCATTTTCTTCCACCTAAAATGGTCTAAGTTAACTTCCACAGTACATCATGTTGATCATCTCAGTGCACTTTTAATGATTTCTGTGCTTCTGATGGCAGGTTCAGGCAAGATAACAGAAATTAATTTAGCTGAATCTTAATTATCCATGGGGTGAGGAAAGTTGAGAGGCTTACTATATGACAGACTACACACGTATAATGCCACAGTCTTTACCAGTGATCCTGAGAAATTATATTCAGTGAATTCACTGGGAATTCCAGCTAGAATTAATGACAGCTTGATGAAACATGTATAAAATCTTTTTTATACTATTCTTGTGAGCTAAGTCACTTCAGTCGTGTCCGACTCTGTGCGACCCCATAGACAGCAGCCCACCTGGCTTCTCTGTCCCTGGGATTCTCCAGGCAAGAACACTGCAGTGGGTTGCCATTTCCTTCTCCAGTGCATGAAAGTGAAACGTCAAAGTCAAGTCACTCAGTTGTGTCCAACTCTTAGCGACCCCATGGACTGCAGCCTATCAGGCTCCTCCATCCATGGGATTTTCCAGGCAAGAGTACTGGAGTGGGGTGCCTTAAAAAAAAAGTTAAAAAATAAGGGCTCTGGTGCCTAAAACGAATGAAATAGTTATACTGAGTATATTTTTGTCTAGGTACCTGCATTGTTGTTAATATATTTACTTTTATGCCTTTATCAAGCAAGTTTTACCTTTCTCTGGATATAATTCCAATATGATCGGCATATGCTTCTAAATCCACAGGGAATTTAAAAAAAAGCAAATCAGAAATCTAGAGTGGTGCTACTTAATAACTTAAATGGAGATACAGGAAAAGGGACAAATCCAAGAATTAAAAAGCAGAGGCAAACTGTCCCCCATACTTCAACAGCTTCTTGGGCATGGCTGTTTCATAGCATTGCAAAATAATTGAGGGAATGAGTTGATAATGATGAATGGATTCATGTCTGTGAAGCAATTAAAACAGTATCTGGCATGTGGCAAGCTTTGAATAAATGTTAGCTATTGTTAGATGGATCAGGGCACTCTTGTGTTGTCACTCAAAGGGAAAATTCAGCTGTTATTTCTAGGAAGCAAGACATTTTGCAATAGACTGTGTTGGATGAACAGCTGAAGGAGGTAATGAAACCTCAGCGCTTCCCTTGTGTGGTTGAGAAAGATGAACCCGGTTTTTCTCTTCTCCCTGCACCTACATTGGTATAACTTATATACGTAGAATGTTCTGCTTGGGAACGTGCCTGGGTGGCTACAGCTTCTGTGTGGACCTTGGAAGGCAGCCATATGTGGACTCTCCCAAATGGTTTAAAAGCAACTGGGGGGAACAGAGGAGGAAAAGGGGGTTAGCAAAAAAGAGGAAGGTGTGAAGATCTGTGAGAGGGAAGCAGACTGGCCCTTGGCCTTCTAGAAAGCTCGGTGGTTCACACTGAGACACTTCCTTCCAGTTCGGCTGGCATCAAGGACTTGTTCCTAATGACGGAAGGAAAGGCCCGTGTCCAGTGGGGACTTTCAGAGCATAATCGAGCAGGAATAAATAAAGGGATGCAAGGTTTGAATACTGGTTCCAATTCGAAGGGCTTTTCCTGCTGTCTGTGCAAATCACTTAATCCTATGGAGCCTTAGTTCCTGACCTGTAGGTGTAGATGAATATCGCCTTCAATCTCTGTTGACCTCATAGAGCTATTGTGAGGCTCACAGATACCACACAGGTACCACGCACGCATAAACACATACACGCACAGTGAGATGCAAATCGAAGGGGTTCTTTTTTTAAAGATGCCACTCAGCATTATTTCACACATATATATGAAATAACAATTCACCCCTCTGAATATAAGAGATTAACAAAGAACCAAAGACTTAAGAGGCTTTTTTTTTTTTTTAATCTTAATGTTTTAAAGCAATGTTTTTGACTAAAACTGTCCGATTCCCCTTAACCCCATATATGCTCCCTGGACCAAAGTTGGTCTCTGCCTCCCAGGTTTTGAAGGGGTTATTTTCAAGTTGAATCCTGAGGCACAAGAGACCTTTTCCAGACTCCCCCACAATCATCCCAGGAGGGCCAAGAGCATATTTTCAAAGGGAGACCAGGGGCTCCCTTGGCCTCAGACACCCAGGCTGCACCCTGGCTTTCTGCCTCAGAGATGTAGACAAGTTACTTCAAAGTTCCTAAGTCTCAGTTTGCTCATTTATACTGCGACTTGTTGGTTGTAAGGATTGAATGAGATAAAGCTCGTAAAACACTTTCTTAGCATCCGTTCACAGTAAGCGCTCAGCAAATAGACATCATTATTATTCCACCCTGAGTCAAGCACGTACTTACCCGTCCCCCATAGAGAACTAATTTGTTTTAATAAAAAAATTAACTTTTTATTTTATATTGGAGTATAGCCAATTAACAATGTTGGGATAGTTTCAGGTGGACAGCAAAGGGACTGAGCCAGACGTATACATGTGTCTATTCTCCCCTAAACTCCCCTCCAGGCATTGAACCTGTAGAGAATTGATCAGTGCATTGATTCCCTTATTTATGTTTCATGTGTGTGTGTGTGTGTTCTCTAATTTAAGTGGGCACAAAGAAGCACAAACAGATTTAGGAATCACTGAAGATCTTCCATGGGGACCACATTTTCTGAACCAAGAATCAGAATGTATGATCTGACAAAGCGTGAGTAACCTAGGGCATCATAGATCAGGAGACTTGTAATTGGGTTGCCTCGGAAAATCTGGGAGAGCGTAAAGAAACTGGGACTGAAAAAAAGCAGAAAGCAGGGTTTGGGGTTGGGAGAAGGAAAAAAAGACCTGGGAGGAATTCACCTCTTCAACCACTGGAGGCTGCTCTGGTTTTTCTTATAAGCAGCTCAATGCAGCCAACAGGCTTTACCAGCCAAGGAATCTTACACTGAACACAGAAGACTCAATATAGGAAGGAGGTGTGAACAAAGGGGAAAACCAAGGACACAGAACTATTAGTCCCTCAAAGCAGAGGGTCACTTCATGAAGAGAAGATTTCCTTTGAGGATGAAACGGTTTTTTGAAAATCTGGTGGGGAGGTAGGTTAGCAAAGCGACATGACATCTAAACTTTATAGAACTCTGGATTTCTTCTTGATTAGAGAACGAATGGGAACGCAAATATCTCTGGGGCAGAAGTGTCAAATTTACACTGAACAACATCAGATTCTTTCCTGACAGCAAACTTTTGTGAGACAGAAAGGAAATAGAACTATTTCCTCTTAAAAACTTGTTTGCAATTATGCACTTTTTCATTATGGGGAAATAAGTGCAAAAGACTATAAAGAAAATGTATTACTCTTATTCCCTTCATCCAAAGGTAACTTCTGCTGATTAAGTGAATTTATTTTGTTCTAAGGTTTGCTACTGTAAGGATAGAATAAATTTATAAGACCAAACATTTGGGAAATGATATTAATTTTTAAACTCTAGTATATTAAATATTTATCACCTTGAATTTGGCAAATGTGTAAAGGCACAATAATAAAATAAAAAATCAGTCCAAAATCCCAACTCTCAGAGATAGGCTGAATAATATTTTACTGTTTTGCATTCCATGTTCTCCCTGTGTATAGGTACACAGATATATTTATAAAAAGTAGAATCATATTGCATCTATTATTTTGTAAATGGCTCTTTTTTTCTTGAGGGTGTTTTCATGATTATTTCTTCATTCATTAAATATTTTTTCAAAATACAGATCATTTAAAATGGCTGCACAGTACTTTACTGTGTGCATGCATCATTGTGTAACCAATTAGAAAGATACATTTTAAGAAATATGCGGGAAAAGAAGTTTTCTACTACCTTCAAGCATTTTGGAAATAACCATTTCAATCCAAACAATTCTAAAATTCTTACATGTTTGCAAAAGAAGATTCCATAGGGCAGGTCAAATTGGAGATAGTAGAAATAAAAACAAAATAAAGCAAAATTAAGAAATCATCATCATAAGAAAATAAAGCAAAACCGAATGAAAACACAATCATAACTTTTCACATAAAGTCCATAATTTAGTTTTCTACTAAACCAAATTAGTCTCTGCCCAGTGAGCCCAAAATAATGAGGGACTTTTTCAAATTAGTGTTTATCTTAGAAGCAATCAAACCCGATATACTCCAAACCAAACAATTTCTCCCTTCTTCTCTTTCTTCCTGTTCTATTTCCTGTCTTATTAGTATGAGGCACCTTTTGGTCCCTAATCCTGAAAACTACACTCCTCAGACTGTCTTGGTTCTTTTCCCATCCCCACCTGACTCAACAGGTCACCAAATTACATCACTTCTGTATTGTTAATCTTTCAAATCGCCTCTCCTCTCTGCCATCACTGTCACTCTGTGGGTAGGTCCCCCTTATTTCTTACTTGGACCCCAAGAGCCTTCAGACGGCTCTAATGCTCTCTACTTTATCCTGTTGGGGAGGAAGAAACTTTTCTCCACCCTTCTAGATGCTCTGACTGGTCCAAGAATTAAATGGACATGAGGCAAACAGGAGAAAGTCAAACAAAAGCTGAATAACATGTATGTATGTGAGAGATCCAGGGAGACTGAGTAACTCACTAAAATGGGCCAAGCTCTCACCTTAAATACCATCTACAACCAAAGACAAAAGAGGCTGTTGGGGGTAGTGGTTTGGGACTTCAAAAGGGAGGAAGGTGATTCACATGGAGATGGAAAAGCTGATGTTTGGTTAATAAATGTTTGCTGGGCTTGTAGTGATGGTGGGACCCAGAGTGGACTCTGATCTCTAGGGGTTTACCCCACCACACTTGGTTCATATTCTTTGCCGATGTCTCTGGTGATCACTTTAGTCCAGGAACAAACCCTTTATTTAAATTCTTGAAGCAGCTAAGAGGGAAGGTCAAAGTTTATTCCTGAGTCATTTGGGCTGATAAAAAAGTTCATATTTCATGGCAAGGTAAGAAAAATTTAAACATAAACATTTTCTCTGCTTGTTGGGGCCTCCTCCCTGCATTAATCAGACCTCCTTAGGAGATAACACCCTTCCTGAATCTTGTAAGAGGTTGTGATGACGCACTCTTGCCTTGCACCTGCAGCTATGGATTGTGTAAGCCCTTTGTCTCCAAAACTGTGCTTTGACCTCCGATGGATGAAACAGTCCTCAGAGCCTTCTGAAAGACTGTCTCCCTGTTATAATCCTCAGGTGGGTTTGATTAAAATTTCCCACTTCTTTCTTAGATCAACTATTGATTAATTTTGTTCTTGTTGTTGAGGGCCTTGATTGTTTTCAGCTTGAATTATTAATCTACATGCTGAAGAGGCAAGTTGGAGTGGCAAATTTTCCTTGCCTGTAACTTCAAATATATTTTTACATTGCTAATTGAGTAGTGCCTCCCTCTTGGCTATATCATGTCATATATAAGATCTTACCCCTAACCAGGGATCGAACCTGTGCTCCCTGCAGCGGAAGTGTGGAGGCTTAACTACTGGACTGCCAGGGAAGTCCCAAGAATGACTTTAAGTGCACATTTAATTTGTCTCCGCTTAAAGTGGCTTCTCATTTCCCACCAGCTTTAGTGAAAAATCTAAAAACAAACAAATAAAAAACCAGCCCCTGTCTATCTTTATTTCCTGTTTTACACTCTGAATCCTACTGTATACCAGTTCCAAGGAATATGTGCAAGTTCCAAAATATCTGTTTTCCCCCTCCCCCTCCATGTTCATACCATTGAAAGAGTCTGGGATCTCTTAGCCTATTTTCCCTGCTTTTTTCCTTGGCAGCAGCTACTCATCATTTAAAACCTGACTCCAAGGTGAGCTCACTCAGTAAGTATTTTTCTCTGTCTTCTTACTATCCAATCTGGTGTAGTTATCTCTTTTATGTGCTTTTGTAGCCCCCAGAAGCACAGTTCTATCATGGCACCCATCACACTGCATTGTAATACCTGGTTACTTATTTCTCACTTACTTTCAACTCGGGGCCATCTGAGCCAGGAATGCTGTTTGCACTTCCCTCTAGCTGAGAAAGGGCTCCCGCTGCTCATAAACCTTGTTAAAGTCAAGCATAACTGATGTTGGGAATGTTTCAGGACCTAGGACGGCTCGGAGCACTTCACTGAGAAAGGAAAGATCCTCACCAAATGGAAGGAAGCAGTTTGTGTTTTTAAATTAACTCTTTCTTGAGTTGATAGGTGTGGTGGTACTAAAATATAGCATAATTTTTTTTAGCTATCCATAAATTTTTTTGATATTTTTCCCTTTGTTTTTTGTTTATTTTTTGATATTTATCCTCTCCTTGGATGTAGTCTGTATTTACCAATTTTTCAGAAAAGAATGCGGTAAAAGTGATGGTATATGACTTCTGAGGCTAGGTCATAAAGGGAACGGCAGCTTTCGCCTTATTCTCTCTCAGAAAACTTGCTTTAGGGAAACCAGTTGCCATCTCCAACTCTTTTCTTGATTTTGAATGCTAAATTGGCCTAAGTTCACCCAATTATTATTTTAAAACTTTCTTTATTGTGGTAAATATATATATATATAACAATATATAAAATTTTAACCATTTTACATGTAAAATTGAGTGGCATTAATTACATTCAATGTTATGCAGCCATCACCAGTATCTATTTCCGAAACTTTTTTGCTACCCTCAAATAGAAACTGTAATAGTCAAGCAATAATTTCCCATTTCTCCTTCCTCAGCCTCTGGTAACCTCTAATCTACCTTCTGTCTCTAGGAATTTGCTTATTCTGGGCACCTCATATAATGGAACCATACAATATTTGTCCTTTTGTGCCTGACTGGCTTGTTTCACTCAACATAATGTTTTCAGAGTTCACTTCTGCTATGACACAACCCAACTCCATTCCTTTTTAATGGTTGAATAATATTCCATTGTATGAATTCACCACATTCTGTTTATCCATTCACCTGTTGGTGGACACATGGGTTGCCTCCATCTTTTGGTGGTTGTGAATAATGCTGGTGAACATTCATGTGCAAAGGTCTCTTTGAATTCCTGCTTTCAATTTTTTTGAGGAGTAGAAATGACTGGATTAAATGATAATTCTATGTCTTGCTTTCTGAGGAACTGCCAGAGTGTTTTCCACAACAGTCATCCAATTCTGCACTCCCACCAGCAATGCCCAAAGAGTAAAATTTCTCTCCATCCTCACCAATGTTTGTTATTTTTCTGTTTTATATATATATATATATATATATATATATATATAATCACCATCCTAATAGGTGTCAATAGGTGTCAAGCAGTAGCTTACTGTGATTTTGATTGGCTTCTCTTGTGGCTCAGCTGGTAAAGAATCTGCTTGCAATGCAGGAGGCCGGGTTCTATCCCTGGCTTGGGAAGATCCCTTGGAGAAGGGAATGGCTACCCACTCCAGTATTCTGGCCTGGAGAATTCTATGGGCTGTATAGTCCATGGGGTTGCAAAGAGTCAGACATGACTGATCGACTTTCACTTTCACTTTCAATAGGTGTAAAGCAGTATCTTACTGGGATTCTGATTGGCATTCCCTAATGACTAGTGAAGTTGAGCATCTTAGATCTTGGGGATTCACAAACATTTTCTCACCTGGTTTCCCAAACAAAAATGAGTATCATCATTCCATTATATGAGGTGCCTAGAATAAGCAAATTCCTATTGAAACTGAAGCTTTTATATCTTGTGACTTGACCAAAGTTGCACAGTTTTAAGAGTCAGAATCTGAAAGGATATTCAGGACTTCTGACTCCAGTGTCCCTTCTTGTTCTGTAAAGTTTTAAACATCTTACAATGCAAGGCAACCTTAATGCTTTTTTTACTTGGCAAGGTACAAGTCACAGTTCTGGCCAAAGCTTTCTGTTTGAAGCACGAACATTCTGGGCACATGAAAAGCAGTACCCTTCCATCTATTAAGAGTGGACAGTAGTTTCCACTACTCACCCTCAAGGTCATGGAGAACACAGGTGACTTATTACTGAAAAATGTAACCATTTATTGATCAGGAAGGATCAGGTATAACCACTGATTCCCATTCAGTGCTGACAGTTCCAGAGAGCAAACAGAAGGGAGAAGTCTGGCAAAAAAAAAAAAAAAAAAAAAGCTTCCATAATCTTGGACCTGAATTCAAATTCCTTTCTTCTGGGCTTAGTCTCACATTCCTAGAAAGCAAAGTTCCTATTTGCACTTGGAAGAAAATACATGCCGCTTATGCAAAATCGTTGATTTTTCTTTTTTCAAAAGCTCGGCACACGCCACCTGGTGGCAAGATTCCGAAAAAGCAAGATTGCGTTTTTCCTCCCTTTAAGATGACTGATGATGCTTTTTGAACTGTGGTGTTGGAGAAGACTCTTGAGAGTCCCTTGACTGTAAGGGGATCCAACCCGTCCATCCTAAAGGAAATCATCCCTGAATATTCACTGGAAGGACTGATAGTGAAGCTGAAACTCCAATACTTTGGCCACCTGATGCGAAGAACTTACTCATTTGAAAAGACCCCAATGCTGGGAAAGATTGAAGGAAGGAGGAGAAGGGGACGACAGAGGATGAGATGGTTGGATGGCATCACTGACTCAATGGACATGAGTTTGGGTGAACTCCGGGAGTTGGCGATGGATAGGGAAGCCTGGTGTGCTGCCGTCCATGGGGTCGCAAAGAGTCGGACACGACTGAGCGACTGAACTGAACTGAAAGATGACCTTTGCTCCAAGTCCCATCCCTTGCTGACTTTCTGCACTTGAAGTGCCACAAGGTGGCAAGAATCGGTGTTTTCTTTCTGGCGACTGTGCACTCCCCCCCCCCCCCAATTTTGTGTTCATGACATTGGATTTAGGGAAAGGAAGGAGTCATAAGCATGTGGAATTGTGATATCTTTTTGGCTTTCAAATGAGATCCAGGTTCCAATTGTCCTGAAGTTCTAGATTTGGTTCCGAGGCATCCACCCCTACTGCTGGAGGAGGCGGGGTGGGCTGGGTCTTGGAAGAAGTGCAGGAAACGGGCGTGGACTGGACCACGGAGGGCTCGGGATTCAGAGCACCCGCGGCCGATCCCTGATGTCCTCAGAGGAGATAAGATTCAGGAAAGCGGAGTCATTGTGCAGCGCCGTTCTTTCCTAGACTTCAGAGGCCAGGGTGACGCGAGAATCCAACCACAGCGACATCTGTTAGAACAGGTGCGGCAGCCACAGGGCACACCCTCCGCCATCCCGCCCGCTTCCTGCGGGCTTCAGAGAACTCGGGAGATGCGACTGCTTCCAGATCCAGATCCGGACTGATCCAGATCCAGACTGCATCTGGCATGCAGACTGCATCCCAGCCTCCGGACACATTAGGACACATGCATTCTTGGGACTGGGTGCTTTCCACTTGGCAGTCAGGCTTGGATCTGCGGACCTCTTTTCAGACTGCATTCATCCAGTCCTTGGCGGATGGCTTTGCGCTGATGAAACAGTTTGAGGATGGAGCAGGGTTTCTGATGAGAAAAATGGGCCGGGAGAGATTCTCCTGGCTTCTTTCCTTTGTGAGGTTCTCTCTCAGCTTCCTTTCTCTTCTGGTCCAACTCACCAGTCTTGGCTCAGTCAACTTCCAGCCATCAGAGGACTATTTCGCTTCTTTTCATTTCCCACGTGTAAGCTGCCTGTTTGTCTTTTGCGTTATTTGGCCGGGCTGTGCAGCGTGTGGGATCTTAGTTCCCTAACTAGGGATCAAATCCCATGCCCGCTGCTTTGGAGGAACCAATCCTAACTAACCACTGCCCCGCCAGGGAAGTCCCTGAGTGAACTGAGCTCATCAGGACATGTAGGACTGCTTTTCCCAGTTCTTTGCCTTCTGTTCCCTGCAGTTCTGAGCCTCGGGGAACCATCATGGGCTGTTTGAAGGGCTCCCACTTGATTCAGTCATGCCCACCTTGCACCTTACCACTTGTGATTAACCTGAGGATTTGGGATCCTTTGTTTACATCTGCCAATCCCTTCACAGCTGCATCTCAAGTAAGATTTGGCTGGCTAACCGGGAGACAGCATGCTATGGACCATCCAGAGAAGAATAATCCCAATCTAGCCCAGATCATCACAAAGCTGCTGTTGAAACAATTCACAAATCCAGAGTATAAATGATACGTTTGTGAATTTAACTGAATGACAGACTGGGAATGTTTTCACAGGCTTGGCTCTTGCTGCTTCAGTTGCCTCTTTATATGGCAAGAATGACGCTATATGTTCTATAGCATGGATAGAAAATTATTTCAGCATTTCCTCCAGCACAGGTGGTTCCAGTGAGTTGTCTTTGGCTGATCATTTAGAAAAGTTCCTTTCAGCTTCTCAAGTCCTGCTTGACTGGGCCCCTTCTTGGGTTCCAGCAGGTACCCAAGGTGCCAGGGGAGCCTCTGGGAATCCTCTCTTCCAATTATGGAAAGAGCCTGTGTATGTGAGGGCCCTTGGGTAGGCTGAAAGTGGTCCTTCCAAAGATCTGTTCCACAGAAACTGTTCTCTTGTATGGAAAAAGGATTGCGAGATGGGGAGATTATTCTAGATTAACTGCTGCTGCTGCTGCTAAGGCGCTTTAGTCGTGTCCGACTCTGTGCGATCCCATCAACAGCAGCCCACCAGGCTCCCCCATCCCTGGGATTCTCCAGGCAAGAACACTGGAGTGGGTTGCCATTTCCTTCTCCAATGCCGGAAAGTGAAAAGTGAAAGTGAAGTTGCTCAGTTGTGTCTAACTCTACGCGACCCCATGGACTGCAGCATACCAGGCTCCTCGGTCCATGGGATTTTCTAGGCAAGAGTACTGGGTGGGGTGCCATTGAGTGGGCCTTAAATGCAGTCCCATGTATTTTCATAAGGGGGAGGCAGGAACTTCTCTGATGGTCCAGTGGTTAAGATTCTGAGCTCCCAATGCAGGGAACCCAGGTTTGATCCCTGGTCAGGGAACTTGATCCCACATGTCACAACTAAGACCCAGCACAGTCAAATGATAAAAAAAAATCTTATTGATGAGGCAGTAAAAATTATTTTTTCAAAAGAAGAGGGAGGCAAAGGGAAATGTGACACAAGATACGGCAATGTGACCGTGGAGGCAGAGACTGGAGGGAAGTCACCACAGGTCAAGGAGTGCTGGAAGGCACCAGAACCTGGGAGGGGCTAGAACAGATATCCTCTTGTCTTGCAGAGGAAGTGTGGTCCTGCAGACACTGTGATGTGAGCCCAGTGATTCCAGCTGGAGACTTGTGGCCTCCAGAAGGGGGAGAGGGTAAATCTGCATTGGTTTAAGCTTCCAAGTTTGTGGTCATCTGTTCCAGCCACATAGGAAAATAACACAACCCTGAAGCTTCAGTTTTGTTAGCTTCACACCAAACCCAACTGTTCTGATATTTTAGGGTTTGGAACAAAAGACTGAAGGTTGCAGGGGCCGTGGACTTCATCTTCAGAAAGATATTTGAAGATTCCACATATCTGCTAAGAAAGGCAGTCAGGTTATGACTGTGTTGACTCCGGGTGGGAGGGGGCCGCTCTTTGAGATTGCTCAGTTCCACATGGTTGGCCGTTTCTCTAACTATCCTGCTCACTTTTATCTTTAGCAGCAATAGAAGGGCTGTAGAGACTGTAAAAGAGGTGCTGGAACACTGAATTCTTTCCTATGGCCAGTCTCGAGAGAAGTAGGAATACAATCCTATGAAATAAAATCAAGGTGGCGGTTTTGAAGAGGGACTGGAAAAAGAATAGAAGTCTCTGGGGGCTCAACACAAGAAAATGGGAAATCTGAGACTGGGAGCATGGGATTAGCAGAAGCAAACTATATGTATTAGCAACAGTAGCATCTCCGACTCAATGGACCTGAGTTGGCGCAAACTCCAGGAGACAGTGGAGGACAGAGTAGCCTGGCGGGCTGTAGTCTGTGGGATCGCAAGGAGTTGGACACGACTGAGCGACTGAACAAAAACCAACAAGGTCCTACTGTATTCGATAGCCTGTGACAAACCATAATGGAAAAGAACATGAAAAAGAATATATATGTATATATAGAATATAGATAAAAGACTATATTTATGTATACATCTATGCGTATAATTGAGTCACTTTGCTGTACAGAAGAAATTAACATTATAAATCAATTCCACCTCAACAAAATTGAAAAGACACACACCAGACAACCAGGAACAGACTTAATTCCTACTGGTGAAGATGGAAGAAGGAAGCTATTGGTCTGTAGCATTATTGTTCCCAATGATTTTCTCTCGCCATTCCTGTAAGAAGAGTCCCCATCTCTGCTTGTTATGAAGTTTACTGTGCGTGACTTTGGGAGGAGGGTGCTTTCTCACCTCACCTGTGTCAGGTTTAGCGTATGATTTGATTCTGCCAATATGACTGGAAAGGGCAGTGTGCCAGTCCCCTGGAGAAGCTTTGGGAACCATTAGAATGTTTCTCCTGCTTTCCCGCTTCTCTTGTTCTAACAAGTGAAGTAGGTTCCCCGTGGGGACTGTTCCTTTGACCTGCCACCTCCCCCGCCTCCTCCGCCCCTAACCAGAGGCAAGGAGGGAAGCCACAGCCGGCCCTCCTTCTAAGGAGTAGTAAGAACAATCTCTGTGGTTCTCTGCCTTTGAGATTCTAGGATTGGTTTTCCCACAGAAATCCATAACTAAGTGGAGATGAGGGGAAGATGAGAACGGAGCCATCCCTTATCACATCGTTACCGAAGTGGGAAGGCAAGAATTACAGCAGAGCTGTGAATGCATTTCCAGAAAAGGAGGAAGGAGCTATTGTGATCAGGGAGGTTCCTAGTAAGAGGGAACTTTGAACTTTCAGAAGGATATGAAAGTGTTAATGAAGTGAAAAAATAAGGGGAAACACCCCAACAGAGAGTTGGGGGACACATCCCAGCAAAAGTAGAGAATTACACGTGAGAATGCTGCCCACAAAAAGCCTGGTGGAAGGACTGCACTCGCGTTGTGTGGGTTGTTGTGAATTTCTTGCAAAGGGATTTGAATTTCATATCCAAATCTCTGGAAAGATCACAAAAGGTGTCAAGCAAGACCCATAGTATCACATTTAGATCTTAGAATGGATGGAATGGATTACCTCTTGGGTATTGGGATGTGCTCAAAACATTTATAGAAGGATTGAAAAGAGCCAGTGAGTTCTACCATGTCCCGAGTGTTCCAGGTGCTTGGTTTCCAAAGGTATTCTCCAGTGACCTCCTCACTAAAGGCAGCAGGAGGAGACTTCACTTTCTATGAGCAAATACACATAATAGTATTTGGACAGTCTTTGCCCTTTAAAGGGGGGACAATATGAGGTCTTCTGAGTGTGTGGTAAATGAGTGCCTTGTGTTTTTCCCCACTTGGCCAACGGGTCACTCCTTAATTGAATGCCCTTGGCTATTTCAGTCTCAATTATCATTCACTCTATTCCTAGAATGTGCCATTGGCTGAAGAAAGGAAATATAAGGAACACAGATTTTAAAACATTGCAAGTTAGGAGTAAAATTGAAAATATTTCTGCAAATTCCCTTCCAGTAGATCTTTATCATCAGTTTGAGTTCTCTTCCATTACTGATCAAATATTTTAGAGATACATTAAATGTCTCTGGCTTAAAACATAGGTTAAACAGAGAAAATAGAGTGGTGGGTATATACCAATTTTCCTTTTCATTCAATGGGAGTAAATGCTATTCATACTCAAAATGTTATTTGCAGAAAAGTACAGTTGATACTTGAGCAGGGTGGGTTTGAACTGTGTGGGCCCACGTGTACTTGGACTTTTTAAAATAGAAATACAACAGTATTGCAAGATCCTGGGTTGTTTAAATCTGAGAATGCAGAATGTCAGATAGTATGGAGGAAACACGGATGCAGAGGACTGACTGTAAATTGTACACAGATTTTTGACTTGAGTAGGGTTGGTGCTTCTAACCCATGAGCTGTTCAAGGGCCAACAGTACTTGCAAATATCACGTTCTCTCATCTTGACAATTAGAAATAAAACATAAAAATATTAAACCTCTCCAAATGTTAATGCAAAATAATAAATTCAGATGTTTAAGCAGTGTAGGCAGATTCTGCCTGTATTTAATAGCTTAACATAGGGCTGATCTGAATACATATTTTGATATAAATTCAGTTTTCAGTGTGATATGTTGCCAGTTTAGCATTTTTGACAACAAAAATATTTTTCTTTTTTTAACTTAAAAAATTATTTGTTTGATTGAAGTATAGTTGATCTACAATGTATTAATTTCTGCTATACAACAAAGTGATTTATACATTTATATGTATATATATTGGAGAAGGCAATGGCACCCCACTCCAGTACTCTTGCCTGGAAAATCCCATGGATGAAGGAGCCTGGTAGGCTGCAGTCCATGGAGTTACTAAGAGTTGGACACGACTGAGCGACTTCACTTTCACTTTTCACTTTCATGCATTGGAGAAGGAAATGGCAGCCCACTCCAGTGTTCTTGCCTGGAGAATCCCAGGGACGGGGGAGCCTGGTGGGCTGCTGTCTCGGGGTGGCACAGAGTCGGACACGACTGAAGCGACTTAGCAACAGCAGCAGCAGCAGCATGTATATGTATATTTATATACACACATACTTTCTTATATTCTTTTCATAATGGTTTGTCACAGGATATTGAATATAGTTCCCCATGCCGGGAACCTTGTTGTTTATCCAGGACATACTTTTATTCTTTAATTTTATTGGAGTATCTTTGATTTCAGTTCAGTTCAGTTCTGTTCAGTCGCTCAGTCGTGTCTGACTCTTTGCGACCCCATGAATCGCAGCACGCCAGGCCTCCCTGTCCATCACCAACTCCCAGAGTTCACTCAAAGTCATGTCTATCGAGTCGGTGATGCCATCCAGCCATCTCATCCTGTGTCGTCCCCTTCTCCTCCTGCCCCCAATCCCTCCCAGCATCAGGGTCTTTTCCAATGAGTCAACTCTTCGCATGAGGTGGCCAAAGTATTGGAGTTTCAGCTTTAGCATCAGTCCTTCCAAAGAACACCCAGGACTGATCTCCTTTAGGATGGACTGGTTGGATCTCCTTGCAGTCCAAGGGACTCTCAGGAGTCTTCTCCAACACCACAGTTCAAAAGCATCAATTCTTCAGTGCTCAGCTTTCTTCACAGTATTAATTTCTGCTATACAATAAAGTGATTCAAATGTATATATATATATATACACATACACACACACATACTTTTTTATATTCTTTTCCATAACAGTTTATCACAGGATTTTTAATATAGTTCCCTGTTCTATGCAGTGGGAACTTGTTTATTCAGGATATACTTTTATTTTTTCTTTTAATTTTATTGGAGTACAGTTGATTTACAATGCTGAGTTAGTTTCAGTTGTACAGCACAGTGATTCAGTTATCCATCCACATGAATTTATTCTTTGTTAGATTCTTTTCTCATATAAATTATCACAGAATATTGACTACAGCTTCCTGTGCGATACTGTAGGTTCTTGCTGGTAATCTATCTTATATATAGCAGTGTGTGTATGTCCATCCCCCAAATATAAAAATTTGAGGGATATTAAATGACAGATTTACTAAAATGCATCTTTATGAGTTAGCACAGGATGTGGCTCATATCAGAACCTCAGTCTATATTTACTGAATAAATGAATATATATTGTTAAGGGTGTATTAAATAAATTTTATAATAAAAATCTTTCAAAGCATATAGATCTAAAATAATTTTTTTTCTATATGGAATTGCTTAGATATCATAGATTAAGTAAGAAGGTGAAATAATTTTAGAAAATCTTAAGGAAGCTTGAGGTTCCCTCTTATTAAGGGGCGCCCATCCCCTCTGGTAACCCCAAGCTCGTTCTCTAGTGAGAATTGCTTGATTGTGTTATCATGCTGTCTTTACGATGCGGGATTCTAGGCCAGGCGCTCAGCCCTGGCTGTGGGAGGCACCGTGCAGACGCTGCTGTCTGTACAGCCCAGTGTGGTTCTAGGTCGTGAGCGCTCATGGGTGCACGTCTCTGGGCCAGGAGCTTCCCTCTCCTGCCTGGAGCCTGAATCTAACCTGTGAGTGGTGCTCATCACCTCCCACCCCCGCAACCCCTGTCCCGGCCCGGTTCCTTCCCTGCAGACCAGCCTGAGCCCCTGCCTGTGCCTATGGCCGGGTCGTGGGACCGTGATGCTGAGAAAAGCTGTAACAGGAGAAGGTGTGTGTGCTCAGCCTCCAGGCGGGGCTTGGAATGTGACCCCCGTGTCTATTACAGTGTGACTTTCACGGGGCATATGGCAGCTGCGGTTGCTCCTTTCTGAGCGGCCTGGTTGAGTCTTTTTATACAGGTCATAATATGCAAATGTCTGTGTGTGTGTGTGTGTGTGTGTGTGTGTGTGTGTGTAAAGGAGGCGGGTGGGCACAGGAGAAAGGCATGAGTTCCTAAAGAAAGCAGAAAGAATCACCAGGATGGGAGAGAGACAGAACTAGGGAAGGCATGAATCCCACCTGAGCGGAAAAATGGTAATTTACTCTGGGAAAGAGCAGAAAGTGTTATCTGAGAGCTCCCATTGTCTGCTGGTGAAGGAGTAACCTTTCTAGAGAGGGAGAGACGCGCATGGGGAAGGGGATGGCGAGGTGTTGTTCTTGGCTTGGCGGTGCCGAAAGGGACTGTGGCTTTTATTAAAAGAAGAAAGGTTGGGGGAAGACAGGTGTTGAGAACAGGCAGAGTTCTAGAGGAGACGTTCAGGTGCCGCAAGCAGAGGTCTCACCCGTCGGCTGTGACTCCTGCAGCCACCACCACACATGAGGACGGTGGGGAACCCGCCTCCCCTTCCCACTCAGTCTCTTTGGGATGGATAACCAGCCGAGCACACATTTGGTCTGAAATAGGATTCTCCCTGGTCTCTGGGAGAAGGAGCTTAGGTAATTACATGCATGCATCTCAGACAGTGAATTCCACTGGGCTGACAATCCTCACTGATACTGCGTGCAGAACCGGTTCATTCAAAAGGTGTTCTGTGCCCTGTTTGCACCAGTGAACTGGGGATGGCAGTTCCCAGTTTAGGGTGCCAAGGGGACTCAGTTCACGATTCCCCTTTGTGAGCTGCTAAAATTCGCTACTTGGAGTTTGTTTCTCAGCCAGAAAGTCTGTCGAGTGAAAGAACTGCTGTCCAATTTCTTGTAGTTTCTGGAAAACAAGCCAGGTCTTGTGAGGGTTTTATTGTTGCCTCTTATGGGTTGAATTATGTTTTTCCAAACTCATACATTAAAATCTAACCCCCAGTAGCCTAGGATAGGACTTAAATTTTTTTTATTGGACTATAGCTGATTTATAATGTTATATTACTCTCTGCTGTACAACAAAGTGAGTCAGTTACACGTATACATATATCCTTTCTTTTTTAGATTCTTTTCCATATAGGTCATTACAAAGTACTGAGTAGAGTTCCCTGTGTTGTATAGTAGGTCTTAAATTAGTTATCTATTTTATATGTAGTAGTGTGTATATGGGAGAAGGCAATGGCACCCCACTCCAGTACTCTTGCCTGGAAAATCCCATGGACAGAGGAGCCTGGTAGGCTGCAGTCCATGGGGTCACTAAGGTCGGGCACAAGTGAGAGACTTCACTTTCACTTTTCACTTTCATGCATCAGAGAAGGAAATGGCACCCCACTCCAGTAATCTTGCCTGGAAAATCCCAGGGAGGGGGAGCCTGATGGGCTGCCGTCTATGGAGTCGCACAGAGTCGGACACGACTGAAGCGACTTAGCAGAAGCAGCAGCAGCAGCAGCAGCAGCAGCAGCAGTGTGTATATGTCAATCCCAATCTCTCATTTATCCCTTCTTGCCTTCCCCTCTTGGTAACCATAAGATTGTTTTCAGCTTCTTTAACTCCACTTCTGTTTTGTAGATAAGTTCATTTGTACCATTTTTTTTTTAGATTTCACATATAAAGTCTTGTGAATAGGACCTTTTTTGGAGGCGGTGTTTTTGCAGATATAATTAATTACGACTTAGCCCTGCTGGAGTAGGGTGGTCCTTTAATAAAAGGAGATCTTTTATTAAGTCCTTAATAAAAAGGAAATTTGGATTAGACAGTCATACAGGGAGAATGCCATGAGTTGCCCACTTATAAACCAAGGAGTGAGGCCTGGAACAGACCTTCCCTCAGTCCTCGGTAGAAAACAACCTCCTGACTTCTTGACCTTGGATGTTGACCTTGGACTTCCAGCCTCCAGAATGGTGAGATGCTATGGCAGCAAATGAATACACTGACCATCGGTGGTCACCAATCAGAAAGAACCAACATGTAGACGTAGCAAAAGGAATTGTTTCCAGAATCGTGGCAAACCTTTACCGTCTTGGCGGGGACCATGTTGCCTTCTGGCTGCTCTCTGACTTTTGCTTTTAACTAGAGCCCCACCGATCCCATTAGAAATTCCTCAGAGCCATTATAATAGGTAATAGAATGTATTCTTTGTTTGCATTGTTTATTCTTTCTCCACCCATCCACGTCTTCCTGAGAAGTCTCATGCCCATTTGACTGGCTTTGGTTTGGGCCTTATGACTTGAGTTGGCCAGTGGAGTGTGGGTGGATGTAACAGCTTCCACTCTCAGCCAAACAGAATTTTTTTTTTTAATGGCTGCACTGAGTCTTCACTGCTGCTCACGGGTTTCTGTAGTTGCAGCAAGTGGGGGCTACTCTTTGTCACGGTGCAGGCTTCTCGGTGCAGTGGCTTCTTTTGTTGCGGAGCACAGGCTGTAGACATGCAGGCTCGGCAGATGTGGTGCACGGGCTTAGCTGCTCCAAGGTGTGATCTTCCCAGACCAAGGATTGAGCCTGTGTCTCCTCCATTGGCAGGTAGATTCTTAACTACTGGACCGCTAGGGAACTCCCCAAACAGAAGCTTTCAATGGGGTTACTCTCTTTGTTTCACTCTCTGCCAAGAGCCTATGGGGTATCCTGGGATCTCTTCACTGACCTGGGTCCCAAAATGAGAACCTAAGTAGAGTCCAGCTTAACCCAGAACCAAGAAAGTGACAAGATCGAGGAACAAATGTTACAGGGTTCACACATTAATATGGCACAGTCTGACACACAAATGCATAACATTAGCTCTCTCGTGACAGGTTTTGAGCTAGGAATTTCCATGTGCCGTATTTAATGTAAGTGGAGCCTCCATATCGCTGTTGTGTTTCCAGTCCCATGTTGAGGAAACAGGCTCAGAGGGATTAAGTAAATTTCTTGAACTCCCATGGCTGGTTGTGGCAGAGCTAGGAAGTGAATCCAGGTTATGTGGACTCTGAAAGCAGTGTTCTGGACTTCCCTGGTGGTACAGTGGATAAGAATCTGCCTGCCAATGCAGGGGACACAGGTTGGATCTCTTTTTATTTAAAAAAAAGCAGTGTTCTCTCTCCCTTCAGGGATGCCTTCTTGTCATCAGGTATTCCTATGGCCCTATAGATGCTGTCAAAGAATTCCTATTGCAATTGCTTATATTACACTGGTTTTTTTTTTTTTTTTTGGTCAAAATCCTATTGGGCCTCCCACTGCATCTTTACAGCCAGTACTAGAATTCAGCACCTGGAGTTTGGCAGCATGTGTCTCAGGCTATCCTTTTGTAGGTTCTCAATCAATCTTCTCTTTTCTTCCCAGTAGTTCTTTCAAAGTTTCCCATCCTTTTGAAGTTTTTACCCTCACCCCTTCCTTCTCAGTCTTAGCAAATGAGCTTGTCTCTTAATTCTCAGACTTGTGCACGTATCAAGATTGCCTGTGGAATTTATTAAACAGATCAGGCCCCATCCCCAGAATTTCTGATGAAGTAAATCTTCTGGGGTAGCACGTTAGAGTGGATTTTTCCAGTAAGTTCTCTGGTGGGCTTCTCAGGTGGCGCCAGTGGTAAAGAACCTGCCTGCCAATACAGATAGACAAAACAGATGTGGGTTTGATCCCTGGGCTGGGAAGATCTCCTGGAGGAGGAAATGACAACTCATTCCAGTAGTTTTGCCTGGAGAATCGCAGGGACAGAGAAGCCTGGAGGGATACAGTCCATAGGATCATAAAGAGGTGGTCATGACTGAAGTAGCTTAGCACACCCTGCTTTAGAGACTAATGGAAGACAAAGATCATTTTAGAGGTCTGTGGCTGCAGACTCATCTCCATTGCCAACTTCAGGGATGTGAGCTGCTGTCCTCTCCCTTGTCCGGGAGAGCGTCCACCTTCACAATGGAAATCACACTCTCCTTTTAGGCAGATAAAGGAAGGACAGAGAATTTCTCTTTCATCTGTTGATTATCAACTTCCTCCAGTCAAAATAATCCTTATGCCAATGTGCCCTATTTTGGGGTGACCAATCCTGATCCCCTTCAAAATCTTTATCTATAGCTCCATGGCCATTATTACTTACTGAGCATTTATCCTCTCCTTGGTCTCACAGACACTTTAAGAAGAACTTGTCTTACATCGAAGCCATCTTTTCTCTCTCCTTTACTAGGCTGAAGTCTCCTCTTAAGAGTGTCTAATTGAGAATAGCATCAGCATTACTCTGAATTAGCTAGGATTAGGATTGAATAAACCCCAAATAACAGTGCATTAAAAAAAGATGTTGGGCTTTCCCACAAGAGAAAATTCATAACCAGGCTAATTCAGGCTGGTATGTTGGCTTCTTATTCCACACACCTGGATTACATCTATCTTTCTGACCTAATGTTATAGAACATGGTTTCTGTCATCAGCGTCACCTCATGGTCTAAGACAACTGCAGAGATCCTGCCATTGTGTGAGATTCCAGGCATCAGAAAGAAGGAAATGAAGAAGGTCAGCGAAGGCTCTAGGGGAGTCTGATTACGAAACATAGTGCTACCCTGGATTCATACAGATTGCCTCCATTCATACATCACTTCTTGCCAGAAATACTGCCTGACTTTCCTCATCACCCAGTTCAGGCTAATTTCCCTCCCTCTGCGCTGCCCTGACGGCCTGTATAGACTTGTAAACTAAAGGGCAGTAGGCACACTATTTTGTAATTGTCTATTTCTCTGTCCATTTTGTGGCTCAGCTGGTAAAGAATCCGCCTGCATTGTGGGAGACCTGGGTTCGATCCCTGGATTGGGAAGATTCCCTGGAGAAGGGAAAGGCTACCCACTCCAGTATTCTGGCCTGGAGAATACAGTCCATGGTGTCCCAAAGAGTCGGACATGACTGAGTGACCTTCACTTCACTTCTGTCCATTTTCTCCCATGGTCTCAGACTTTTTGAAGAAATGAACTATGTCTTAATTGTCTTTGCATTTCTAGGACCTACCAGAGTGCCTGGCTCTCAGTAAATGTTTGTTGAATTACCGAACATGCATCCAGAATAAAACAGATTTTGAAGACATATCTATTTCTCTAGGGTTAAATCATATTTACATCAAGGTTTCTAAAATTTTAAAAATGTAGTAGAAAACGGGCACAATGTCAGGATTTTTTCATAAAACAAAAGCAACCCTTAAGTCTCTGGTGCACTTGAGTGGGAAGAGATGATCTTACTTGGCATTAGAGGGGTATGGATTTTGGATAGAAATGTGTTTTAATTCTGATTCTGACATTTATAGGGCTTCGCTGGTGGCTCAGATGGTAAAGAATCTGCCTGCAATGCAGAAGACCCAGGTTTGAACCCTGGGTTGGGAAGACCCTCTGGAGAAGGGAATGCTATCCAGCCCAGTATTCTTGTTTGGAGAATCTCATGGACAGGGGAACCTTGTGGGTTACAGTCAATGGGTCACAAAGAGTCAGATGCAACTGAGCAACTTCTACTTTCACTGACATTTGTAAGTCTTACAACCTCAGTGAAATTGTTTCACCTCTTTGAACTTTGGAATCCTTGTCAGTAGAAATGACTGCTCTTAGATTGGGTTCAATCCCTGGGTTGGGAAGATCCCCTGGAGAAGGGAAAGGCTGCCCACTCCAGTATTCTGGCCTGGAGAATTCCATGGACTGTATAGTCCATGGGGTTGCAAAGAATTGGACATGACTGAATAACTTTCAGTCACTCACTCAGATTGCTGTAAGGAGTAAGGTGAAATATAACATGAGATGTCTGTTGAATGCTTGCCATGTGGGAGAAAACCAACAAACGATGCTATGGTTAATTCTTTCTCCCCAAACTCTCAGTCTCTTTGCTTAATTCCTCCTTTCTTGGCCCCCTTTCTTCCCAGACAGATATCAAGGTTTTAAAAAATTAATTCATTTATTTGGTCCTGCCACACAGGGATGCGAGATCTTCCAGGACCAGGGATGGAAACCATGCCCCTTGCCCCGGGAACTTGGAGTCTTAACCACTGGACCCGGGAAGTCCCCAGAGAGATAGCATGTTAATGCAATACATAACTCTGGATATAAAGATGGGAGTTTGAATCTAAGCTCTGCCACTGTCTGTATTTGCTATGTTTTTGTATCATTTAAGCTGTTTTTATTTTCTTCCTTAAGTTACATTTCTTTGTTTCTCGCCCAGCCCCTCCCATAGCGCTATGCGCAGTTTATCAGTCACATAGATTTATTCAGGAAATACCCGTTGGGCCCCTGTGGTTTCTAGTTAAAGAGCCGCTCCTGGAGGGAGAATTTTCAAGGCAGGGGAGAGTGGACCAGTTCCGGGATGAGGCAGCAGCTGCGGACCTGGTGGATCAGGACCAGCCGGCAGCCATCCGCGTGGCCAGCACTTGATTGGTGGCACTAGAAAGGAATGAACACCAATCAAGAAGGATGACCTTTCGTGGAATTCAGCAATTTGCAAGCAGCTGCAGATATCCTGGGACCACCCCCCACCACCCCCTGCCCCCAGTAAGAGCAAGCAGCTTCGCCTGGCTTTGCTGTTGGACTCGCATCAAACTCATTAATGTCAATAAGCAAGAAATTGAGCTTGTCTTTGTGGTGAGCCTAATGAAGCCTTTGTGGGTGCTCAGAATTTCTCCCTTTGATTTCCTTCTCTTTGCCTTTTTCTGTTTCGCTTGATTTAATGTCCTTCTTGGCAGCGGCTCTTTCACTTTTTATTTTCAAGCAAGGGAAGGGAGATGGAGAAGAGAGAGAGTTTAAAACCTAAGGAAGACTTTGAAGTGAATGTTTACACTTTTAACAACTCTGATGCGCTTAGATCCTGCCCAGTCCAAGTCTGGGGACACTCTGCCCTGGGTGGTGAGGGACAGGCAGTGAGGCAAAAGTAGGGTCTGGTTATGTGGTGCGTTAGAATTCACTCCAAGGGAGAGCTGAGTCCCTCCTTCTCTGCTGAGTCACTTCTCACTGTGCTGTTTCTCAGCTGGCAAGATCGGTAAATTGTGCCCCTATCTGACTTCTAAATGGTAAGTTATGTTGTGGATAACATGATATCCATCTCCAACTTACTGAAGCCAAAGGGAGACTTTTAGTTCATCTTGCTGAAAACTCCTAGAGTAAAGCTGGCTTTAGGTAATGTCATCAGAAATTGGTTTCTCTCCATCTCCTGGCTTTATAGTCAGATTTACTGGCAGGCTTCCTACGGTAGTCTTTAGCAACTGCAGGATAATATCTACCCAAGGTTAAGCTGAGCTTCCCTTGTGGCTCAGCTGGTAAAGAATCTGCCCTCAATGCGGGAGACCTGGGTTTGATCCCTGGGTTGGGAAGATTCCCTGGAGGAGGGAAAGGCTACCCACTCCAGTACTCTGGCCAGGAGAATTCCATGGACTGAATTCCATGGACTGTATAGTCCACGGGGTCCCAAAGGTTGGACATGACTGAGTGACTTTCACTTTCACTTCAAGGTTAACAGAAGAAAGACAGAAAGAGAGAAGGAGGAGAAAGAGAGAATGGATCCCTTTCCTGCGGTTCCTACTTATACCCTGGGATGAACTGTGATTGGACCACTTCGAGGTGACTGAACCAATTGCTGTGGCAAGGGAATGAGGAGAAATCACGTAATAATTTGAGCAGGAATATTGAATATAAAGGATTGGTTTTGATAGGGTATTGGAGTAATGTGATGTTCGTTAGTGGGAAGTAAAGAGAACACTGACAAGCAAAGGAGCAGCAGATGTAAGGAGTAGCCACACCCGCTCCCTGAGATCAGGAGCCCAGGGGAGGGGCCTGCCCTCTTCCAGGACTGGGGTCTAGACCTCGTTGGAGAGGGCATGCCTGAGGCTCACCGATGGCAGAGAAGTCACTGTGGGGCCTGGACAGTGTAACTTGTTGGAAATCTGTCCTCTAGAGTTTTCCAGAAATCCACCCTCTGGGCTGCTGGGCAAAGCTGTTGGTGGGAAGTGTCTTACTGCCAACTCTCCACCGCGAAACTACTTGGAATAAAGCCCAGCAATCCCACTACTGGGCGTATACCCTGAGAAAACCGCAATTCTAACAAAGATGCATGTATCCCAGTGTAGATTGCAGCAATGTTTACGATAGCAAGGAATGGAAGCACCCTAGATGCCCATCAACAGATGAATGGGTAAAGAAGATGTGGTATATATATATATATATATATATATATATATATATATTTCACAAAGGAATATTACTCAGCCATACAAAGGAATGAATTTGAGTCAGTTCTCATGAGGTGGATGAACCTAGAGCCTCTTATACAGAGGGAAGTAAGTCAGAAAGAGAAAAACAAGTATCGCATATTAACAAGTATCGTGTATATATATATATACATATGGAATCTAGATGAACCAGTAGAGAACAGACTTTTGACACAGTGGGGGAAGGTGGGGGCGGGACAGATTGTCAAAGTAGCCTTGACATATATGACTGCTGTGCATAAGATGGATAGTTAGCGGGAAGCTGCTGTATAACACAGGGGTCCCAGCCCAGCGCTCTGTGGTAACCTAGAGGGGTGCGAAGGCAGGAGGTGCGAGAGGCTCATGAGGGAGGGAAAGATACATTTATATAATTATGGCTGATTCGCATTGATGTATAGCAGGAAACCGACACAGCATTGTAAAGCAATTTTCCACCAATTAAAAAATAAATTAAATTTTAAAACACATTAAAAAAAACCACCACTGCATGGAGGAGGGTGCTAGCGAAGTCTTCAGTCCTCCTGAAGTCTGCTGGGTGCTGGAGGCCTGCTGCTGCAGAACTGCCTGACTGTCCCCAGGGACAATTCTGGGGAAGACTGTTGGTCTCAGGGTGTTGTTGACCGCTGCGCACTGCAGGAGCCCCTCACATGGGACCTGCCTGTGCTCAGACCCCTGATGAAAGAGCAGAGCTGGGAAAGAAACCCCTTCCTCCTGAACGGCTTCTCCATCTTCCTCCTTTTACTGATGAGGCTTAATATTGTGTCAGCTGACAGAAAAAAAAAATTAATAAGGGCCCATATTCCCTTTTGCTGAGCAGGCAATCCGTTGGTAACAGGCACAGATCAGGAGTTGAAGGCAATCTGAGTCTCTCCAGGGAAGCAGGTTAAAAACCACTACTATAAAGCCAAGGGCTTCGCTGGAATCTCAGCCTGGGTTGGGAAGATCCCCTGGAGAAGGAAATGGCAAATCACTGCAGTATTCTTGCCTGGAAAATCCCATGGATTTTGGTGGGCTATAGCCCATGGGTTGCAAGAGTCAGACACAACTGAACGACTAAACCACCACCATAAAGCCAAGAGGTGGAGAGGGACTAATTTGTTTGCTATGTGGAGGATGGAAATAAAAGTAAATATAAACTAAATAAGGAATTTTTTACAGATAATTATGACAGTGGGCCGTGAAGAATATGGTTATGGTCATTGCATTGGTTATTCTACAAACTATTGTTTGTAGTGAAGCTTCCTAAGGCCACTTGACTTTGCATTCCAGGATGTCTGGCTCTAGGTGAGTGTGATCATACCATCATGATTATCTGGGTCGTGAAGATCTTTTTTGTATACTTCTGTGTATTCTTGCCACCTCTTCTTAATATTTTCAGCTTCTGTTAGGTCCATACCGTTTCTGTCCTTTATCGAGCCCATCTTTGCATGAAATGTTCCCTTGGTATCTCTCATTTTCTTAAAGAGATCTCTAGTCTTTTGCATTCTGTTGTTTTCCACTATTTCTTTGCATTGATCACTGAGGAAGGCTTTCTTATCTCTCCTTGCTATTCTTTGGAACTGCATTCAAATGGGTATATCTTTCCTTTTCTCCTTTGCTTTTTGCTTCTCTTCTTTTCACAGCTATTTCTAAGTCTTCCTCAGACAGCCATTTTTCTTTTTTGCATTTCTTTTTCATGGGGATGGTCTTGATTCCTATCTTCTATATAATGGCGCAAATCTCCATCAATAGCTCTTCAGGCACTCTATCAATAAGATCTAATCCTTTGAATCTATTTTTCACCTCTACTATATAATCATAAGGGATTTGATTCATATTTGACAATATATTTAGTGTCCAACAAATATTTGTGTTACCTAGTCTTTTGGGATGAGGTATATTTCTTCATTAGTTTGAGAACTAAAGGAAATATTACCAAAGCTAAAACAAACAAAAAAAAAAATAGAAAATTTAAAATATAAATAATTTAAAATCTATTTTAGAGAGATAAAACTTTTAGAATACAGAAGATTTATTTAAAAAGGGAAAAAGTCTGAAAAGAGATGATTTTCTTGGAGTCACAAGACTTGCTGATTCAATTATATATAATGGCATCCAGTCCCATCACTTCATGGGAAATAGATGGGGAAACAGTAGAAACTGTGTCAGACTTTATTTTTTTGGGCTCCACAATCACTGCAGATGGTGACTGCAGCCGTGAAATTAAAAGACGCTTACTCCTTGGAAGAAAAGTTATGACCAACCTAGATAGTATATTGAAAAGCAGAGATATACTTTGCCGACTAAGGTCCATCTAGTCAAGGCTATGGTTTTTCCTGTGGTCATGTATGGATGTGAGAGTTGGACTGTGAAGAAGGCTGAGTGCCGAAGAATTGATGCTTTTGAACTGTGGTGTTGGAGAAGACTCTTGAGAGTCCCTTGGACTGCAAGGAGATCCAACCAGTCTATTCTGAAGGAGATCAGCCCTGGGATTTCTTTGGAAGGAATGATGATAAAGCTGAAGCTCCAGTACTGTGGCCACCTCATGCGAACAGTTGACTCATTGGAAAAGACTCTGATGCTGGGAGGGATTGGAGGCAGGAGGAGAAGGGGATGACAGAGGATGAGATGGCTGGATGGCATCACGGACTCGATGGACGTGAGTCTGAGTGAACTCCGGGAGTTGGTGATGGACAGGGAGGCCTGGCGTGCTGCGATTCACGGGGTCGCAAAGAGTCGGACACGACTGCGCGACTGAACTGAACTGAACTGAAGTAAGAAAACAGTGAGGTCATAGAAAGTAGATTGTCACAAGGTAGATGGTTAAAATAAACCTTCTGTGAGAAAAATCGTTTGCAATCTAGTGTTCTAATAGTTTTCTGTAGGAAATACTGTAACAAATATTTGTTTCCCAGGACTATTAAAACAAATCTCTCAATATCACAGGAATGTTCTTTGATATTCTTAGGAAATCTTCTCAGACAGAAACGCAACTTTATACTGACAAGTCACAGCAAAAGATTACATTTAACTTAGCGTTTTATCATGGGTTGCCTGTAAATATTCACCAAGGTTTTCCTGGAGCCTAAACAAGATGGAATATCCAATAGAATACTTTGTCTTTTCAAAGTTCCCATTCAGCTGTCTTCCAGTTCTTTTCAAGGGTGCTCATTATCCTGCTAATTAGGTTTTGTAGCCTTTGGCTTCAGTTACATTTTTTAGTCAAGCCTGAATTTTAAAATCTGGGGCACCCCTGAAGGAGAAATGCTATGGGCAGGCTGTGATGTCTCTGGTGGGTGCTAGGAGGCCACATTTCTGTGACTGTAAGGTATGAAGCTGGACTGTTACATTTTAGCCTGATGGGGACTGGAGAAATAAGTTACCATACTGAGGCTGTTTCAAAGTCAAGCATTCTGCTCCTTTTCCTTTGTGTTCCCTGAATGAAATGCAGATGTATGATAAATGCCATACGCACCAAAATGGATTCTCCTGCTCTTTTGAATTCAGCAGCCAAACCAAAGAAAATGTAAGTAGCAGGTAAATCATGTTACAGATGATGGCCCAGATCCCCACCTTGGAGTTTATGCTTTTGGGGTTCATGCTGTTGTTGTCTGAAATATTTCTGTGTGCAGAGTGGTATTTTCTTGTGGGGCACAGGAGATACCTTGTTTAAAGATCAGAGCACACAATTTTATTTTAAGTGCATAACCGACATTATAGGGTTTCTATCTCATATATTCCAAGTTAGTGAGCAAATGGTTATTTACCAGGGCCAAATAGTGAGTGGTAATATGTGAATAATATCCATTTCTGAGCTTAGGAAAACAAATTCAGAAATTACTCAGCACCATATGAATCAGTTACTCATATGAATCTGATAAGAGATGCCATTTAATCTGGGCTTTGCTGGAGCTGTAAGGAAAACTCATCTGGCAAAGGGTCCTTCTACATAGTTATCCATTAAAATTTTTGTTAAATTTATTTTTATTTATTTATGTCACGGTGCTGGATCTTAGTTGTGGCATGCGGGATCTTTGATCTTCGTTGGGGCATTTCCCAGGGATCTAGTTCTCCAACCAGGGATTGAACTCAGGTTCTCCGCAATGGGAGCATGGAGTCTTAGCCACTAGACCACCAAGGAAGTCCCTGGGTTTCTTTATTAGAGGAGTTGCTTCATCTAAGTCTTTTCAAAGAACCATGTTGACATATAGGGACAGCCTCCTGCTTTCAGTGTGGAAGCTCAGAGCAAAAGTTATGGAACATTAACCCAACATGATGAAGGCACTTTCCTGATGGTTCATGCCAAAAATGATGTATGTTTCACTTTGCTACCAGGGCACTCCACTGTGGATGAAGGGCAGCTATCATGGTTTTGAAAGAGCATGTGAGCTCAACCAGGTACTGCTTCTCATCGCTTGCATGATTAGTGTCTAGAGACACTTAAGGATGTTTGTTGTTTACAGGCGGATGGTGTGTTTTTTCCTTCGGGGAGTCTCCGTGTGTTTAGAGGTGTGGGTGTGTATGTGTATATAGGTATACAGCATAAACAGGTGTATGTGTTTAAAAGCCCTAGACACCGGTAAAACAGTTGGCCGTTGTCTATATTCTATGACTTAGAGGTGGTCACTGAAAGCTTTTCCTCATCTGATCCATCTATGTATTTTCCCTGCTGGCTTTGTCAATATTCATGGCGCCTAAAATCCTGCCGGTTATTCATGCCTCTAATTAAGTGATGGGACTGACAGAGGCCTTTGTCAACATACAAATATTTGAGGGTAGCTAATGTATCAAGTAATTAGCTACAGTAACTTGGCTTTTGGTTTATGTGATTTGCCAGAAACAATTAAACAGATCATTCAGCAATTAAAAACCGGGGAATTTTTTTTTTTTTTAAACAAAAGGACTAGTGTGTGTGTGTGTGTGTGTAAGATTTTCCTTCTTTCTTTCTTTCTTTCTTTTTTTTAATATTTATTTATTTGGTTGCTCAGGCAGGTCTTAGTTGGGCTTCCAAGGTCGTGCTAGTGGTAAAGAACCCACCTGCCAATGCAGGAGATAGAAGAGATATAGGTTTGATCCCTAGTTTGGGAAGATCCCCTGGGGTCCATAGGGTGGCACAGAGTCACGACCGAATTGACTTAGCATGCACGCAGGCAGGTTTTAGTTGTGGCATGCAAACTCTTAGTTGAGACACATGAGATCTAATTCCTTGACCAGGGATGGAACTATATGGAGCCATATCAAATCCTAAAAAATGGAGCTGTATCAAATCCTGAAAGATGATGCTGTGAAAGTGCTGCCCTCAATAAGCCAGCAAATTTGGAAAACTCAGCAGTGGCCACAGGACTGGAAAAGGTCAGTTTCATTCCAATCCCAAAGAAAGGCAATGCCAAAGAATGCTCAAACTACTGCACTCATCTCACATGCTAGTACAGTAATGCTCAAAATTCTCCAAGCTAGGCTTCAACAATACACGAACCATGAACTTCCAGATGTTCAAGCTGGATTTAGAAAAGGCAGAGGAACCAGAGATCAAATTGCCAACATCTGCTGGATCATCAAAAAAGCAAGAGAGTTCCAGAAAAACATCTATTTATGCTTCATTGACTATGCCAAAGCTGTTGACTGTGTGGATCACAATAAACTGTGGAAAATTCTGAAAAAGATGGGAATACCAGACCACCTGACCTGCCTCCTGAGAAACCTGTCTGCAGATCAGGAAGCAACGGTTAGAACTGGACATGGAACAACAGACTGGTTCCAAATAGGAAAAGGAGTACGTGGAGGCGTATATTGTCACCCTGCTTATTTAACTTGTATGCAGAGTGCATCATGAGAAACGCTGGGCTGGAAGAAGCACAAGCTGAAATCAAGATTACTGGGAGAAATATCAATAACCTCAGATATGCAGATGACACCACCCTTATGGCAGAAAATGAAGAAGAACTAAAGAGCCCCTTGATGAAAGTGAAAGAGGAGAGTGAAAAAGTTGGCTTAAAACTCAACATTCAGAAAACTAAGATCATGGCATCTGGTCCCATCACTTCATGGGAAATAGATGGGGAAACAGTGGAAACAGTGTCAGACTTTATTTTTTGGGGCTCCAAACTCACTGCAAATGGTGACTGCAGCCATGAAATTAAAAGATGCTTACTCCTTGGAAGAAAAGTTATGACCAATGTAGACAGCAAATTAAAAAGCAGAGACATTACTTTGCCAACAAAGATCTGTCTAGTCAAGGCAATGGTTTTTCAAGTAGTCATGTATGGATGTGAGAGTTGGACTGTGAAGAAAGCTGAGTGCCGAAGAATTGATGCTTTTGAACTGTGGTGTTGGAGAAGACTCTTGAGAGTCCCTTGGACTGCAAGGAGATCCAACCAGTCCTCCTAAAAGAGATCAGTCCTGGGTGTTCACTGGAAGGACTGATGCTGAAGCTGAAACTCCAGTACTTTGGCCACCTGATGCGGAGAGCTGACTCATTTGAAAAGACCCTGATGCTGGGAACGATTGAAGGTGGGAGGAGAAGGGAATGACAGAGGATGAGATGGTTGGATGGCATCACCGACTCAGTGGGCAAGAATTTGGGTAAACTCTGGGAGTTGGTGATGGACAGGGAGGCCTGGCATGCTGCAGTCCATGAGGTTGCAGAGTCGGACATGACTGAAGTGACTAAGCACAGCACAGCACATGTCCACCAGGGAAGTTCCCAGAGTAGTAAGTTTTGATGAGGTGGTAGTGAGTGGTGCTTGAGGAGGAATCTGGAAAGGTCTTACTGAGTTTGAGAGGTCCCAGATTTTATAATATGCCTTGCTGAGTGTCTCAGAAAGACAACTTGGATGACTAAGGCTCATCAGAAGGTCATGGGCATGGAAAGCAGGAAGGAAGGGACAATACATCTCCAAAAGGTGACTGGAATCCTGAAGATCAACTCGGCTTATGTCATAAGTTTTCTGAAATCTGACTCTATCTGTGTTTTGGTCCATTGTAGTTAAGGGTCAGTGTGTGTACATTTCAGATGCAATAAGAGGATCTGACCATTCTATATTTAACAAATTATTAAAAATATTTATTTACTTATTTGGCTGCTTCAGGTCTTAGTGGTGGCAGATGGGGTTGTGGTTTGCAGGCTTAGTTGCTCCCTGACATGTAGGGTATTAGTTCCCCAGCCTAGGATCGAATCCTCATCCTCTGCATTGCAAGGCAAGTTCTTAACCGCCGGACCACTAGGGAAGTCCCCTATTTTTTGCTGCCTACATATTAAACAAATAGTCTCTCACTCAATATGCCTAGGTGTATACATATATACAACTTAAAAGGAGATATGTAATAAGTGCGTATTTGTATTTCCAGAGGAAGAAGTTTGCTATGCACTTATCTTACTCCCATGTACACAGGATTTTTTTTTTAAATCTTTTGGTTGCATTGCATGGCATGTGAGCTGTTAGTTCCCTGACCAGAGATCAAACCGGCGCTCTTTGCATTGGAAGCACACACAGAGGCTTAACCTCTGGATCACCAGGGAAGTCTCTGCTTTTTTTTTTATTTTTTAATTGAAGTATAGTTGATTTTGAGGAGGGCATGGCAACCCATTCCAGTGTTCTTGCCTGGGGAATCTCCATGGACAGAAGAGCCTGGTGGGCTACAGTCCATGGGGTGGCAAAGAGTCGGACACAGCTGAGCGACTAAGCACAGCATACGGTTGATTGACAAATGTGGTCGTTTCAGGTGTACAGAAAAGTGACTCAGCTATTCATGTATGTTTGCATATCTAATCTTTTCAAATTCTTTTCCTTTTTAGGTTATTATAGAATAAGGAGCAGAGTCCCTGTGCTATATATAGTAAGTCCTTGCTGGTTATCTATTTTATCCGGGAGGAGAAGGGGACGACAGAGGATGAGATGGTTGGATGGCATCACCGGCTCAGTGGACATGAGTCTGAGTGAACGCTGGAAGTTGGTGATGGACAGGGAGGCCTGGCGTGCTGCGATTCATGGGGTCACAAAGAGTCGGACGCGACTGAGCTGAGCTGAGTGGTACCCAGGCTGTATCTGAGACATGAGGAGATGCGGCTCATCATTGTAAATTCTGACACCACAGTGTTTCAACATTAAATAACCCATCTTGAGTCAATGAAATGAAAGAAAAACTAAAAGTCGAGCTATATAAGAGGCAGAGTTAGTAAAACATGAAAGTTGGGGTAAGTTTGCAAAACCACCAGGTGAGTTTAGAGCTCCCGGTTGCCCTGGCTGCTGCTGCTGCTGCTAAGTCGCTTCAGTCATGTCCGACTCTGTGCGGCCCCATAGAGGACAGCCCACCCTGCTCCTCCGTCCACAGGATTCTCTACGCAAGAACACTGGAGTGAGTTGCCGTTGCCTTCTCCAGGTTGCCAGGACATCCGCAATTTTTTTCTTTTCGCCCACGGAAAGCGTTTCACTTCCGTACAGCAGGTGGCAGCATTGCTGGCCGCAAGCGCTTCTCGGCTTCGGTTGGCTGACTGTGTGATGAATCTGCCAAGGCAGAAATGCTTGTTTGCATTACAACAGACTGTAGCTTTTTAGAATTTCATTAGGAAGAGAAAGACTACTCTTATTTCTTTACAATCATTTAACATTTTCAGTATGTCTCTAGAGCAGGCAAATAAGGTAGTTGTGTTACAAGCTCCTGTGTGGCTATTTCAAAATCAGAGATAAGAATTTGTTAACTTCTTGCCCTCAGTGAAAATAGATCTGCTTTTAATTGTATCTACAAAATAATATTAGTGCCTACATCTTGGCCAGGCTGCAGTCTGAAAATAATCATTGGGTTACTTAAGACCAACTCAGTTGTCAGCTGGAGAAATTATTTTTTTACATATTTTATTTTCCTGATTCTGTTCATATTTTGAAGAATGCCTTCTTAAACAATAATAACTGGCAAATCCCTCCCATTTTCTGACTTTTATGCAGAACATTTAAATTCTTAGATTATCAGCTTCTTGAGAATAGACATTGTGTCTTAATTATGATATATTATCAATACTGATAGAATATATGTAAAAATCATGATATTTCATATAAGTTGAGTGCACGTACTCTGTGAAGGAGTCTTTGGGGCCTAGGAAAGAAAACAACAGTTTCAAAGGCCCTTGCTGAATCATCTAACTTGAGAAAACAAAGCAGAACTTTAGGTCCCGCCCTGATGCTCCAGGCTGGTTACATCTATCTGGGACTTATCACTGCCTGTCCAGAAACCTTCCACCCCCTTCACCTGCCCAGAAGACTTATCACCCCCTGCCCAACTACAAATGCCATCTTAACTGAAGTATACCCAAAACATCCCGCCTGATTAACGTTTCTCTTATCGTTTACACAAACCTCCCTATAAATATGAAGCCTCCCTGATCCCTCTCTGTGCTCAGCCTGGTCCTTAGGCTGACTGTCGCTCCTCCTTGCCTGAATAAAGGTAACCTACTCTATTGAGGTCGTCTTTCCTCTTTCTGCCTCAACCAGAACTATACCTTACACTCTGTGCTAGCCTCTGTTCCAGACACTTTATGTGTATTAATACATTTAATTCTCATTACAGTGCTCTGAGGTATCCCTCGGAGGTATCGCTAATAATATCCAATATTATTGTCTCTATTTTATAGATGAGGAAATACAGGCACAGAGAGGTTAAACCTCTAGAAAGTTTCTAGGATATGATAACCTTGGATATTTTCTGGTTTCTGAAAAAAAATTTGTTTTTCGTTTGGTTTCCCTCAGAGTGCTAAATGTGTGAGTTCCTTAAAAGTTGATGCAAGGCAACATTTCACATATTTTAAAAATTGTATTTTGCCATTTATGCAAATATTGTGTGATTCCACTTGTAGGCGGTACCTAGAGTAGTCAAATTCATAGACAGAAGAGGCAGAATGGTGGTTGCCAGTGTCTGGAGCAAAGGAGAAATGGGAGATTTTTAAATGGATATAGAATTGTAGCTTTGCAAGACAAAAAAAAATTTCTGGAGATCTGTCAGTAAATCAATGGGAATATACTTAATGCTACTGAACTGTACACTCAAAAAGTGTTAAGATGGTAAATTTTGTGTTATATTTGTAGCACAGTTAAGAATTTTAAAAAAAAGTAACTTGTCCAAGAGGGACAAATAAAACACCATATTTTGTCATTATGTAGTAGATTCAGCTTGTCATTAATTAAAATGTCAATTGCAACTCTTAACACATTAAAATCATATTTGTTGGACCAGGAAGCAAAATAGCTTGTTTGCTTCTGTTCTTTTAATCTTTCTAACAGTGGACACTTAAAGAAAAGCCATTGAAATACTAAAACCCCTTGATAAGGAGCATTAATGGTAAGCAAGCTTCCTGTATGTGTGTGTGTGTGGTAAAAAACACAGCATTAAAATTACCATTTAAACCATTTTTAAGTGAATATTCTGTTAAGTGTATTTATATCGTAGTGCAACAGATTTCTACAACTTTTTCATCTTGCGCACTGAAACTCTATACCCCGTAAACACTAATTTACTGTGCCCCTCCCCATTCCATTGTATGCATGTGCCACATTTTCTTTATCTGCTCATCTGTTGATTGACCTCTTGGCTATTTGTGCTACTTCTATTGCCTGGCTATTGTGAATGATGCTGATGTAAACCTGTGTGTGTAGATATCTCTTCAAGATCCTGCTTTGAATTCTTTTGGATGTATGCCTCCAAATTGGGAATGTTGGATCGTATGGTAATTTAAAGTTTTTGAGGGACCTCTGTTGTGTTTTCCATACTGGCTGCACCATTTTACATTCCCATCAACAAGATTTCCATTTTTTCCACATCTTGGCCAACATTTGTTATTTTTTGTTCTTTTGATAGTGACCATCCTGATGGGTATGAGGTGATAGCTCATTGTGGTTTTTATTTTCATTTTAGAGGCATTTTATTTACTTGCTGTGCCAAGTCTCAGCTGCAGCATGTGGGATCTAGTTCCCTGACCAGGGATTGAACCTGGGCCCCCTGCAATTGGAAGAGTGGAGTCTTAGCCACTGAACCACCAGGGAAGTATTTGTATTTCTCTTATGATTAGAGATGCTGAATGTCTTTTATTCGGCCATCCCTATATCTACTTTGAAAAGCTGCCTACTCAAATCCTTTGCCCATTTAAAAATTGTTTTTTTTTTAATTGTTGAATTGTTGAAGTTCCTTATATCTTTGGATACTAACTCCATGAGATATATGATTTGCAAACATTTTCTTTCATTCCTTCGGTTGCCTTTTTTCTTTGCTGATGTTTTCCTTTCATGTGCAGAAGTTTTTAATTTGTCTTTTTTAGCTTTTATTACCGTGCTTTTGGTGTCATATCCAGGAAACCATCACACATCCAGTGTCCCAGTGTTTCCCCACAATGTTTTCTTCTAGTTTTATAGTTTTGGGTCTTCCATTTAAGTCTTCAGTTCATTTTGAATTAATTTTTGTATAAGGTATAAGGTAAGTGTCCGACTTCATTCATTTGCCTGTGGATTCCAGTTTTCTGAGCACCATTTGTTGAAGGGATTCTCCCTTTCCCCTTCTGCAGTCTTGGCACGTTTGTTGAAAATCATTTGCTATATATGCAAGAATTTATTTCTGGGCTCTCTCTTCTATTCCATTGGTCTATAAGTCTGTCTTTACCATACTGTCTTAATTACTGTCATTTGTAGTAGGTTTTGTGACACCTCCAACTTTGTCCTCCTTTTTCAAAACTGTTTCAGTTATTCAGGGTTTCTTGAGATTCCTTATGCGTTTTAGGATGGTTCTACTTCTGAAAAAGTGCCATTGGGATTTTGACAGCGATTGCATTGAATCCATAGACTGCTCTGGGTACTATGGGTATTGGGTAAACAGCTTAAAAAATTTATTTGTTTTTATCTTTGGCTGCACTGGGCCTTTGCTGTTGCGCTTGGACTTTCTCTAGTTGCATTGTGTGGGCGTCTCTTGTTGCAGGGCATGGACTCCGGGGGCTCAGTGGTTGTAGCTCATGGGATTAGTTGCTCCGTGGGCATGAGGAATCTTCCTGGACCAGGGATCAAAAGATTCTTAACCACTAGCCCACCCAGAAAGTCCTCGGTAAACAGTTTTTAAATAGAGACATAAAATGTTGATCCCAGTACAATGTGTTAATTTGCTAAGTACTCCTAGTTAGTAAACTACCATGAATACTGTAAAGTAGGAAGAATTCTAGTCTTTGAAATGGGAGATTCGGATTTAAATAATTCCTTTGCTCTGTGACCTCTCTGAGCCATAGTTTTTTCATCTTTAATGAGGATAATAATCCTTTGTGTCTCTGAGAATTATTGAGTGGACTGGATGAGTTAATGACAAAAGAGCACTTAGGAATATTAATGATTATAATTATGAAATTATGATCATAGCGGTAATGCCTTATATTTATATGTCAAATTATATAGAAGTCTATGCTTTATGTCNCAACAGTTTCAAAGGCCCTTGCTGAATCATCTAACTTGAGAAAACAAAGCAGAACTTTAGGTCCCGCCCTGATGCTCCAGGCTGGTTACATCTATCTGGGACTTATCACTGCCTGTCCAGAAACCTTCCACCCCCTTCACCTGCCCAGAAGACTTATCACCCCCTGCCCAACTACAAATGCCATCTTAACTGAAGTATACCCAAAACATCCCGCCTGATTAACGTTTCTCTTATCGTTTACACAAACCTCCCTATAAATATGAAGCCTCCCTGATCCCTCTCTGTGCTCAGCCTGGTCCTTAGGCTGACTGTCGCTCCTCCTTGCCTGAATAAAGGTAACCTACTTCTATTGAGGTCGTCTTTCCTCTTTCTGCCTCAACCAGAACTATACCTTACACTCTGTGCTAGCCTCTGTTCCAGACACTTTATGTGTATTAATACATTTAATTCTCATTACAGTGCTCTGAGGTATCCCTCGGAGGTATCGCTAATAATATCCAATATTATTGTCTCTATTTTATAGATGAGGAAATACAGGCACAGAGAGGTTAAACCTCTAGAAAGTTTCTAGGATATGATAACCTTGGATATTTTCTGGTTTCTGAAAAAAAATTTGTTTTTCGTTTGGTTTCCCTCAGAGTGCTAAATGTGTGAGTTCCTTAAAAGTTGATGCAAGGCAACATTTCACATATTTTAAAAATTGTATTTTGCCATTTATGCAAATATTGTGTGATTCCACTTGTAGGCGGTACCTAGAGTAGTCAAATTCATAGACAGAAGAGGCAGAATGGTGGTTGCCAGTGTCTGGAGCAAAGGAGAAATGGGAGATTTTTAAATGGATATAGAATTGTAGCTTTGCAAGACAAAAAAAAATTTCTGGAGATCTGTCAGTAAATCAATGGGAATATACTTAATGCTACTGAACTGTACACTCAAAAAGTGTTAAGATGGTAAATTTTGTGTTATATTTGTAGCACAGTTAAGAATTTTAAAAAAAAGTAACTTGTCCAAGAGGGACAAATAAAACACCATATTTTGTCATTATGTAGTAGATTCAGCTTGTCATTAATTAAAATGTCAATTGCAACTCTTAACACATTAAAATCATATTTGTTGGACCAGGAAGCAAAATAGCTTGTTTGCTTCTGTTCTTTTAATCTTTCTAACAGTGGACACTTAAAGAAAAGCCATTGAAATACTAAAACCCCTTGATAAGGAGCATTAATGGTAAGCAAGCTTCCTGTATGTGTGTGTGTGTGGTAAAAAACACAGCATTAAAATTACCATTTAAACCATTTTTAAGTGAATATTCTGTTAAGTGTATTTATATCGTAGTGCAACAGATTTCTACAACTTTTTCATCTTGCAGCACTGAAACTCTATACCCCGTAAACACTAATTTACTGTGCCCCTCCCCATTCCATTGTATGCATGTGCCACATTTTCTTTATCTGCTCATCTGTTGATTGACCTCTTGGCTATTTGTGCTACTTCTATTGCCTGGCTATTGTGAATGATGCTGATGTAAACCTGTGTGTGTAGATATCTCTTCAAGATCCTGCTTTGAATTCTTTTGGATGTATGCCTCCAAATTGGGAATGTTGGATCGTATGGTAATTTAAAGTTTTTGAGGGACCTCTGTTGTGTTTTCCATACTGGCTGCACCATTTTACATTCCCATCAACAAGATTTCCATTTTTTCCACATCTTGGCCAACATTTGTTATTTTTTGTTCTTTTGATAGTGACCATCCTGATGGGTATGAGGTGATAGCTCATTGTGGTTTTTATTTTCATTTTAGAGGCATTTTATTTACTTGCTGTGCCAAGTCTCAGCTGCAGCATGTGGGATCTAGTTCCCTGACCAGGGATTGAACCTGGGCCCCCTGCAATTGGAAGAGTGGAGTCTTAGCCACTGAACCACCAGGGAAGTATTTGTATTTCTCTTATGATTAGAGATGCTGAATGTCTTTTATTCGGCCATCCCTATATCTACTTTGAAAAGCTGCCTACTCAAATCCTTTGCCCATTTAAAAATTGTTTTTTTTTTAATTGTTGAATTGTTGAAGTTCCTTATATCTTTGGATACTAACTCCATGAGATATATGATTTGCAAACATTTTCTTTCATTCCTTCGGTTGCCTTTTTTCTTTGCTGATGTTTTCCTTTCATGTGCAGAAGTTTTTAATTTGTCTTTTTTAGCTTTTATTACCGTGCTTTTGGTGTCATATCCAGGAAACCATCACACATCCAGTGTCCCAGTGTTTCCCCACAATGTTTTCTT
This sequence comes from Aepyceros melampus, assembly GCA_006408695.1. Taxonomy (NCBI): domain Eukaryota; kingdom Metazoa; phylum Chordata; class Mammalia; order Artiodactyla; family Bovidae; genus Aepyceros; species Aepyceros melampus. The sequence continues at coordinate 150,565 of SJXQ01002414.1, read as the reverse complement.
CTAGTTTTATAGTTTTGGGTCTTCCATTTAAGTCTTCAGTTCATTTTGAATTAATTTTTGTATAAGGTATAAGGTAAGTGTCCGACTTCATTCATTTGCCTGTGGATATCCAGTTTTCTGAGCACCATTTGTTGAAGGGATTCTCCCTTTCCCCTTCTGCAGTCTTGGCACGTTTGTTGAAAATCATTTGCTATATATGCAAGAATTTATTTCTGGGCTCTCTCTTCTATTCCATTGGTCTATAAGTCTGTCTTTACCATACTGTCTTAATTACTGTCATTTGTAGTAGGTTTTGTGACACCTCCAACTTTGTCCTCCTTTTTCAAAACTGTTTCAGTTATTCAGGGTTTCTTGGATTCCTTATGCGTTTTAGGATGGTTCTACTTCTGAAAAAGTGCCATTGGGATTTTGACAGCGATTGCATTGAATCCATAGACTGCTCTGGGTACTATGGGTATTGGGTAAACAGCTTAAAAAATTTATTTGTTTTTATCTTTGGCTGCACTGGGCCTTTGCTGTTGCGCTTGGACTTTCTCTAGTTGCATTGTGTGGGCGTCTCTTGTTGCAGGGCATGGACTCCGGGGGCTCAGTGGTTGTAGCTCATGGGATTAGTTGCTCCGTGGGCATGAGGAATCTTCCTGGACCAGGGATCAAAAGATTCTTAACCACTAGCCCACCCAGAAAGTCCTCGGTAAACAGTTTTTAAATAGAGACATAAAATGTTGATCCCAGTACAATGTGTTAATTTGCTAAGTACTCCTAGTTAGTAAACTACCATGAATACTGTAAAGTAGGAAGAATTCTAGTCTTTGAAATGGGAGATTCGGATTTAAATAATTCCTTTGCTCTGTGACCTCTCTGAGCCATAGTTTTTTCATCTTTAATGAGGATAATAATCCTTTGTGTCTCTGAGAATTATTGAGTGGACTGGATGAGTTAATGACAAAAGAGCACTTAGGAATATTAATGATTATAATTATGAAATTATGATCATAGCGGTAATGCCTTATATTTATATGTCAAATTATATAGAAGTCTATGCTTTATGTCAGAGTAGACCCAGGTGGCGCTAGTGGTAAAGAAACTGCCTGCCAGTGCAAGAGAGATAAGAGATGGGGGTTTGATCCCAGGGTCGGGAAGATCCCCTGGAGGAGGGCATGGCAACCCACTCCAGTATTCTTGCCTGGAGAATCCCATGGACAGAGAAGCCTGGTGGGCTACAGTTAGTAGAAACTGAAAGTGAAGTCGCTCAGTCTCGTCTGACTCTTTGCGACCCCATGGACTATAGCCTATCAGGCTCCTCAGTTCATGGAATTTTCCAGGCAAGAGTACTGGAGTGGGTTGCCATTTCCTTCTCCATGGGATCTTCCCGACCCGGGATTGAACCCAGGTCTCCCGCATAGTGGGTGGACACTTTACCGTCTGAGCCACCAGGGAAGTCCAGTCAGTAGAGTTGCAAGAATTTGGACATGACTGAAGCAATTTAGCACACATGCAGATTATCTTAGTTTGTGAAATGGTAGAAGGTGAAGAGTTTTGCTTGTTTGGTTTTTGAATGTGCCGTGTAAAAACACAGCAAATTTATGAGTGAGCTGTTTGGTGGTGCTGACAATGCTGGTTAAGATGGTCTTGGGTGATAGTCCCAACAGCAAGAGACAGTTTTACTTAGGAAGGAGATAAATCTGTAATTTGACTCCCTTCAGTAAGTCCACTTACTTAAAATAACCCCTTATTATAAGCGTGGACTTTTTAAAAAGTAGCATTTCTTTTTTTCCTTATTGTTTTTCTCCTCTCACCACCCCATCACTGTCAACATTCTGGGGCAAACCTCCTTCCTGTTCTTTTTTATGCAGATTTTCACTTGGCTGAGCTCACACTGTAGGTGTAATTTTGCATTCTACTTTTCGTATTGAAAAACAGATTGTAGGGCCTTCCCTGGCTGGTGGTTCCTTGGTAGGGCTCCGTGCTTTCAGTGCAGAGAGCTCAGGTTCAATCCCTGGGCAGGAAACTAAGATCCCACATGCTGCATGGTGTGGCCTAGTGAAAAACCTACTGCAGTCATTTCCCTCCGTCTTTAACTCTCCATAAAATCACATCAATGGCTGCATAATATGACGTCACTTGGATTTATACGAATTCATTTAACCAATTGTCTAACATTGGACTGTTAATATTATTTGATTTTAAACGAAAGAATGTGCCTGCGATGGAGAAGACCCAGGTTCGATCCCTGGGTCAGAAAGATCTCCTGGAGAAGGAAATGGGAACGCACTCCAGTATTTTTGCCTAGAGAATCGCATGGACAGAGGAGCCTGGCGGGCTGTAGTCCATGGGGCTGCAAAGAGTCAGACACGACTGAATGCTAACACTTCATTACCTCCATTATGGAAGTAGTGATCAGCCTTGACTTTGTTTCTTTCTTAAAAGGACGAGCCAGATTCTCTGGGTCTAAGAACCATGGTTTCTATGAGAATTTCCCATTACGGAGGATGTGGAAGTCTCTCTGAGACTCAGTGGGGTCTTCAAGGACTCTCTAAAATCTGTACCTGTGTTGGGTCCCCAGTGTTTTCTTTTGTGACGATGGGAACAGCACGTGGTGTTCCCATTTTCTCTTTTTAAACCATCGCCAGGCTGTCATTTCAGCAACATCTTAACAAATGAAAATCCTCCTCTGAGTCAATAGTAATTATAGAAATTTATCACAATTGCCAATCAAGGTGTTCTGAAGAGACTCATCTTTCTGGTTAAATTAGCTTTCACTGCACGCAAACAGTGAGTTATCTTTAGGAAATCAATTGCAGGGAAATCACAGCTTTCATGGAGTGATATAACCTTGCCAACTGTCTTGTTATACATAATTCCTCTCCCAAGAAATCCAGCTGGGCTCATGTGACTTACTTTTTGGATTTGTATTTCAACGCAGAAAATATGGACAAGCCCAGAAAGGAGGTGGGGGCATGGACCAAGATACTTGCAGCTACTGAACCATCACCCCCGTAGAAGTCAGTAGGGTAGAGCGTTCGTCATAAAGGACTTTAATCCAGTGGATTTGGGGGAGAACAGTTGGTTACAGGTGGTGGATAGTATTGGCTACCCTTTACATACTTAGACTAGAAGAAACTCTAGTTGAAAGGTGCATGTGTATGCACTCAGTAGCTCAGTCATGTCCAGCTTTTTGCAACCCATGGATTCCACCAGGCTTCTCTGTCCATGGAACTTTCGAGGGAAGAATACTGGAGTGGGTAGCCATTTCCTACTCCAGGGGATCTTTCTGAGCCAGGGATCAAAATTGTACCTCTTTTGTCTGCCAATCCATGCATTGGTGGTTTCTTTACCACTTAGTGTAATGATTGACCTCTTAAAAAAGAAAAAAAAAAATAGTAACGTAGGGATTTCCTGGTGGCCCAGTGGTTATGGAGCCACACACTCTGGAGCCCACGCGCCACAACTAAAGATCCTGCGCGATGCAATGAAGATCTTGTGTGCTGCAACTAAGACCCAACACAGACAAAACAAAACAAAACAAAACAAGAAAAGCAGTAACATAGAGAGTTTTTCTGAAAAACATGGACTACATGGAGTGATCAGGGATCATTTCCTGCAGCAGTCAGAGAAGGTTCGTTTTAGTGTTTAATCTCTGCTGTAGGTTCCCACATTAAATGTATGGCTCATTGATGCTATAACAAGATGGTAATTAATATGCAATTAACCCAGAATTACTAGGGAATTACCATGTGATTTTTAAATGAACTTGACTTAGCAATTTTTATACTTATTGGCCCAGCACATGTTTTCTTCCTGGAACATTTGTGAATATACTGAGTGATGCCAGTGGTCATGAAAATCAGATAGAATCTTAGACTTTCACGTTAGCCTGACTAGCCTTGGCTTGGCAGTGTATAACATAAATATGCTATAATACAGTTTGGGATTGGGAGGTTATTAGCAGAAGGCAGAAGGACTTCTTTTAAGTTACGTGTCAGTATCATGTTAAACACTTCCTCCTTGAGTTGTCTCATTTAATCCTCACCTCAGCATTCTGGGATCAGATTATTACTTTTCCCATTTTTACAGATCAGGAAACTAAAGCACTTGCCCAAGCTCACAAAGCTAGGAAATGGCAGAGGAGGGGTTTGAACCCAGCTAGTGGACTCTGAAGTCCACATTCAATGGCTCTTTCCTTCCTGTGTTATCTAGCAAAGGCCCCTAGGGCCTGGGTGCTAGCAGTCATTCCTGAAAGCACAATACCTTCATCATCTCAGTCTGTTGGATATTGCCTTTCTTGAGAATATCAGAGACACTTTCTCTGTATAGAAGCTTGGTCTCTCTCAGGTAGATGGGTAAATGCAGGCTCTGGGGAGGGGCAGATTGCAAGGACTGCTCTCTCTTCCTAGTTTTGCACAAATATTTGTCTGATTTGGGGTAAGTCACTTAATATTTCTGCCTCAGTTGCTTCATTTCCTTTTTTAAAATAGACAATTTAAAAGCTTACTTTTCATTTGCAGTTACTACAAAATATTGGCTCTATTCCCCGTGTTGTTTAATGCATCCTCGAGTCTGTCTTACACTCAATGGTTTGTCTCTCCCACTCCCCTACCCCTGTGTTGACCCTCCCTGCTTCCCTCTTGCCACTGGTAACCACTAGTTTGTTCTCTGTGTCTGTGAGTCTGCTTCTTTTTTTGTTATATTCACAAGTTCCAAGTCCATCCATGTTGGTGCAAATGGCAAAATTTCATGCTTATGGCTGAGTAATATTGTATTGTATACCACATCTTTATCCATTCATATGTTGATGGACACTTATGTTGCTTCCATTTCTGACTATTATAAATAATGCTGCTATGAGTATTAGGATGCCTGTATCTTTTTAAAGGGCTTCCCAGGTGTTAAAGAACCTGCCTGCCAGTGCAGGAGATATGCAGATGTGGGTTTGACCCCTGGGTATGGAAGATCCCCTGGAGGAAGTCACCAAAAACCCGCTCCAGTCTTCTTGCCTGGAGAATCCCGTGGACAGAGGGGCCTGGTGGGCTATAGTCGGTAAGACTGCAAAGAGTCGGACACAACTGAAATAACTTAGCATAGCATAGCACAGCACATTTTCTTAAATTAGTGTTTTTGGGTTTTTTGGATATAAACCCAGGAGTGGAATTGCTGAGTCATGCTTCATTTTCTTTTTTGAAGATAAAATTGCATGAGATGAAGTCTCCTTCCAGAAACTGGATTTTTAATTCTATGGAATGAATCATTTTAGACACCTTCCTAAATTCTCATACAGTTTCAGGGGCTCCATAACATAGTTCTAAAATTGTGAATTTCAGACAGAGGGCCTGGTTAGGAACATCATGACATTATTCTGAGAGTTGCCAGGGTTGAAGGAAAGAAAGTGTGAGGCAAGGAAGTCGAGACTTGGCTCTGATGGGGAGAGTCAAGGAGAAAGGCTGGCATTCGTCAGGGGTCAGACACATGAATCTTGGAAGGGAAAATGACTGAATGTGAGAAATGTCGACAGGGGGACTTAAATGGAAAATCTGATCTAAGAGTTAAATAATGTCTAGGGCAATTTGTTGGTGTCTAAAGAGTTTTTGGAATAGAATAGAATCGAATAGAATAAACTAAAATAATATAATAGCGTCAAATAAAATAAAATGCTAGGCTTCTCTGCCTGGACAGTTGATGGTCAGTTTTTAGGCAGATTTCTGTGCTGTTGGGATTCAGGGCATGGATACATGCTGGATGGCTCTCTCATTTTGCACAGGTAGGACCAGTGTTGTTGCATTTGGGGAGCTTTGTAGAAGTTTGTACATTTGGGAAAGGGCCCCCCAGAGGCAGGCACTGCTCCTTAGGAATGTGGCTTGGGAGCAGATCCTGTGTTTGAGAGAGGTGATCCTTCCCACCGGCAGTGGTCCATATGACAGAGACAAGACGGAGTGTGTGGGTCTGGTCCCCGCTTTCCTGCTTAGTCCGACACCCTCATGTTTATATTCAACCTGCATACCCACCCGCAGCGCCGCCACCTTGGGAACAGGGGTCCTGATGTCAGAAGAATCAAAGGGTTAGCCTGTGTTGCTACAGGGTCAAGGGTCCTCTGTCTATGCGGATGGCCTTCTGTCTGCAGAGTGGAATTGAGTCGTCTCCCTGATTCTGATCCTCCTGTTTATAGGCTGTGGCTTCTGATGTGTGTTGGGGGTGCTAGTACTCTTTGGTTCTCCAGGTTGATAGACTGGGGAGATGGCACGAGGGCATCAAATCAACCTGCTAGTCCTTGTCTCTCCTCTTGATCTCATCGTGAGCTTAGGGGCCAAAGTAGTTTATGGCCCTCTCCTGTCTGGAGAGGCTGTTGGGGGAACCCTGCTCTGAGAAATAATGTCCTTGCACTAACTCAGCCAGCATCTGAGCAAATCAAAAAAGAGGGTCATAAGCATCTGGAGTCAGTACCTTTTCTTTCAGAACGGGAAGGGCGAGGGCCTTGGAAACCGCAGCCTTTGATCAGAGCCCAGAGCCAAACACAATATGATGGCCTTGCCTGTGCCCTCAGCATCCCCTGGAGCCCTGACTCACAAATCTATAGAAGGCAGCAGCTCTTTACCCTGAAGGGGCCTTGGAGCATCCTCCAGTTCTGTGGAAGCTTCTGTCATTGCTAGAAGCAAATGCTACCCTCGGGGACCCCAGGGTTTAACGGTACAGGACCTCTGAGCATCTTGGAAGCTAGTGGGGCAGGAGTGGTGGGTAAGTAGTCAGCAGAGAAACTAGCTGATAAATGTTTACAAAAGAATGCATGACTTTTTCTCTTGTCCTCATTTGTTATGGCAAAGGCAATCCAACAATGTAAAATGAAATAAAAAAAGAGAAAAACCCATACAACTATTTTCACTTTTGCACATTGATTCTGGTTCTTGTGTATAGTTACACAGTTCTACATCAGTGATGTAATTTGTATTATATTATGTGTCAGTAGCCGAATACTAAATCCCTTCTCCTATTTCTTCTTCCTATCTTCCTGTTTCTCAGTTTTAATGGCTAGATACTATTCATCTGTTAAAATAAGAACACACTTTCAAAACCTTGCTCTTTAACCGTTATTTCTTCTCTGCCCTAATATCTTTCTTGACTTCATCCCACATGGACAGGAAGAAGTACATCTCATGTTTAAACTTTAGAAAATATCCTGGGCTGGCCAAAACTGAGAAAATGGAAACACGAAGATCCTGCCTTCCATCATTATACTTTATAACACTTGTCATCAGTAAATTTATATTGGAAAATCAGCCTGTAGTTTGTAAAACTATTTCAGGCATGTTATGAGATCCTCACCACAAGTGTATGATAGAACTTCTCTTACTTTTACAGATGAAGAAAAAGAGCCACATCAAAGGAAGTTGTGGTTCTAGGACATAAAGTCAGACTTCTGACTCACTGTCCAGTGAACTCCTATTCACCCTTCAAAGCCCAAATCACACAAAATGATATCTCAGTAACTTTTGTTAGCAGTGCTCTCTTAAATTTCATTCCGTAGAATGAAAATTTCCTTTTCTTGCCTTAAAAAATTGTGGTGAAGTATACACACCATACAATCAATCATGTCAATCATTATTAAGCTCGGTGGCAATAAGTACTTACACACTGTTATGCAACCATCGGTCTCCAGAGTGTTTTCATTATCCCAAACAGAAACTCTGTATCCATTAAATACTAAACTACTGATTCCCTTTAACCTTTGGTAACCTCACTTATTTCTTCTGTTTTTATGAATTTGCCTTGAGTAGGTACAACATATAAGTGGAAGCACATAATATTTGTTCTTCTGTGCCTGGTTTATTTTACTTAGCATTATATCTTCAAGAGTCTTTCATGTTATCATACGTATCAGAATTTCCTTTCTTTAGAAGGCTATAAAATATTCATGTGTGTGTATGTGCACGCGTGCGCGTGTGTGTGTATCCATCTGTTGATGGAAACTTGGGTTGTTTCTCTTTTGCTTATTCTATATAATGCTTCTGTGAACATGGGTATCTTAAGTGTTTTAGTCCCAACCTTTTTTTTTTGTTTGAGTCCCAACTTCTAATTTTTTAAGAGTGGAATTGTTAAAATCTGTGTTGACCTCTTTGAGGAGCCACTGACCACTTCTCCACATTGGCTGTGCCATTTTACGTTCCCAGTTGCTATGCCCAAGAGTTCTAGTTTCCCCTTACTGGAAGTTATTTTTGATAGTAACCATTTTAATGGGTGTGAACTGGAGCTTCATTGCCCTTTAAACATCTATTAAACATGTCTCTGTTGATCACTCTATGCCTTGCACCAATTTTCATGGTTTATATGCCTGAATCCTTCTGTATAGTCTACAGTATAATAGCAGCGGTTCCACAAAGATGCCCTTATCCCTGGCAGTTTTGAGTGTGTTACTATATACAGCACGAGGGAATCTGCAGAAAGACTTAAAGAGAGCGTGACTCTGGATTAAGTGGGTTAATAATTCTGGATTATTATTTGAGTGGTCCAGTCAAATCACATGAATCCTTCAAAGTAGAAGAGGAAGCAAAAGGTGGGTCAGATATGAGTGAGGACTTGACTCCATATTGCTGGCTTTCCAGAAATATGGCAGCCTCTAGAAGCCTCTAGAAGCTGTGAGCTGTTCTTAGCTTCAGACGACAAAGAAACCAGTTCTATGGTCACATGGAACTGAGCTCTGCCAATAACTGGATGAACAAGGAAATGTACCCTCCCCTAGAACTTATGGGAAGAAACACAGCCTTGCCAACACCTTGATTTTAACTCAGTGAGTCTTTAGGTGTGACTTACAGAACTGTAAGATAATGCATTTGTGTGTATATGTGTGTGTATTTGGCTGCGAGGCATGGGGTATCTTAGTTCCTCAACCAGGGATCAAAACCCATGTCCCCCCAAGTGAAAGTGTGAGTCTTAACTACCGGACCGTGAGGGAAGTCCCTAAATTTTTGTTGTTCAAACTGCTAAGTTTGTGATAATTTGTTATGGCAACAGGAAAGTTAATATAGTCACAAAGCTAGTAAAAGGCAAGGTTGCACCCGAGGCTATATTGCAAAGCCTGTATTCTTGCCATTATATAATGTTTCATATTTTAAAATGTTGTCCAGGACTATCCTACACTATGTTAAATTAGAAAATAGAAGATGTGAGTTTTTTTTCCTTTGGAAATAACCTTATTGTTGAAAAAAAAATAGAGCTTCTTCAAAGAGAGTCAAACAATACATAAAAATGCACAAAATAAAGTAAAAGCTCCCAGAGACTGCATAACCTAAAAACCAGCAAGCACTAACACCATTTTCACAAATGTCTTTCTAGAAAATCTGTTTTGCATGTGTGTATGATAAATATTTATATTTTATATACATTTCTGTAATTGCTTTCTTGACTGGACAATTTTTCATAGATATCTTTGTGTCAGTAAATATAGATCAACCCCATGATTTTAGGTGACTGAGTACTATTCAGTTGTATGGATATTTCATAATTTATTGAAGCAATTCTTAGAAATGGACATTTATGTTGTTTATACTATTTAGCTCTTAAAAACAAGCTGTGATTAATGCCTTTTTATCTTACCATACTCATTTAAATATCCTATAAAGGTAATTCCTGGGAGTGGAGATGCTCAAGGAGTATGCATAAATGACATTTTTATATATTTTGAAAAAAATACCTTCCAGGATGGTTTTATAACTTACATTCTCAACAACACTGCATAAATGAGTCAGTGTCTCTGTAAAGTGATTATCACTAGGCTTTGTTAATCTTAGTCTTTGTCTACCTCATAAGTAAAAAAAAGAATAGATAAATGCATCATTATTCTTTCGGTTTTGACTTTTTGGTTACTATCACGATGAAATTTTAAAAAAATGCTTTTTGGTCACTCATATTTCTTTCTTCACGGGCTGCCTGTGAAAAATTGATTTGACATAGTATTGAAGTATAGACTTTGAACAGACAAACCTGGTCTGAATCACTGCTTCATCATCTGTTAGTTGTGAGAGCTTGAGCAACTTACTTAAATCGTCTAAGCCTCAACTTTTCCACCTGTCAAATGAGTGTAACGTTATTTACCTCCTAAGGTATCTGAGAGATTTAAGGGAGGTAACTGAATACTGGGAGAAATATCAACAACCTCAGATATGTGGATTATACCATTCTAATGGCAGAAAGTGAAGAGGAACTAAAGAGCCTCTTGATAAGGGTGAAAGAAGAGAGTGAAAAAGTTGGCTTGAAACTCAACATTCAAAAAAATGAGGAACATGGCATCAGGTCCCATCACTTCATGGCAAATAGGAGGGGAAAAAGTGGAAGCAATGACAGATTTTCTTTTTGGAGGCTCCAAAATCACTGTGGACAGTGACTGCAGCCATGAAATTAAAAGAAGATTGCTCCTTGGAAGAAAAGCTATCACAAAATTAGACAGCATATTAAAAAGCAGAGACATCACCTTGCCAACAAAGGTCCATATAGAAAAAGCTGTGGTTTTTCCAGAAGTCATCTATGGATGTGAGATTCAGACCATAAAGAAGATTGAGCACTGAAGAACTGATGCTTTTGAATTGTGGTGCAGTAGACGCTTGAGAGTCCCTTGGACTGCAAGGAGATCAAATCAGTTAATTCTAAAGGAAATCAACCCTGAATATTCATGGGAAGGACTGAATCTGAAGCTCCAATACTTTGGCCACCTGATGTGAAGAACTGACTCATTTGAAAAGACCCTGATGCTGCGAAAGACTGAAGGCAAAAGAAGAAGGGGGCTGCAGAGGATGAATTGGTTAGATAGCATCACCTACTCAGTGGACGTGACTTTGAGCAAACTCAGGACCTAGTGGAGGACAAGGGAGCCTGGCATGCTGCGGGCCATGGGGTCGCAAAGAGTCGGACATGACTTAGTGACTTGAACACCAATAAGAACAATTGAAAGCTCTTAGGCTATGCCTGGCATCCAGTAAGGTTTTCATAAATATCAGTAATTATTATTAATGAGATCTTCTGTTTATTCTTTGTGATTTACAGGAGCATGGCACCTCCCTGCAGTACTCTTGCCTGGAAAATCCCATGGATGGAGGAGCCTGATAAGCGGCAGTCCATGGGGTCGCTGAGTCAGACATGACTGAGCAACTTCACTTTCACTTTTCACTTTCCGGCATTGGAGAAGGAAATGGCAACCCACTCCAGTGTTCTTGCCTGGAGAATCCCAGGGATGGGGGAGCCTGGTGGGCTGCCGTCTATGGGGTCTCACAGAGTCGGACATGACTGAAGTGACTTAGCAGTAGCAGCAGCAGCAGAAGCTCTTTATCCTTTGACATGTCTTCCCAGGTGGCGCTAGTGGTAAAGACTCTGCCTGCAATGCAGGAAACTCAGGTTTGATCCCTGGGTTGGGAAGATGCCCTGGAGAAAATTCTTGCCTGGGAAATATCATGGACAGAGGACTCCAGTACCAGGGGTCGCAAGAGTTGGACAGGGCTTAGCGACTAAACGATGACAGCATCCTTTGAGGTGGATGTTGCAAAATACTTTGTGTGAGTATATTTTAAACCTGTAGAAATGGAGAGGAAAAACACAGCAGTACAGTCACATACCTGGTAGGGACCACATCATCAAAACTTAAGCTGTACCCTAAACAAAACCTGGCAGGCTTCGTAACTGGTTAGATCTGGCTTCGTAAACTCTTTCATTAGCATGATACTAGCCGATCAAAACTCTCTGTCTTTAGGGAGCTGGGAGCCCTACCCTTTACGGCATCTTGGGGTCTGCCCTGGTGGCTCAGAGGTTAAAGCATCTGCCTGCAATGCGGGAGACCTGGGTTAGATCCCTGGGCCTGGAAGATCCCCTGGAGAAGGATATGGCAACCCACTCCAGTATTCTTGCCTGGAGAATCCCATGGATGGAGGAGCCTGGTGGGCTGCAGACCATGGGGTCATGAAAGGTCGGACACGACGGAGCGACTTCACTTTCTCCCTCTCTTGGCTATGAGCCCTGTACGGGGCTTTCTGGTTGACCTTTCTGTCTCTGACTGGTGCACGTTTCCCTCGGCCTTGCTGCTCGGCTGAATGCTCTCTCCTCCCTCGGAGGCGCTAGCTGGCTCGGTTTGGAACAGGGGCCAAGGCCCTGCCCCCTTTCTCTGGCTGAGACTTTCCTTGAATCATCAGCTTCTTTCTCTTTACTGATTGACTCGGGGGCTCAGCCCGACAGCTGCTGACAGAGGAGTGATCCGTTGATTCATGTTAACAACTATTAATAGGGCTCATTATTTCCCGGGAAACCGACAGGATGACGCTCCTCCTTGTCTTCTGTTTTCAGGGCACAATTGATTCCTCTTCACCGCATTAAGTGGCAGCCGTTTAAATCATATTGATGCCTCCAGTTCACAGCGATGCCTCTGATGTCTCGCGTGTTAACAAATTAAATATGGATGCTGGAATCCTGAGTGCGCCATTTCCCTGTTGTTGCACAGAGGATGGGGTAAACTGCGTGGATTGAGGCCCTGGGTTTTAAAAATTGTGAGGCATAAGGATGCCTATATAGCCTATTTGGGTGGAGTTTCCATACACATGTCTTTGTATCTGACCTCTGTCTCTGTATGCTTTGCCCCTTCCCCTCGGTTCCCTCTTTTTTTTTTTTTCCTTAAGTTTTGGCCAAGTGGCATTTGGGATCTCCCAACCAGGGGTCAAACTGGCACCCCCCTGCAGTGGAAGCACAGAGCATTAACAACTGGGCCATCAGGGAAGTAACTTTTATTTATTTACATTTTGGCCATGGCGTTCAGGATCTTCCCCAACCAGGGATCAAACCGGCGCCACCTGCACTGGGAGCATGGAGTCTCAACCAGTGGACCTCCAGGGAAGTCCTGAACTTCCCTCTTTTTATTTGTTGTGGTTTTAACACCCCCAGTGCCACAGTGGACTTACTCGAGAATTTTTTTTTTTTTTTTTACAAGATTTGGCCTCTCTGGTCTCTTCTAGAAGGATGTTGAACTTGTTTTAGGTGCATATGTTTTGGGCAGGTGGAGTGGACAGACTGGTGAGTGTGAATAAGAAATTAAAGTGGGTTTGGGAGGAGAAAACATAAGATTCAAGATCAGTTACCTTTAAAAAGATGTAAAAAAAAAAGACATTAACGCATGTATATGGAATGTAGAAAAATGATACAGATGAACCTATTTGCAGGGCAGGAATAGAGACACAGACATAGAGAAGGGACGTGTGGACACAGCAGGGGAAGGAGAGCGTGGAATGAACTGAGAGAACAGCACTGATGTGTAAAATAGACGGCTAGTGGGAAGCCCTGTATGGCGCAGGGAGCTCACGCTCTGTGATGACCTAGAGGGGTGGGATGCGGAGGGGGAGGGAGGGAGCCTTAAGAGGGAGGGGGTACGTCATACTGATGGCCGATGCATGTTGTTATCAGGCAGAAACCAACTCAACACTGTAAAGCAATTATCCTCCAATTAAAAAAACAACTAAAAAAAAAAAAAGAAAAAGGCGAGGCTTAAAGAAAGTCACCCCATATGGATAGCAGTGCAGTCTGAGAAAGTCCAGGACACTGGACTCTTGTGGCTTATTTTATTAAAGAAAGAAAAGAAAGTGAATTCGCTCACTTGTGTCTGACTCTTTGTGACCCCGTGGACTGTACCTACCAGGCTCCTCCATCCATGTGATTTTCCAGGCAAGAGTACTGGAGTGGTTGCCATTTCCTTCACCAGGGTGGTCTTCCTGAGCCAGGGATCGAACCCACGTCTTCAGCATTGCAGGCTTTACCATCTGAGCCACCAGGAAAGCCCCTATTTTATTAAAAACAAAATGCAAATAAACTAAGCCATTGTCCCTTCAACTACCGTGGCCTGGCTGCTTGCAAGAGGGACACTACAGATGGATGTCTCTTTTCTTCTGATGGGTCATTTCCTCAGGGTGGGGTCTGCACCATCTGACCTGGTCAGCGAGGCTACAGTCCCCTCAGTGGTCCTGAACCCAGGGGGAAAGTTGTGCATCTTTTTGAATGTCTTCAGGAGGATGCTCCCCCCACCCCAGGCAGCCTGGTTCTGTGTGGGTGCGTTTCTGAATATATGTGACTTGTCTGGGAGTTACTGATTAGCCAAGTGCAGCGCAAAGCCATCGAGGGAGGAAAGACCTCGGAAGGATTGATGTGTAATGGGCTTCACGCAGTAGACTGGGCTCAAATGAAACTGCCCAGAGAAGGAGCTGTGGTGGCGATTGCCTCCCTCAAATCCAGTGAGTCGGCGGCCCCAGCTTCTGTGGGTGGCACGCCCGATGGATTGAACATTACAGTCTGGGAAAAACACGGGAAGGTGTGGCTGTGGTTGATGGTGGCTGTCAGCCTAGTAAGTGGTGCCCGAGAGAGTCTGGGGAGGGAGTGGGGGTCCTGTTAGCCCAGAGCCAGGAGCTCCCTCCCTTCCTGCTTCACCGACCCCTGGGTGTCCAGAGAGTTGAAGAACACGGAAGATCCTTGTGCAGCCAACACACGCATGTGTGCAGGTACACACACTTGTACCTTCTGCAATCGCACAGCCAAGGGTCAAAAAGAAGGAGACCATCATTAGCTAGCTACTGATTGGAACCGTCACAGAGGAGTCCCTGCGAGCAGGCCGAATATTCGGGGGGACAAGGACTCCTCAGAAAAGGAATAACGTGAAGGCAGCAGGAAACACCCATGTCTATTTCCCCAGGGGACCCCATTTCCTCCTTTTGGGACAAGTCAAGGAAGCCACTTTGGGTTGGACGGGCAGCCCTCCTGTTTTCTGAGGAGGTGGCTACAGAGGAGTACGGCCAGGCCCCAGACCCTTACATTCCCTTAGTCTGCTGATGGTCATTACTTTGTTTCTTAGTTTAGGGCGGTGGTCCCCAATCTTTTTGACACCAGGGGTCAATTCTGTGGAAGGCAATTTTTTCACGGACCTGGTGGGGGGATGGTTTGGGGATGACTCAAGCACATTGCATTTATTGTGCACATTATTTCTGTTATTGTTACACTGTGAAATATAATAACCATACAACTCACCACAATGCAGAATCAGTGGGAGCCCTGAGCTTGCTTCCCTGCAGCTGACGGTCCTATTTGCGGTGATAGGAGAGTGACAGGGAATGGCTGTGAAGTGAAAGTCGCTCGGTCGTGTCCAACTCTTGGCGACCTCCTGGGCTATATGGTCCACGGAATTCTCCAGTCCAGAATACTGCAGTGGGTAGCCTTTCTCTTCTCCTGGCGAATCTTCCCAACCCAGGGATTGAACCCAGGTCTCCCACACTGCAGGCAGATTCTTTTCCAGTTGAGTCACCAGGGAAGCCCAAGAATACTGGAGTGGGTAGCCTATCCCTTCTCCAGGGGAATCTCCCCAACCCAGGAATTGAACTGGAGTCTCCTGCATTGCAGGCAGATTCTTTACCAGCTGAGCTATCGGGGAAGGCCTGGGAAGGCAGGGAGTGGATGAGACCATCCTTGGGTTCCAAGGGGCAGATTCAAACAGTCGCTAATTAGGGAAGTGAGGGAAGGCAGAAAGTAAAAACAGCAATGGGCAGGGTCCTGCTCCCTCCTCCCGGGATGTGCAGGACAATTTCACACATGTCTCCGAGCTCCTCTACATTTTTTAAAGATGGTGTCACTAAGACCCAGAGAAGCCTAGTATAACTTGCCCAAGTTGGCCCAGCCAGCCTGTGACTAATACATGATAAAATTAAGAGTCCATATCTTTTGAGCCAAAGTTTAACACTTCTTTGTTTTATGAATAGATTTTGTTTTAAAAAATTAAAGAAAAATTTTAGGTCATGCTGTGTGGCTTAGTTCCCTCACCAGGGATCAAACCTGTGTCCTCTTCATTGGGAGTGTGGAGTCTTAACCACTGGACTGCCAGGGAAGTCCCTAAACTTTATTTTTTTTTAAGAGCAGTTTTAGGTTCACAGCAAAATCAAGCAGAAAATACAGAAGTTCCCATACACATGTTCCCATTCTCACACATGTACAGTAGCCCCTGATCACAGTGGTGCATTTGGTACCATCAGGGAATGTACCTCATCATCACTCAAAGTCCTTGTTGACAGACACCAGGGTTCAGTCTGGTGTTGTCCATTTCACGGGTTTGGACAAATGTATGAGTGACATACATCCATCACTATAATAATATACAAAAGAGTTTCTTAAAAATCCTCGGTGCTCTATGTGTTCATCCCTTTCTGCCTCCTCCCTCTTAAAACCACAGACCTTTTTACTGTCTCCATAGTTTTACCTTTTCCAGAATGTTGTAGAGTTGGAATCATCAGGCATGAAGGCTTTTCAAATGCTTTTTTTACTTAGCAATATGCACTTAATCAATCCTAAATGAAATCAATCCTGAATATTCATTGGAAGGACTGATGCTGGAGCTGAAGCTCCAATACTTTGGCCACCTGATGTGAAGAACTGACTCATTGGAAAAGACCCTGATGCTGAGAAGATTGAAGGCAGGAAGAGAAGGGGACGACAGAGGATGAGGTGGTTGGATGGCATCATTGACTCAATGGACATGAGTTTGAGCAAACTCCAGGAGACAGTGAAGGACAGAGAAGCCTGGCGTGGTGCAGTTCATGGGATCGCAGAGTTGGACATGGCTGGCAACTGAACAGCAACAATGCACTCCATGCTCTTTTCAATGTAGCTGATGCTTCTTGGGTCCAAACCAGTACCCACTGTCGGCCAGAGCATAAAGGCACCAAGCCTGCCAGATTTTGTCATTGTAATGCATTTGTATAATAGCTATTTATAAAATGCCTTAATAACGGCTGATTGTGAACATGCAGTATGATTTCATTTATTCTGACTTCCCACCTCCTGATCCTCAACCTCTCCTGAATACAGGACACCCCTCCCCACTCTCCCCATCCTCCTCACCCTCCCTGGCTGCCCCACACGGACAGCCACAGGACTCCGAACTGGTGGCTTCTGTATAACTAATGAGGTATAAATGGTAAGACAAAATGGGCAGAGAGAAATCAGGAGCTGGGGGACAAAGACGCTGATACAGACGCGGTGACCTCTGATCATCCAAAGTTGTTTATTGAACACATTTTTGTGCTAAGACCGCCTGCTGTCCCCAGTCCGCATGCAGCCTTCACTCCTAATTAAAGCCAGCGGGCTAGGATGGAAAAAACAATTTCAAGGCGAGGAGGTGGGGTAGGGAGCCAACAATCACTTCCTTTTTTCTCATTTTAGGGAGACTGAGCTTTTACCAGGTGAAGCTGGCCTGAAGGACATGTCCAGGAAATGAAAATCCAGGGTAATAGGCATCCTTTGAATTTACTGTGTTCCATTTCACTCGGCCTCTGGGACTTCCCTGCTTGGTCCAGTGGTTAAGACTCTGAGCTCCTGATGCAAGGGCTAGGGGTTTAATCTCTGGTCAGGGAACTAAATGCTATATGCTTGTGGCCAAAAAACCCCCACAAACAAGCAAAAAAAAAAAACAAACCACCTCACAGCTTGTCACCCAAGCCTCAGGGCTAGGGCCCCTCATGGAAAAGGGAGCTGTAAATGAGGACAAGTTAGCCTTTGTCAGCAGATGCTCCCAGTGTCCATGACTATCCTTGCCTGAATTGGTGCTGGAGCCTCAATCAGAGGCAACTGCTGTTCAAAAATGACTGCAGTTACCATCCATCTCTCTCCTTTCTTCAGTCCACTGCACTGGTCCTCAAAGTCTGGTGGAAATCAGAGGCTTTTGAAAAACACAGACATTGTGTTTCTGTAATATTTATCTAGATCTATTTATTTGTATATATTACATATATATGTATGTATGGTGATGGTGAAGTCGCTCAGTCGTGTCTGACTCTTTGTGACCCATGGACTGTAGCCTACCAGGCTCCTTCATCCATGGGATTTTCCAGGCAAGAGGACTGGAGTGGGGTGCCATTGCCTTCTCTGGTATATATGGTAGCTATATATAAACATATAAAAATAAATATATAAATATAAATAGATAGATCATTCCTCTGTCCATGGGGGTTCTCCAGGCAAGAATATTGGAGTGGGTTGCCATGCCCGCCTCCATGGGATCTTCCCAACCCAGGGATCGAATGCAGGTCTCCCACATTGCAGGTGGATTCTTTACCGTCTGAGCCACCGGGGAAGCCCAGATATTTACATATTTATATAAAATAGCTATATTTGTGTGTGTACTCAGTTGCTCAGTCGCAACTCTTTGTGACCTCCATGGCCTGTAGCCCTTGGGGGCTCCTCTATTTATGGGACTCTCCAGGCAAGAATAATGGAATGGGTTGTCATTTCCTCCCTTGGGGGATCTTCCCAACCCTGGGATTGAAACCACATCTCTTATGTCTCCTGCAAGAATACTGGAGTGGTTGGCCATTCCCTTCTTCAGGGGATCTTCCTGACCTAGGGATCGAACCCAGGTCTCGTGCATTGGAGGCCAATTCTGTACTGTCTGAACCACCAGGAACTCCATATATATATATATATATATATATACACACACAACTTCTTGCTATTTGTTTCCAAGATACACTGTGTCAGATGCTCCGCTAGTGGTAGCAGTAAGGGGCCACAGGTGAGGGGTTCGACAGTGGGAGGAAGGAAAGAATGTACCTGAAGGAAGAGGGGTCAGACAGGAACAGAGTCTCGGGGTGAGACAGGCCAGGCAGATAGGTGCTCCTCATCCCGACGGCGCGTGTCCCGGGTAGAGGGACTGATGAGCACAGGTAGCCTGTGGCCTCTTGCCCTGGCGTCCTGTCCCATCCCTGTTACTCAGGGCCTTCTAAACCGCTGAGCCGACAGCAATTCGTCTGGAAGGACAGACTCCATGACCTTCCTGTATCCTCACGCTGCGTTCTTTGGGCGTCGAGTCCCAACCAGCCCAGGACTGGGGAAGCTCTGTCCACACGCGGCTTTTGGAGAGGCAGATGGAACCTTTCCGGTCCCGGGTAGCTCACCTCTGTGGTTGTTTTGCCCATTTGCTATAAATGACTATCTCTAGCACTTGGTTAATTATGTGATTACAGCACCCAGTGACAAGGAGAAAATTAAAAATCCATGCTGCATTTTCTAGAACACTTTATTGCTCTATGCAAAAGAGGGCAAAGGCAATTTAGCTGAGCTGCTGTGAACAAGAGCTGTTTCCTTCCCCTTGCTTCGGCCCCTCCCTCGCTTCGCCCTGGGGAGAAGCTGAGTTCGCAGCTGACTAAAGCAGGAAAGAGAGCAGGTGTGGAAGAAAACATAAATTACCATTATCCGTGACAATTCTGGGCAGGGCCCCCCACAGAGAAGGCGCTCAGCCACACGGTGTCCCCTCCTAATTTCAATAAAGCCCAGGAAGTTGTGGACTTCGGGCCAGGGCATTAGTGTCCAACACAGACTCAGCCTGGGCTCCACGTGTGATTTTTATTTCTTTATGCTCACCTGTTGTGATTGTGCTTCCTTAGAAAACCCCAGGAAGGACTTCCCTGCTGGTACAGTGGATAAGACTCTGCCTGCCAATGCCAGAGACACGAGTTTGATCCCTGATCAGGGAAGATGCCTTATGCCTCTGAGCAACTGAGCCAATGAGTCTCAACTACTGAGGCCCGTGTGCCTGGAGCCCGACTCTGCAACAAGAGAAGTCACTCCAAGGAGAAGACCGTGCTCTGCAACCTACAGAGTAGCCCCTGCTTGCCACAACTAGAGAAAGCCCTCTCGCAGCAAGGAAGACCCAGCACAACCAAAAATATAATAAATTGAAAAAGAAATACCAAGAGACACCAACCAGGATGCCCTGCTAATATGCCAAGACTCATATCTTGGAGCTGAGAAACCCGAGTTGGCCTCTGAACTCCGGCCCTGCCTGGTGTCTGCTGTTGGGCCAGTGCTCACGATCTCTAAGCTTTGGTTTCCTCGCTTATAAAATGGAGTTGGAAGATGCACTTTTTTTTCCCCCTCTCTCACATTTTACCATCTCTGAAATCAGGATGCCCTTGTAACAGATGGTGTTTGGGCAGGTGTCAAAGTTTCAAGGACCTCACTTTTTCTTTTTTAGTGTTCCATAAAATAATATTGGGTCTCAGAATTGGCATTTTCGGTTTGATGAAACAAGGTACTGTGTAGGCTCGTTGTAGGAACCAAAGTGGAAATGGATACAATCCACGTGACTGTAATATTGTAAGACTCCAAGGATATGAATGCTAATTCTGGCACCTTGGTGTTTCTTAGACAAGTTACTCAAAATTCACTTCTCTCATGGGGAAAATAGAATAATCCCCAGCTCTCCCTAAGAGTTGTCATAAGGCACCCCTGTTAAGTTGAATATCAAAGTGGGGTGCACACTTGCTTAAAATCTACTAATGTCTTCTCATCAGACATGGAAGAAAAATCTAAATTTCTCACCTTCCTGCAAAGCCTAAGTGGTCCAGGTGTGGCTCCTCCCCATAGTCCTCTCACATTGCTCCTCATGATGAGTTAATCTGCCCTCCGTGGTCTTCTATTTCGTTCTGCCAGGTCTTGGCTGGTTCCTTTATTTGGACCATCAGGGAAGTCCTCCCACAATGCTTTCTGTACTTCAGTTACCACATGTATCCCATCCCACCTTGTACTAATGTTATTAATATTGTTGCTCCTTTATTTGACACCATCACTCCCTAGAGAGTCACATGACTTGCCCTTTGTTATTCACATCTTAGCATAAACGTCACCTGCTCTGATGCTGTCCCTAATCACCCCTTCTAACCAGCTCCCCTGCCATCTTGTCACTCAATTTCTTTTTCCTGCACAGCATTTATCACCATTTAAATTTTTTGCTTGCTTGCTTAGTTTATCTATTTACTAGGAATCTTTTTAGAAAATTTCTCATTGACATTAAAAAATTGAAGTATAGTTGATATATATTATATGAGTTACAGGTATGCAATATAGTGACTCAGTTTTTAAAGATTATTCTTCATGTGTAGTTATTATAAAACATTTGCTATATACCTCATGTTATACAATATACCTTTGTAGCCTATTTATTTGTTTTTTGGCTGTGTCATGGGACTTGTGGGATCTTAGTTCCTCAAAGAGGGATCTAACCTGTGTCCCCTGCAGTGGAAGATTGGAGTCTTAACCACTGAACCACCAGGGAAGTTCCATCATATCCTTGTAGCTTATTTATATCTCATGCAGCTAGGAATCTTGATGGTCTTGCATTCTCCAGTATCTCTCATGTCCAGAACAGTGCCTGACACTTACTAGATATTTACTGAATAGATAAGCAAGGCTGCAATAGCAGCTGGAGGTTGGGTTTGGGAGTGCTCAGGTGCCATGCTAAGGAATCTGGACTCTGCTTGATAATCAAGAGAAGAATTGTGAATCTTTGAGCAGGGGATTAACACAATTAAAATTAAATGTCAGGAGAATTAACTAGTGGTGGGAGGAGAGATGAATTAGAAAGGAGACTAGAGGTTATGTAGGAAACCAAACCCCAAGCACTAGAGTAACTGACTCTTTCTAAAATATTGTTGGTTTTCTGGCCTCTCCCTTTATCCTTGTGTGTAAAAGTAGTATTTGGATGTTCATATAATCCCCTGATTTAAAATCAGTCCTGAATATTCATTGGAAGGACTGATGCTGAAGCTGAAGCTCCAATACTTTGGCCACCTGATGTGAAGAACTAACTCACAGGAAAAGACCCTGATGCTGGGAATGATTGAGGGCAGGAGGAGAAGGCGATGACAGAGGATAAGATGCTTGGATGGCATCACTGACTCAATGGACATGAGTTTGGGTAGACTCCGGGAGTTGGTGATGGACAGGGAGGCCTGCTGTGCTGCAGTCCATGGGGTTGCAAAGAGTAGGACACGACTGGTGACTGAACTGACTGAATTTATAACCCCCTGGGACTTCCCAGGTGATGCTTAGTGGTAAAGAACCCACCTGCCAATACAGGAGACACAAGAGACGTGGGTTCAATCCCTGGAGGAGATCCCCTGGAGGAGGGCATGGTAACTCATTCCAGTACTCTTGCCTAGAGAATCCCCATGGACAGAGAAGCTTGGTGGGCTATAGTCCATAGGGTTGCAAAGAATTGGACACAACTGAAGTGACTTGGCATGCACATACACATAATCCCCTGGGCCTGAAGTATTAGGGCATTCATCATTTTCAAATATTGCTTGTTCCTTCCTCCCTTCCCCCCACCACTAGACTCTGGGCTCATTGAGACTGTGGGTCCTGTCTTGTTTTTCTCTTGATTTCAGAATCTGACCCAGTGTAAGGCGTATGGCAAGAGCTTAATAACAGGTTTGTGGATGTGAGAAGTAAACCCCTTCAAGGGTTTGTTTGTGGAAGGCTATTATCCTTATTCCTCTTGGGTTGGTCCATAAGCAAAAGCCTTTCTTGTTGCAGAAATCTAGAAATGAAGGGCTTTAATGACCTGGGAGGCTGAGGTACAGAGATAAAAGAATGATGAGTGAAAGGATGGTGAGCGTTTATTTCAGTCTCTCCTCTAGACTTTGACCTATGATTACAGAATTTTTCAGGTCATAAATGAGGAATAGATGTTGGAGTGCTGAGAAGGTAACTGTGGTCATAATTCAGTATGTTTTATTTTGGGGAATGAGAAATCCTGTTTTCATTTCATTTGTTGTTTCTAAGCTCTGAAGATTGCCAATTAGCCCTTGCCCTCACTGGATGCCTCAGTAAATTTTTAAAATTCATGGTCCTTGAGAAAACAAAGCAAACAACCCTATTATTTTTCTGCACTTTTGTATCTTTATTATAGTACTTATTATAGCCTGCCTGATATTATGGTTATTCGTTGGTGAGTCTTCTCCGCTCGACTGGGAAATTTTTAGGGCATTCATCTCTTAGCATGGAGCCAGGTACATGAAAGAGCTTAACTGATGCAGGTTACATTGAATTCATTATAATTGTGCATTAAGACCCAGAGAAGGGACAGTTTAGCTTTTTGTTAGTCCTTATAGAAACAAGGAGGTCATGTCATGTTTTTTCATCTTTCTGTTGAGCTGAAAACATGTGTACATTGCCTTCAGATAATTCATAGAATCTGTATATATCTTTGTGTTGGTCTATCAGTTATGTATGGAGTATGTATATATGCATCGGTCCATTTTCTATTTCTCTATTCAGTATTTAGGGCTTCCCAGGTGGTGCTAGTGGTAAAGAACCTGCCTGCCAATGCAGGAGACATAAGAGATGCAGGTTTGATTCCTGGGTTGGGAAGATCCCCTGGAGAAGGGAATGGCAACCCATTTCAGTATTCTTGCCTGGATAATCCCATGGACAGAGGAGCCTGGCGGGCTACAGTATATTTGCTGCTGCTGCTGCTGCTAAGTGGCTTCAGTCGTGTCTGACTCTGTGCAACCCCATAGACGGCAGCCCACCAGGCTGCCCCGTCCCTGGAATTCTCCAGGCAAGAACACTGGAGTGGGCTGCCATTTCCTTCTCCAATGCATGAAAGTGAAAGGTGAAAGTGAAGCTGCTCAGTCGTGTCCAACTCTTAGCGACCCCGTGAACTGCAGCCTACCAGGCTCCTCCGTCCATGGGATTTTCCAGGCAAGAGTACTGGAGTGGGGTGCCATCACCTTCTCCAGGGCTACAGTCTATAGGATCACAAAGAGGTGGACACGACTTAAGCAACTTAGCACACGCATTCATCATTTCTGTGTGTATGTATTTATTGTGCATATATGTATGGATCTATTTATTATATGTTTATCTCTCTCTCTTTCTATCACCTGTGTATGTAAGTATGTATGTATACATATATTTATCATCTATCATGTATATAATGTATCTATTATCTATGAATTAAATATATATGTATTTAGATATATAAGTATGTGTGTGTCTGTCTATTATGTATCATCTCTGTATGCATGTAGTATTACTATAATCTATCTATTTGTCAGTAAGTCTAATAATACAGATGTCTCTCCCACATTAAATAACTTTCCAGAAACCTGGTAGTATCTGTGGGATAAAGATTTCCCTTGAAAGACTTCTATTGGTATATTTCGGAGATTTTTGCATTATTTTGCAGCTTCCAGGGTGTGGGCAGGAAGATTTTCCTGAATCCTTATCAAGGATGACTTCTGTGGAGTTTTCCTAAGAGGAGGACTCTCTTTGAAGTGGTAAACAGAATCTGAGCTTAAAGCGATTCTTCTGTGAAGAGTAGGTAGCTGCAAAGACTCTCTGTGGTCTTGGGCTGAACTTGGGCCATTTAGATATGTTTAGTCCTGGTGGAGGCCCTCAGAATTGCAGGAGATGTAGCTTTTGAATCTGGAGAGAGCCTTGGAAATCCATAATGGGCTTGCTGGAGCTACCATGACTGGTGCATTTATTCCTGAAGGTGTGATCCTCTAGACTCAGGGCTTGGTCAGGTAGCCTCCTTCTTGTTCACCTAAACTCAAGAGGAGATTAATAAACCGGGAGTGGGAAAGCCAGTTTCCATACAGCATCTTGGTAGGACCTGGGAAACATAGGCAGATGCTGGTGGTAAATGGTCTTCTTGGCTACTTGCTGGAAATCAGGATTCAATCCATACGTCCAGGTAGAGATCCAAATTACTTTACTCCATGAGTCCCAGTTTCTTTGCGGTTTTGATTTTAAGTATGTCTCACAGAGCTGATTAAAATATCATAGTGCTGATGCATGGATGGAGCGCTGAGAAGAGAAAGTTGGGGCCTCGGGGACATGCATCAGAGTGATTCTGGGAGAAAGTTGGTGCCCTTAAAAGATTCACAAAGGTGGCCCAGCAGTTAAAAAAAAGGAACCCTTGTGAGCCAGCCCCGAGTCAGGCATCTTCAGCTGATAGCTTGGGAGGGAGATTTTCTAGCAGCTGTCCACTGGGTGGCTGATGGTTACTGATTTCTAGAGGAAGCCATGACACCAGGTATAATTGACCACAGAAAGAATATTATGGGCTTTCCAGGTGGCACTAATGGTAAAGAACCTGCCTGCCAATGCAAGAGACATAAGACATGTGGTTTGGATCTCTGGATTGGGAAGATCCCCTGAAGGAGGTCATGGCAACCCATTCCAGTATTCTGGCCTGGAGAATCCCATGGACAGAGTAGCCTGGCGGGCTTCAGTCCCAAGCGTTGCAGAGAGAGAGTTGGACACGACTGAAGCAACTTACCGTGCACACGTGCACGAAGAGTATTATGCAGAATGGTGCCTATATGAGCCAGTTTCTGATCCTCTCAGGATACATTAGTAACCAAATTTTTATGCAAGTGGTCATATCGATGATGAGAAAAATGATTAGGATCAAATGAATTTAAATTGATTCTGGAGATGGAAGAGAGAGAACCTTGATCTGGGGTGAACAGGCACCATGCCCACAAGCCAGGACAGGTGATGATTTCTTGGTTTCTGGGTTATTTGCTAACCTGGGTCACTGAAGGGGATGGTGTTGGCCATAAAGTTCCTACTACACAGGTAAAATCCATCAATTTACTCCTCTTGTCAGTGGACCCACCCGTAGGGAAGACCTAGAGGGCATGATGCATAGCTCTTCTTTGTCTGGTCGGGGGTAGGTTAGAGACAGTTCAGCACAGAGACAGCAGAATGGCCAGACCCCCTTGTGACTCCAAAGGGACGGAGCCCTCGGGGTGGATGAACACACAGCTGTGAGGCAGGGCGCAGGGAGATGGTCTGGTCACGAGACTGTGCCTGTGGGTCTGGGTGCTGGGTTCCTCCCTGTGCACCCAGCACAGGCACTCACTACCCTCAGGGACCTGGGTTAGTGTTTCACATTTCTTTGCCTTGGATTCTTTACCTGTCTGCTGCTGCTGCTGCTAAGTCGCTTCAGTCGTGTCCGACTCTGTGCGACCCCACAGATGGCAGCCCACCAGGCTCCCCCTTCCATGGGATTCTCCAGGCAAGAACACTGGAGTGGGTTGCCATTTCCTTCTCCAATGCATGAAGGTAAAAGTGAAAGTGAAGTCACTCAGTCATGTCCAACTCTTCGCGACCCCATGGACTGCAGCCTACCAGGCTCCTCCATCCATGAGATTGTCCAGGCAAGAGTCCTGGAGTGGGGCCATTGCCTTCTCCCTAGTGGGCATAATAAAGGTGCCTCCTGCATAGGCTTTTTTTTTCTGGGGCTGGGGAAACTATTAAGTATTATTATAGAGCAGGTGTCCACAAGCTATAGCCAGAGGGCTAAATCCAGGGGCCACCTGTTTTTGTAAATGAAGCTTGATTGGAACTTAGCCACACTCACTTGTTTCCGGATGTCTGCGGCTGCTTTCAGGCCGCAATGGCAAAGCTAAGTAACTGTGACACACAGCATATAACCTGCAAAGCCTAACATTCTTTGGCCCTTTACAGAAAAGTTTCCTGGCCTCTGTTACAGAGGTATAAAAATCGGGAGGAGCAAGGCCACTCAACAAATATGAAAGAGAATTTGAAAAGTGCCTTAGGATTGGCAGCTGAGAAGACGGGGCGGGGTACACAGGTGGAGGTGGGGTCTGACTCACGACCTGCATTTTTCCCAAATTCGCCTGCGTCTGTCTGTCTATTTAGAATGCAGCCCTGTGGGATTTTCCTTTGAGTTGCGTGCAGAGTCATGCTGCCTGGCTTGCCAGCACACAAGGCTGTGTATCCTGCCAGGCAGGTGTGCTTGTTGACTGCTCCTGACTGGCTTCTCTTCTGACCTTTGACCTTTCTACTGGTCCTTCCCTGTGAGTGTGGAACACAGTTGTGTGCTGAGATCTTCCCAACCAGGATGGCAGGAAGGAGATTGCCAGAGCGGGACACTCAGGGCTGCATTTTTGTTTACTGTGTTTGACCTAACGTGTTTTCCTGAACTCCCTTCAGGCAGAAGGGAGTCTGCTGTCTCATAAAAAATCAGGGTCCTTTCTGAGTGATCAAAGGTCTGGGCTCACTCATGCGAATGTATAGAAAAGACTTCAAATCTGAAGCCTCAGGGGGCAGGACCAGGCTTTGTATATAATTGGAAGAATTCACATAGCCCAGCTTTAACTCAAACATCCCTGTGTACTCTTGGGGGCTGAAGCCTGAGGGTTGATACCTAACAGCCTTCAGGAATCATCCTGAAGAGTCCTGAGGAAGGAGACATGCATTTTGAAAGTATTTATAATAGCGGTTACCTGGGGGAGCTGTCTCCTAGACTAGCCAATGCATTTGAAGGATTAGGGTCTTAGAATCACAAAATGACAGGATTGTGGAGACCATCCAACTGCGCTCTCTTCATGAGGCAGTAAAAAAGCCCTAGAAATGAGATGAGACCAATCCAAGGCCATACCATCAGTCACAAACCAGTGCTTGGACATTATGAAATTAAAGAAGGTGACATGAGGACCTTCCCTGATGTTCCAGTGGTTAAGACTCTATCTTGCAATGCAAGGGACCCAGGCTTGATCCCTGGTCAGGGAGCTAAGACCCTCACATTCCTCAGAGCAGCTAAGCCTGAGGACCATGACCAGAGAAAGCCTGTGCACTGCAGTGAGAGATCTCTTGTGCTGTCACGAAGACCGAATGCAGCCAAATACATATTTTTTAAAAAAGAAAGTGATGTGAAGGGTCTGACTCAGTGGGACTCCTAGACCTCTAAGCTGTTTTGAAGTTTTTATTAGATTTGTGAGTGGTTTTCTGTACCTATATTTGTCCATGTTTAGGTCAAATAGGTTAACTTGAATGTTGGGTTTTATTATTTTCGTCAGAAATGTATTAACGTAGTGTGTTAACACTGGTTCTTGCCCGCAACTAGAAAACTCTGGTTGGCATTGTAATATGTCTATATATATATATATACACACACATATATATTTATACACATAGAAATCAGAGCTTATTTTTGTACAAATATAAAATAGTTATCATATAGTATGAAAGTGAAAGTGCTGTTCGCTCAGTAGTGTCTGACTCTTTGCAACCCCATGGACTGTAGCCTGCCAGGCTCCCCTGTTCATGGAGTTCTCCAGGCAAGAATGCTGGAGTGGGTTGCCATCCCTTCTCTGGGGATCTTCCCAACGCAGAGGTTGAACCCGGGTCTCCTGCGTTGCAGGCAGATTCTTTACCCTCTGAGCCACCCGGGAAGCCCATCATATAGCATACGTATAGTTAAGTTGGAGAACTAATTCTATCCAGACTCAATGCAGTGGATTTGATAGATACAATAATTCTAAGTACAGCATCCACAAGGTGACAGCTAATAAGAGAGATTCCCAGTGGGGAGGTAATTTGGACCTGTTGATCTACACCAGGGTCAACACACTGTGGCTGTTAGGCCAAACTGATCTTTTAAAGTAAAAATTGATTAGAACCCAGACAAGCCCATTGTGTTGTGTCTGCTTTCCTAATGGCAGCAGAGATGAGAAGTTACAGCAGAGACCCCCTGGCCCCCAAAGCCTAAAATGTTTACCTTCGGGCCTGTTACAGAAAAAGCTTGCAGATGTCTGACCTGGTCTGCCCTCTCATCTCTCATTTCCTGTAAGGACACGAGCCTGGGAGGTAGAGTGGCCTGCCCTGGGTCCTATGGCTGCGCCAGGAAGAGTCTGAATGGAGAGCATCTTTTCTGTTTCTCTGTTTATGCTTCGGGTCCTACATCCAGGGTATCACCCAGAGCTGCTCAAGGTTCTGCTTCTCCAGTTGCCACCATTTACATCGGGAGGAAATGGATCCTACAAAGAGTTAAGTTTTTGAAAAGGGAAAGAAAGGGAAAGGTCTGGAACACAGTAGTGGGAGATTTGGGGCAGGGTCCACAGTAAGAGGAATTCACAGGTGTGGCCAACTTTTTCAAGTTGGTTAGTTTATTTTTGTTTTTGTTTTTGTAGGAGGTTTAAACTCCAGCATTTATGGGGCATTTACTGTGTGCCAAGCCCTAGCATTGTTTTTATGAGGATGTCACCGATTCTTCAGAGAAGGGAATGGCACCCCACTCCAGTACTCTTGCCTGGAAAATCCCATGGATGGAGGAGCCTGGTAGGCTGCAGTCCACGGGGTCGCTAAGGGTCGGACACGACTGAGCGCTTCACTTTCACTTTTCACTTTCATGCATTGGAGAAGGAAATGGCAACCCACTCCAGTGTTCTTGCCTGGAGAATCCCAGTGACGGCGGACCCTGGTGAGCTGCCGTCTATGGGGTCACACAGAGTCAGACACGACTGAAGCGACTTAGCAGCAGCAGCAGCACCGATTCTTACGGCAGACACATGGGGTAGGGGGTATTTTTATTCCTATTTCAAAGAGGATGAGGCAGAGCACAGCGATGCAGTCACATGGCCACTATCACAAAGCTGGAATGTGGTAGGGCTGGGGTTTGGACCTGTGAAGCTAAACTCTGGGGTCAGCCTCACCTTTTTTACTTTACTTTTGGTCACACAGCACAGCATGTGGGATCTGACAGTTCTCAGACCCGGGGTTGAACCTGTGCCCTCTGCATCAGAGCTATGGAGTCTTAACCCCTGGACCACCAGGGAAGGCCCAGCCTCATCTTCATAGCCCCTTCAATGCAGTATTCTTACTTCTTTTCTGATGCTGGCCCTGTCATGATGTGGAGAAGCACATGTTCTTCTTTGAAAATGAAAGCAGAATTTACATTTATATTAACTCTAATTTCCTTCTCTGTAACTCAGCACAGAGAATCTTTCTTCCAGGGTCTGTTTTCTTCCAGGATGAAGCTGCTCGTCCTCATAAGCATACAGAATAAGTAACTAATATAATAATATTACTAATGATTACCTCCTGGTTTTACAAGACCCTTTTCCATATAACTTATCTCAAGAGACTTGGATGCTCCAAGAGAAAGAATAAGATTAGTTTCTAAGGAAGGAAATTCTGTAACTGAATCCAGATTATAATTTAAAAATAATAAATCCAAATGGAATTATCTCTGAAGCTGTCTTTAGTGTGATTAGAAAGAAAATTATCTTTAGAAAAATAACAACGTTTCTTAAAGAACTTTTTTTGGTAGATCACTGGAAATTAATAGAAGTTACAAGAAAAAGAAAAGAAAATATATAGGAAAGACTCATTTTTTTTTTGGCAACGGAACATCTGGCATAGCTAGAGTATATCAAGACCACAAAATTGACATTGGTACAAATGTCAACCCACACAATTTATTCAGATTTCAGTAGTTTTAGATATACTCATTTGTGTGCGTATATGTATATAGAGCGCTTCCCAGGTGGCTCAGTGGTAAAGAATCTGCTTGCCAATGCAGGAGACACAGGTTTGATCCCTGGGTCCGGAAGATCCTCTGGGAAAGGAAATGGCAACCTACTCCAGTATTCTTGCCTGGGAAACTCCATGGACAGAGGAGCCTGCTGGGCTATGGTCCATGGAGTCGCAAAAGAGTCAGACACAACTTAGTGGCTAAACAATAAGAACATGTATGTACAGTTCTTTATTGCATGTACATTTATGTAACCATGGTTGCAATCAAGACATGAATTCTGTCGTCACCACTAGGCTCCCCTGTGCTCTTGCTTTATAGCCACACCCATGGCCACTCTCAGACCTAAGCCCTGGCAATCACACCTCTGTTATCTCTCTCTTGGTAATACTGTCATTTCAAGACTGTCATGTAAGTACAGTCAAACAGTATTGAGCCTTTGGAGACTGATTTTTTAATTTTTAAACTTAGCAGAATGCCCTCGAGATCCATCTGTTACTTGTATCAATGGTTTGCTCCTTTTCTTTATTTATTTGGCTGCCTTGGGTCTTGGGGCTTCCCTGGTGGCTCAGAGGTTAATGCGTCTGCCTCCAATGTGGGAGACCTGGGTTCGATCCCTGGGTCGGGAAGATCCCCTGGAGAAGGAAATGGCAATCCACTCCAGTATTCTTGCCTGGAGAATCCCATGGACGGAATAGCCTAGTAGGTTACAGTCCACGGGGTCGCAAAGAGTCGGACACGACTGAGTGACTTCACCTTCACGTGGGTCTTAGCTGTAGCACGTGGCTCCTTCTTGGGGCTTGTGGACTCTCTAGCTGTGGCCCCAGGGCTCATTAGTTGCTCAGGCATGCAGGCCTAGTTGCTGTGCAGCTTGTAGGATCTTAGTTCCCTCACCACGATCAAGCTCATGTCCCTGCATTGCAGGCTGGATTCTTAGCCACTGAATCACCAGGGAAGTCCCAGCCTATTCCTTGTTTATTGCTGTGTAGTATTCCATGGTGAGGCTGTACCACTGTTTAACCAGTCACCTGTGGAAGGACATTTTAGTTGTTTCCATTTATTGACCGTTATAAATAAAGCTTCTATGGACGTTCATGTACAGGATTTTTTTGGACATAATTTTTTATTTCTCTGGCATAGATGCACAAGAGTATAATGTCAGGTCATACAGTAAGGACTTACTAGTTTCTAAGAAGCTGCTAAGCTGCTTTCCAGAGTAGCTCAACCATGTCTAGCCCTACCAGCAGTGTGAGAGGTCTTGTTTCTCTGCATCTTCACCCGCATAAGATATTTCCACTATTTTTCATTTTAACCATTTCAATAGGTATGTTGTGATATATTATTATGGTTTTAATTTGAATTTCCCTAATGGCTAACATCCGCTGGATCATGGAAAAAGCAAGAGAGTTCCAGAAAAACATCTATTTCTGCTCTATTGACTATGCCAAAGCCTTTGACTGTGTGGATCACAATCAACTGTGGAAAATTCCGAAAGAGATGGGAATACCAGACCACCTAACTTGCCTCTTGAGAAATCTGTATGCAGGTCAGGAAGCAACAGTTAGAACTGGACATGGAACAACAGACTGGTTCCAAATCGGAAAAGGAGTACATCAAGGCTGTATATTGTCACCCTGCTTATTTAACTTATATGCAGAGTACATCATGAGAAATACTGGACTGGAAGAAACACAAGCTGGAATCAAGATTGCTGGGAGAAATATCAGTAACCTCAGATATGCAGATGACACCACCCTTATGGCAGAAAGTGAAGAGGAGCTAAAAAGCCTCTTGATGAAAGTGAAAGAGGAGAGTGAAAAAGTTGGCTTAAAGCTCAATATTCAGAAAACGAAGATCATGGCATCTGGTCCCATCACTTCATGGGAAATAAATGGGAAAACAGTGGAAACAGTGTCAGACTTTATTTTTGGGGCTCCAAAATCACTGCTGATGGTGATTGCAGCCATGAAATTAAAAGACGCTTACTCCTTGGAAGAAACGTTATGACCAACCTAGATAGCATATTCAAAAGCAGAGACATTACTTTGCTGACTAAGGTCCATCTAGTCAAGGCTATGGTTTTTCCTGTGGTCATGTATGGATGTGAGAGTTGGACTGTGAAGAAGGCTGAGCGCCGAAGATTGATGCTTTTGAACTGTGGTGTTGGAGAAGACTCTTGAGAGTCCCTTGGACTGCAAGGAGATCCAACCAGTCCATTCTGAAGGAGATCAGCCCTGGGATTTCTTTGGCAGGAATGATGCTAAAGCTGAAACTCCAGTACTTTGGCCACCTCATGCAAAGAGTTGACTCATTGGAAAAGACTGATGCTAGGAGGGATTGAGGGCAGGAGGAGAAGGGGATGACCGAGGATGAGATGGCTGGATGGCATCCCTGACTCGATGGGCGTGAGTCTGAGTGAACTCTGGGAGTTGGTGATGGACAGGGAGGCCTGGCGTGCTGTGATTCATGGGGTCGCAAAGAGTTGGACATGACTGAATGACTGAACTGAACTGAACTGAATGGCTAATAATGTCGAGTATGTTCTGTGCTTGTTTGCCATATATATATATTCTTATCAGAGAAGTGTTTATTCATGTGCAATGCCAATTTTCTAATTGAATTGTTTATTTTTTATTGCTGATTTTTGAGAGTCCTGTATATATTTTAGATCTGAGTCTGTTGTTGAATATGTAGTATAATGTTTATTTTCTCTAACTCTGTGGCTTGTTTGGTCATTTTCTTCACAGGTGTTTTTTTTCTTTTTCAGTTTTTTATTTTCTTGAGGTCCGATTTATCAGTTTTCTCCTTTTATGGTTTGCACTTTTGATGTTACATGAAATGAAGGTGGGAGTTGGCTGGGAGTAGTGAGATGGCAAGAAGAGGGAGGTTAATAAAAGAGCACTAAAAGGCTAAGTGATATTTGTATTCTTCCTGCATGAAGGGTGGCCTTATGCTTTGTTGTAGCATCAAGCCATCAGGGGAGGGCAAGTCAAGCCCTCGGCATGCCATTAGGGTTCAGGAAAGGAGACGGAAGCGGGATGTCGGCAATGTGGGCTCAGAATAAAATCCTCAACTGCCAAGAGCTATCTCTGAGAATTAATGGACTGCGTTCCTTCAGCCTAGTCAAATAATCCAGCTCATTTCATGTGAGATAAATTATAGACCTTGCCACCCTGGCTCCCAGGGGAGGACACTTCTGTGATTCATGACACTTGCCCCACTGGGAGCCTGAGGCAGGCGAGGACCTGCCTTGCTGAATGATGACTTGTGGCCCTGTGACCTCACCACAAGGCCGCTGCTCAAGCAGCAGAGGTCAGGGGTGGGGAACACGTGGAGGGGAGGATTTCAAATGAAGCCACTCATGGCAACAGACTGGGAGCCGGCCACCGAAGAGGGACAGTCTTTAGGACCACTGTCAGTTAAACCCACCATCACTAGTGTTCTGAGGGGCTTGAGATGACTCATGCAAATGCCCCCAACAGTCAGTGTTTAGCTTTGTGGTGCTCCACACTTGTGGGTGGCTGTGTTGGTTGGTGCTGTTGTATATAAATCAAGCCTGTGGGGGTGTTTTGCAAGGGAGCAGAGAATGCTGGGTGTGTGCTAGAACTAATGGAGTGGGTAGAAATGGAATGGATCTTGATCTTGTGGGAACGAGGGGTTCTACCAAGGGGCATGGGTAGCTGGTCCTTTGAACAGTGTAGATGAATGGAAATTAACCAGAGAGCTAATACTGCTCTGTACCCCCAACCCCACCCCACCATTGCGCCTTTAAACCTCTTCATAGCAGCTGGTTTTGATGCCATTGGATAACACCTCAGGCATCTGCTGACTCTTCTGGTCACTTGTAGGTCTTATAAAATCCAACAATTCTTTTCAGTAACAAACAGCCTATTAATAGTTTCAGAAAGCAGAACGCCTACTGCCTGAGAGTCACCAGTGAGTCAATTCTAACTCACAGCTCAGACCTCTCCCCCTGCTCCAGCCCCAGCCAAGTCCATGAAGGAAGCTCCAGCAGATGAAGAGGGGATGGTCAGCTTCTCCTACATCTTCTGCTTATTCCTGTCTCTCTGTTGTTTCTGACCCTTCCAGGTTAGAGATGAGAGGGCAGGAGGGACCAGAGGCGCAGAATATTACTTAATGGACACTGCTGGGAGCTGGCTTCCAGCTAAGCTTGGGAGATACTTAAATAGAATCTATCTTAAGCTACTCTGGTTGGCTCTTTGGACATGCTTTACCTCCCAGTTGCTGGAGATCTCTCACCAGCAGCTGGAGACACCTGCCTTCTGCCTGGTCACTTACTCCTTCCTCAGCGCTTGGGAATTTGGCAATACCTTCAGGCTTCCTGGCTTCCTTCATAGCTCAGTTGGTAAAGAATCTGCCTGCAACACAGGGGACCCCAGTTCGATTCCTAGGTTGGGAATATCCAGTGAAGAACGGATAAGCAACCCACTCCAGTATTCTTGGGCTTCCCTTGTGGCTCAAGAATCTGCCTGCAGTATGGGAGACCTGGGTTTACTCCCTGGGTTGGGAAGATCCCCTGGAGAAGGGAAAGGCTACCCACTCCAGTATTCTGGCTTGGAGAATTCCATGGACTGGATAGTCCATGGGGTCAAAAAGAGTCAGACACAACTGAGTCACTTTCACTTTCAGACTTCCTGGGTGGTGGTAATGGTAAAGAACCTGCCTGCAATGCAGGAGATGTAAAAGACACAGATTCAATCCCTGGGTCAGGAAGATCCCCTGGAGGAGGGCATGGCAATCCACTCCAGTATTCTTGCCTGGAGAATCCCAGGGACAGCACTTTTGAGGCCTCTGCTTGTATCTGGTGGGTTACAGTCCATGGGGTCTCAAAGAGTTGGACACGACTGAAGCAACTTAGATGTCAGCCAGCATCTCACTAATACAGTTTCTGAATGGCGGTGATTTTGTCTCCCAGGGCACATTTGGTAACATCTGGAAACAGTTTTGGCTGTCACAACTATCAGTATCCAATAGATAGTGACCACGGAAGCTATTAAGCCTCGTACAGAACAAAGGACAGCCTCTCTCAACAAAGAATGATCTATCCCTGAATGTCAGTAGTACCCAAGTTGAAACTCTCATACATCCTTTATGTTAAGAAATTCCGGGCTTGCAGGTGGCTATCTTGGGTGTCTGTCTCTTTCAGCTGACTTGTCAACAGTGAGCCAGCACACCCCCTGCCCAGTCCATCAGACTGCAGTTCTCTGAGTGGTCCCGCTGAAATCCTGCTTCCTTCATTTGGGAATGGGGCATACGGTACAACTTTTTAAAGAGAAATTTTCCTTCTAAATCTTTCCTCTTCTTCCACTTCTATGCTTTTGGTGTGGGTGAAGGTCATAGGAGTTATCTGAGCATAATAAAATATAAAAAATTTAAATTTTATATTAGAGTACAGTCAATTAACCATAACTAACCACTCTTGAGAGTCCCTTGGACTGCAAGGAGATCCAACCAGTCAATCCTAAAGGAAATCAGTCCTGAATATTCATTGGAAGGACTGATGCTGAAGCTGAAACTCCAATACTTTAAACAACTGATGTGAAGAACTGACTCATTTGCAAAGACCCTGATGCTGGAAAAGATTTAGGGCAGGAGGAGAAGGGGATAACAGAGGATGAGATGGTTGGATGGCATCACTGATTCAATGGACATGAGTTTGAGTAAGCTCTGGGAATTGGTGATGGACAGGGAGGCCTGGCATGCTGCAGTCCATGGGGTTGCAAAGAAGGGGACACGACTGAGCGACTGAACTGAACTGAATCATAGTTTCGGGTAAACAGCGAAGAGACTCAGTCATGCATATACATGTATCCATTCTCCCCCAAGCTCCCCTCCCATCCAGGCTGCCACATAATATTGAGCAGAGTTCACTGTATTATACAGTACAACCTTGGTTATCCATTTTAAATATAGCAGTGTATACATGTAGATCCTAAACCTCCTAACTATGCCTTGCCCCTATCCTTCCCCCAGGTAACCACAAGTTTGTTCTAATTGAGTATTATAAAATTTATCAGCTATTTATTGTCACAAGACTTCTGTCGCAAGACCTTCATGGTATATAACGATGTGTGTATTTATTGTCGGTGTCCTTCGTGGGGTCGGCTAGGGTCCTGTTCATCTGAGCTTGCTCACATATCTGCAGGTCAACTGGTCATTTCTGAATCTGGGCTGAGCTCTGCTGGGGTGATCATGCTATGTGTCTTTATCCACCAGAAGGCGTGTCTGGTCGTATATTTATGGCAATGAGAGAAGAGCAGGAGTGTGAGCAAGTTCAATTATACAGTGCTTTTGAAGCCTCTGCTTGCATCATATTTGCTGATATTCCAATCACCAAAGTTAGTCACATAGCCAGATCCAGAAGTCCTGAGTCAGCGTGGCAGAGCACTGGAAGCCAAGTGGATGGATACAAGACTTGGTGAAAGTCATTGATTCAAGAAATGGATCCCTCTTGGTGTCCTGGCGTGCTGCAGTTCATGGGGTTGCAGAGAGTTGAGCAGGACTGAGCCACTGAGCAACAGCAACAACATTCCTCTTCCTTTCGAGTGTCTACAATGTATTGACTTAAGAATATGGCATCTCTTAGTTTCAAGACTCAGCTGAAACATACACAGGAAGATTCTCATGTTAACCCAATAAGCACATACGTATGTTTATCTTACCCATTGCTGTACACATAGTTGACAGGGAACTGATGCCCTTGCCTTTACTGAAAAAAACAAAGAAAATATATGGGTGAATGGGTAAGTAGATGAATGAGATGGGGGCAGCTTGCCAGCCAGCATCTGAGGAAACAAAAACCAGCAACTGTATCTGACTTGGCCTCTCTCAGCCACTTGTCACCACGTTCCCAAGAAACAGCTCATAAACCCACCTCCCATCTCACACCTTAAAATCAATTGACTTCAGGGAAATCAAAAATAGAAGCTTTTCAGGAAAAAACCAAGAAATTCTGGAAGTACAGGAAAGAAATGTTAGGATTCTTTTGAATTCAGACAGGCACCAAAGCAGAAAAACTCAGCAAGACATCGTTGGATCTTTCTCATACTTGTCTTTTCTTCTGTTTTCTCTGTTATGTAACAATTGCAGACACTTATTGAGAGCTTACTATGGGTAAGGTACTGCATGTGAGTTTTACAAGATTTATTTCCTTACAATGACTTGGAGAGGCATGCATGATGAATATTTTATTATGGAGGAAACTGAGGCTTGACGAGAAGTTACTGAACTGTATCTCAGAGAGCTGGTCATGAGTAAAAATTTTAAAAGTTGAGCTCAAGTCTGTCTGACTTTCAATTACTATATTTTTCTGCTTCACATCTTAAGTTTGGGTTTGTTTTGTTTGGAAAAAAAAAAAAAACCTCAAGCCATGTTTTATTCTTACCTACTTTCCTATATTTTGGTGGAAGAAATTGGTTGATAGATACATTTCAGACACTGAGAAAGCTTTGCCCCTTCAAACATCAGCCCTTCACCCCACACCTCTGTCACCCAGAGATGTGTTTTCGCCGCCTCCTTTGGGCCACTTAATTATATTCTCTCTTCTTTAGGAGGAAAGCTGACATGTAATTATTTCCATGATTAGCACTCTTGTGCAGCTAATTGTAATTATGCCTTATAATCACAGTTATGATCGTCAATTACTCATTCCTGCCTCATTTGAATGTTTTTCTTTATCCCAGCTTCACAGAGTTGATGGAGGTAATGTGCCTGCCTACACAGACACAGACACACAGACACACACACACACACATACACACACACACACATCATGCAGGGTCATCCTTTGGTCTTCTCTGTTTGTTCTCATCTTTGTTCTTGAACCAAATTTTATTACAGTATTCCACTGGCCACTGGCCAGTTGGTATTGCCTCTCATTTCTGGCTTGGCTAGATTTAAATGTATTCTATTGACTCTATAAGTGAGAGAGGGATTCTTGCCCTAGAATTTCCAGGATGGCCAAACACGTGACACCAGATACTGGGAAAGCATAATATTGACCTTATTTCAGGCCTTGGACCACAGCACTCCCACCTGTAAGTGGCAACAGGGCAGCTGTAGAAGGAGAGGGAACAAGCCCAGTCCCTGGGGGTGGATGTGCAAGTTTGAGCTTCAGTACTTAGCTCTTGGATGATGGGAAAGTTCCTTAACATTCCCGGGTCTTAATTTCCCCACTTGCAAATGGGGATAATTCTGTCTGTACTTCCTCAGGTTGTTGCAAAGATTGTGCCTATTCCATCTTGTCTGTAAGTGTTTAGCTGCCTGCCTACCCTACTGTGTTGCTCCAGACATGAATCTAGTCTTCATCAGAAGACGTCTCGGGTTTTGATCTTTGAGAGAATTCTCTAGAATCTATGACACTTTCTCTATTTCTTTTCTTTCTAAGATGCTTAAAGAAAATGATGTAACTAACAGAGTTTTAAGGTTGCACACTCAAAGTCCAGTGCCAGGCTGCACAGTCCCTGTGAAGAACCATGGGTGGTCTAGGGACCTCATGCATCTCTCCTTCTAACCATCCTCTCCTCTGAGGCCATCCGATTATTTAAATCATAAGCATCACATAACATTCGTGATTATTTGAATATGCTTTGTCCTGGGCTGCAGCCTGAACAACTGTGGGGGCCTCAGTCCTCTCTTGCTTTTCACTAGCTTCAAGATACATGGAGATGATGGACCACCAGGGGGCCTGAATATTGTCTTGTTTTGCAGGAAATGCCGGGCTGGATGAAGCACAAGCTAGAATCAAGATTGCTGGGAGAAATATCAATAACCTCAGATATGCAGATGACACCACCCTTCTGGCAGAAAGTGAAGAGTAATTAAAGAGCCTCTTGATGAAAGTGAAAGAGGAGAGTGAAAAAGTTGGCTTAAAGCTCAACATTCAGAAAACTAAGATCATGGCATCTGGTCTCATCACTTCATGGGAAATAGATGGGGAAAGAGTGGAAACAGTGTCAGACTTTATTTTTTGGGGCTCCAAAATCACTGCAGATGGTGATTGCAGCCATAAAATTAAAAGATGCTTACTCCTTGGAAGAAAAGTTATGACCAACCTAGACAGCATATTAAAAAGCAGAGACATTACTTTGCCAACAAAGGTCCACCTAGTCAAGGCTATGGTTTTTAAATGTCAATCCACTCCAGTACTATTGCCTGGAAAATCCCATGGACAGAGGAGCCTGGCAGGCTGCAGTCTATGGGGTCGCAAAGAGTTGGACATGACTGAGCGACTTCAGTTCACTTCACTTCATTTCACTTCACTTCACTTCACTTATGTATGGATATGAGAGTTGGCCTGTGAAGAAAGCTGAGCACCGAAGAGTTGATGCTTTTGAACTGTGGTGTTAGAGAAGATTCTTGAGAGTTGGACTGCAAGGATCCATTGGACTGCAAGGAGATCCAATCAGTTCATCCTAAAGGAGATCAGTCCTGGGTGTTCTTTGGAAGGACTGATGTTAAAGCTGCAACTCCAATACTTCGGCCACCTCACGCAAAGAGTTGACTCATTGGAAAAGACCCTGATGGTGGGAAAGATTGAAGCCAGGAGGAGAAGGGGACGACAGAGGATGAGATGCTTGGATGGCATCACTGACTCAATGGACATGAGTTTGGGTGGACTCTGGGAGTTGGTAATGGACAGGGAGGGGATCGCAGAGAACTGAACATGACTCAGTGACTGAACTGAACTGCTTGCTTCAGGGATCAGCCTCACTCCGTTCCTTGGCTATCCAAAGCTCTAAATCCTTTAATCCATCCTATTCTTCAAGTCCTCAATGGTATCTTCCCATGAGAATTTCCCTTATCTCCTAAGACATGATATTGCTGTTTTCTAATGTCTCTGTTCAAGGTCTGCTCCAGTCTTGGGCACATCCATCATTGCAGTGTCTTGTGTTGGTGATTACACTTTTATAAATGCAAACCTCGTCTGTCCATCTAAGATATAAGTCAGGTACAGAGTGGGTGCTGAATGCACGGTTGCTGCTTAACCTTCCAGAAACAGTGTGTGTGATGCTCTCTGCCTTCCAAAGCCCAGGTAAGATCGTGCAGATGGTCCTGGAGAAGAACTAGGGCTCCAGGTTGTGGACAGGCAAAATCTCCTGCTTCTTATTTTTGGTCCTGCTGCTGATGCTGTGCGTCGCTCTTGCCATCTGATAGAGGGAAGCTGGTTCTGGGGGTTGTCACCATTTCTGGCCTCAAATCAGAGTCACACAGAAAAGAGCCCTGATTCTGGAAAATTTAGTAGCAGATTTGCTGTGAAACTGACCTTTGGGAAAGCCAATAGGAGTGGAAGAAACAATATTGAGTGCTCTCTATGGGAATCACGTGACGGTCATTACCTAAAAGTGGCATCTCTGTGTTACAAACATAGTGCATACACATGGCAGGTTGGATTCTCCAAGAAGTAGGCTCTCAGGTGGATACTGGCATGTGGGAAATTTACTAGGGTTTAATGCCTGAGTTGGGGTGGGGATAGGAGGAACAAAGCAGGCACTGGGTCGAGGGAAAAGCAGGGGTGCAGTGTAGTCACTCCAGAGTTCCCAGCAAGTCCACGGGGAGTTCTGGAGCTGGGCTGGCCTTTCTGAGTCCCACACTGGGAGAGCGGCTCAGACCCCTAGATGTGTGGTGTCTCTGGGAAGGGGTGCAGTTGGGGCAAAGCAAGATGGCTCCCCTCATTCAAGAACAATTCCCAAAGAGTGCTGATAGCTGTGGGCAGCACCCCCAGACACTGAGGGAGCCAGCCACTCAGTTCTGAAGAGAGAATTTCATGGCACAGCATGGTACCCACTATATGTTTCTGATCTCCATGGAGACCATGCGCTTCGTCTCTGGAAATGCTTCTCTCTGGACGGGTCCCAGTGGCCATGTTTTCTTTTGACACTGTTCTCCTGACCTTTGATGAGTGGACCAGCCATAGATCCTGGATCAAGTTAGGTCAATCAACTGTTCTGCCCCAGGGATGGATACCAGTTGACTGAAGTAGTGACCATCGTTTTATACCTTATGCCTGGAGATTCTGAGAAAGTCAGTCTGTAAAGAGACATAGATGTGATGACTCATGAGGTCAAAAAGAGGTGAAGACTGGATTCCTGAGGACTTTGTGTCTCTTGGCCTTCTTTGCCCATGAAGCCTGAGTGGACTTCCTGTCCTTGGGTTCTGTATAAAAGACTGGTGTTCTCTTATTTCTCATCTCCTTTTCCTCAAGTCAAAGGAGGCTTCTGTAATGTGCAAAACAATTTTAAAAGAGCATTGATTAAGACTACAGACAATGGAACTGAAGTTCAGAGAGGTCAAGGAACTTACCCCAAGTCATGGCAAATACTGACAGAATAGAAATTCAGCTTTTTCCTTTTTTCCAACAGAGAAGTTTTTATTTTTTTTTAAAGAATATTATACAGTGTAACATATTTAAAATAGATGAAAATGAAATTCAAGGTTTTGGTTTATTATATTCATTTACATTTGTTTTATCTTTTAATTTTTTTCCTGCTGTTTTTATTTTGTTTACTAAAAAATTCTCTTTTGGCCACACCAAGAGGCATGTGAGATCTTAGTTTCCCTGACCAGGAATCGAACCTGCATCTTCTGCACTGGAAGAACAGTCTTAACCACTGGGCTGCCAGGGAAGGTCCTCTTACAAGGTTTTAAACTGCATTCACATTCAGCACTTTGTTAGATTTGCTCAACACATGAACTTGGGTGTTGACAGGGCAGACATTACAATCTTCATTTGCAGATAAGGACTCTGCAGCTAGGGAGAAAGTACGAGAGAGAGAGAGACAGCCAGCACATCCCATTTTGGCCTCAGTACAGTTCTCTGGGTGAGCAGAGTTGACTCAAAAGGGACTGGAGTCAAAGGGCCCTGTTAGGTGTTGGGTTCTGTGGAGTCAGAGTTCGGGGGAGCTTTCTGGCTGAAGGCCCATAAGATGCTGAAAACTGGAAGGAAGAAGAAAAGTTAAGATCCAAATCCTGTGGGGATCAGGAACAACTACCTCATCCTGGGAGTGGAGGGAGTCTCTTGGATCTTGTAGATCGGAGATGGGGGCAAAGCTCCAGGAGACTCCTGGGTCTGTGTGGCTCCCTGTCTGCTGTGGGGTCGGCAGGGATGGGAAGATGAGCTTGAAGAACCAGAGGCTGGGAGACTGTTTTCTCAAGACCACGGTTGGTCCTGTGGACATTTTCCCAGTCAACAGCAAATTCTCTTTCAGAATGAGGCCACGTATAAATAAATAACAAACCAATAAAGGAAGAAAGAGTGCCTCTGGCTGATGTGAAATTTAATATAATCAGCCCTGTTTCTTAGACCATGAGCTATTTTATCTTTTGAGTCTTGAAAACAGACTAATATAAACCATGAATACTTTGAACTCTGCAAGTTGTAAGATAGGCATAGAACAGCTGGTTTCTTTCTGAAGTTTCCACTAGTTATCTCCTTCTCTACCTATTCAGGATGTACCTTTGGGAATTGAGTGCCAGCTGTCTTCTGGTATATGACAACTGGTATGTGTCAATGTGCCTTTTCCCCGACCCTCATCACCCTGTTGAAGATTCCGGTGAGCCGAGTAACCACAGTTAACTGGCTAGGGGGGGTCATCTTATTCTAATATTTCCACATCCAGTCCTTATTCTTAAAGTTGACCCATTGACAATAGCAGATGAGGGAGCGGTGGTCGTCTGAAAGTTATATGATTTTTTTTCAGGGGTCTATGATGTCTGGGCTTCCCTGGTGGCTCAGAGGTTAAAGCATCTGCCTGGAATGCAGGAGACCCGGGTTCAATCCCTGGGTTGGGAAGATCTCCTGGAGAAGGAAATGGCAACCCACTCCAGTACTCTTGCCTGGAGAATCCCATGGAGGGAGGAGCCTGGTAGGCTACAGTCCATGGGGTCACAAAGAGTCGGACACGACTGAGCGACTTCACACTCACTCACAATGATGGAGTCTGATGCACAAGTCTTTGAAAAAGTAAATAAGCATCTTTAAGAGATACAGGAGAGAGGTCTCTGTGCCTGTGAGTGTGGTGGATTGAGATGATGAGTATATGGGTATGATGGATACAGAATGGCAAAACACCTTTGTCAATAAATGGTTTCATTCTTTTTGTTTTCCTCTCTATTTTTTCTCCTGATTGGATTCTGCATAGATTTTTGTACAAATATGCCAAGTTAATTATTTCATTCTTTTCAACTAAACAAGGACAATTACAAAAATCACTAGTAGTCCTAGATTTCTCTGAAACTTGGAATCAGACCACATTTCTCCCCTCATGTCTAACAGAGGGCACTGCGGGGAGGGGTGAGATTACAGCTCTAAGCAGATTCTTATTCTGAAAATGCCAGAATCCTTTTCAGATGAATAAATAAAGATAACCCTTTGTCTCTGAGGTGACTGCTTTCTTCATATAGGACTCTGTATACTTCTTATAGAAATATGTTTACTTCTTGTTTTTGATAATTTTTAAAATAAAATTAGAAGAGCATAGGAAAAAGAACAAAAGTTCTCATACCCCAATTCCACCTCCCAGGTTTTTTCCACAGTCACATTAAATGTTCATCCTTCTATTCATAGGCACTGTACATTTTGATAGAGAGAAAGGAATAATTCCGTAAAATAGAATCCAGCCAATATTGCTGCCTTTTTGTGCAACATG
The DNA here is from genome assembly GCA_006408695.1 of Aepyceros melampus. NCBI lineage: Eukaryota > Metazoa > Chordata > Mammalia > Artiodactyla > Bovidae > Aepyceros > Aepyceros melampus. The sequence continues at coordinate 106,780 of SJXQ01002414.1, read as the reverse complement.
TTAACTTATTTTTGTATGAAGTCAATGGAAACAGAAGAAACAAGTGAATTTTTAGGCGTTGCTGAACTTACATAAATGTTTCCTCACCTCAAGAGTTTTTAGGTTTTGAAAAGATCTTGTTAAGGTTATGAGCAAAGACAAGGGAAAAAAAATTAGAGAATGGAAACCCTTGTGTTTTATAACTCAAGGCTTCCATTTTTGATGGTGCTGAATAGTTCCTTACTATGATGATGAAGAAATTAGCACTCTGAACAGCTTTCTGCACCTCCCCTCTCCTCCCAACCTGCCAACTACTATTTTTACTGTGTTGGTGTTTATAACATTTAATTCTATTCTTTAACCATGATTTTTCACACTTATTGAGTTTAAGTTCTGTTTTGAAGAATTTTCAAGTTCCAAAGATGGAATATATATCTCCCTGACATTCCTTCTTCCATCCCTCATCAGACTCCCCTCTCCTGGAGCCAAACCCTGTCCAGATCCATCCAGTCTTTTTCTTTTCTTTTCAAATCCTTCTAGTCTTTTTGTGGCTTTTCCTTTCTCTCTTGGGTGGGATTCAAGGTTGCGTGGACCAAGAGACATCTTCTTTCTTGGTTCATTCCATGTATTTGAGAGAACATTTACTCAACTAACTTTGTGAAGACACCTTATTTTATGAGACTAGACTCCTTAAAAATTCTTGTGGGTTGCTGCATTTGGCAAAATCTAAAGGTTGACAACAAGCACAGGTTCAGATTTAAAACCCCTGGCATGATTGTTCGAGGAGATGAGACATTCTTCTGCTTAAAAAATCTTTTATTTTCTTTAAAATAAAGCACATTATTTATAGCTTAGGAAATGCAGACAAACAAGAAGCAAACAATGCTTCTCTCCCACAGTTCGACCACCCAGAGATAAGAATTGCTAAAAATCTTAGTAATTAGATTATTTTGTATTCTTACAACCTCCTTCTGTATTCACAGGAAAATATCTATTTATCTTTAAAAATAGAGATATGATTATACTATAATATTGTTTGTAGCCTGATTTTTAAAAACTCAGTATTATTGGGAAATATCTTAATTGCATTTTCATTTATTGTTTTAAATAAGTGTAGCCTTTTAAAAACCTATTCAGAAAATGTCAGAAGCAGAATGCCCTGAAATAACATTACCATTAAGTAATACTTTTATTTTAAATAGGTTTAAGGATTTTGCCTATATAATTATGCTTATTAAACACACACACGTACACACATTCAAAAGCATGGAATATGGAGGAGACATTTGTAGGTTGTTCAGATTTCTTGTTTTCTTCTTGTTCGGTCATGTCTTGTGTAAAGAATTGAAACTGTGGCCCCTCCAGTGGAAACTCAGTCTTAATCAGGAAGTCCCTCCATTTTTTTTTCTTCTGAACAAAAAATTGGTACAGATATGATACACAGATATGATACACCAGAGATGGTGATTGTGATGGTTAATTTTATATGTCAACTTGACGGGGATGTACGGAGCACATATTAAACATTATTTCTGAGTGTGTCTGTGCGGGTGTTTCAGATAAGATGAGAGTTTGAATCAGTAGACGGGATGACCTTCCCTGATTTGGGAGGATATCATCCACTCCATTAAAGCCCTGAATAGAACAAAAAGGCTAGGCAGGGAGACTTCTCTGCAGGAAAGATATTTTCTTCTCTTTCCTAAAAGCTACATATCTCAAAGGTACAGTGATAACTAAGAAAAGCTTTTTATATTCCATGTGCCTCCGTTTCACCATTGTGAGTGAAAGTCTCGATCAGTGGTATGAGGTCATGTTTTCATGTAAAGTCATTTCACTGACCATTCAAACCCCAACAATAACAGTTTTTATCTTTCTTTAGTTGCTCTACTGTTGGTAGCAGACCCCTTGGAGTAACTCTTAGGTCCAAAGTACAGGGGCCTCAGTTGAAATGGCTGAAGCCACATAAAGAGTCTAGGGGTCTTTCTCCACTTAGGGTCAACTACGCAGGTCAAAGGAAGCATTGAGAAGGAAAGGAGAGAATGGCTGATTCGTTTCCTAGGGCTGCCAAGACCAAGAACAGCAAGCAAGGTAGCTAAAAACAACAGGAGCCTGGGGTGAGCACACACACAGGCATTTCCTCAGGCCGCATCGACCTAGGAGAGTGGTGGGGAAGCCAGAGAATATAAAGGCTTCCCAGGTAGTGCTCATGGTAAAGAGTCTGCCTGTTAATGCAGGAGATACCAGAGACCTGGGTTCGATCCCTGGGTCAGGAAGATCCCTTGGAGGAGGGAGGACATGGCAATCCACTCCAATATTCTTGCCTGGAGAACTCCATGGACAGAGGAGCCTGATGGGCTACAGTCCATGGGGTCACAGAGAATCAGACACCACTGAGCAACCAACACACACAACAGAATAATAAACCATTGATCCCTTGGAATACCTCTGAGTCTGTTTCTATTTTGTAAGTAAGTTCATTTGCATCATTAAAAAAATTAGGTTCCACATATGAATGATATCATATGGTGTTTGTTGTTATCTGACTTAGTATGATCATCTCTAGATCTATTCATGTTGCGGCAAATGATATTGTTTCATTCTTTTGGATGGCTGAGTAATGTTCCACTGTATATATGTACCATATCCTGTTCATTTACTCCTCTGTTGCTGGACATTTAGACTGCTTCCATGTCTTTCCTATTGTAAGTAGCGCTGCTATGAACATTGGGGTACATAAACCTTTTTGAATTATGGTTTTCTCCAGATATATGCTCAGGAGTGGTTTTGCAGGATTGTATGGTACTCTATTTTTCGCTTTTTAAGAAACCTCCAAACTGTTCTCCAACGTGGTTGTACTGATTTACATTCCCACCAACAGTGTAGGACAGTTCTCCACACGGAGGGTGCTTTTAAAAGGAAGGGAGATATAGGCTTTTTCTTACCTGGAGAAGGTTTACAATTTCCACAGTTACCTACTTAAAACAATTTTAACAGTAATACTTGCAGATGGAGCACACATCAAAACAACATAAAATGTATACGCTAACCATCTTGATTCTATTCATGGCTCCATTGCCCATTTCCATCCTCTGCAAGTAGTAACATGTATTTTTATTTCCCCAACACCCAACATTTTACACAAAAGGAAATATACCCTATACAGTCCTCTGAATCTTTTTTTTTTTTCATTCAACAATGCATTTTGGAAGTCTTTCCATAACAGCTGTATATAGATAGCATCTTCATTCTATGTTACACTGTGTAAGATTCTATTATATGAATGTACCATAAGTAACTTAAGTGGTTCCCCACTGAGGGAAACTTGCACTGTTACAAACACATTGTTATTATAGAAAATGCTGGAAAAAAATGTTTACACACACCAGTTAGTACATATGCAAATGTGTCTAAGACCTGTTCCCAGAAATGAGGTTGCTAGGTCGAGGGATAAATGGACAAACTTTGAAGATGCTCTATTAAATGAAAGCAGTCTGACACAAAAGACCACATGTTGTCTGATTCCATTTGAATGAACTGTTCAGAACAGGTAATTTCAGAGAGATGGACAGTAGTTCAGTGGTTGCCAGGGACTGGAGGGAGGGAGGGAGGAAAGAAGGGCAAATGCTATGAACGTGGGCTTTCTTTTGTGGATGATGAAAATGTTCTAAAATTACATTGTGATGATGGTTGCCTGACTGTGTGAATATACTAAAGCCGACTGAATTGTATACTTTTACAAGATGAATTTTATGGTATGTCAATTATAGCTCAGTAAAACTGTGATAGAAAAATAGTTAGGATATTAGGGTGGCAGCCTGGTGCTCGTGAGGACCTGGCGGTTTAGTCCCGAAGTCGTGTCTGACGCTTGCGGCCCTGTGGACTGTAGTCCCCCAGGCTCCTCAGTCTGTCTGATTCTCCAGGTGAGAATACTGGAGTGGGTTGCCATTTCCTTCTCCAGGGGGTCTTCCCGGCCCAGGGACTGAACCCAGGTCTCTGGCATTGCAGGCAGATTCTTTTCCAGCTGAGCTATCAGGGAAGTCCTTGTGATGACCTAGAGCAGTGGAATGGGGGAAGTGGGAGGGAGGCCCATGAGAGAGAGAATATATATATGTGTGTGTGTGTGTGTATGTGCGCTTGTGTGTGTGTGTGTATATAAAATATATATATATATGTATGTATGTATGACTGATTCGCATAGCATATTGAAAAGCAGAGACATTACTTTGCCAACAAAGGTCCGTCTAGTCAAAGCTAAGCTATGGTTTTTCCAGTGGTCATGTATGGATGTGAGAATTGGACTGTGAGGAAAGCTGAGCACTGAAGAATTGATGCTTTTGAACTGTGGTGTTGGAGAAGACTCTTGAGAGTCCCTTGGGCTGCAAGGAGATCCAACCAGTCCATCCTAAAGGAGATCAGTCCTGGGTGTTCATTAGAAGGACTGATGCTGAAGCTGAAACTCCAGTACTTTGGCAACCTGATGCAAAGAGCTGACTCATTTGAAAAGACTCTGATGCTGGGAACGATTGAAGGCGGGAGGAGAAGGGGATGACAGAGGATGAGATGGTTGGATGGCATCACTGACTCAATGGACATGGGTTTGGGTGGACTCCAGGAGTTGGTGATGGACAAGGAGACCTGATGTGCTGCGATTCATGGGGTCGCAAAGAGTCGGACACGACTCAGCGACTGAACTGAACTGATGACTGATTCGTGTCGTTGTATAGCAGAAACCAACACCATGCTGTAAAGAAAATTTTCTCCAATTAAAATTAAAGATCTTAAGGTGTCAGAGGGCAGGAATAGTTCCTTTATCAGGCCGTGCTCACCTTCTCCAGAGAAATCTCATAAGAGGGGTAACTTGGAAATGCTGAGCCGTGTCACTAAATTCCACCGTGTTGCCTGGAGACCTCTGTCCTAAATTATCCTGAAGACTTCGCCGTAACAATTCAGAGAATTAATTCAAAACCGGAATTGGAAGAGATTGTCAGGAGGCTAGGTATGTCTGTCACTGAGCCCCTTCTAACTTGCTAGAGAGAGAATGAAGAATTGATCAGATGGAATGATTAGGAAGAGATACCATCTCCCCAAAGATTCCAATTTCGTTATTGCGGGCATCTTTGCTCATTATTCTGATGAAAGGTGTGAGCCTCTGCCTTTCGGTGCAGATGAAGATGGACGTGAGGTGTCTGCCGGAAGGTGACAGCATGCAGGCTGGCCAGGGGGCAGCCTATGGTACCCGCAGTTAGACTTAATCAGCTGCAAACACGCTCATCCACGCTCCCTTTTCCTTGTTCTGGGTCATCCTGAAGAGGCCACCAGCTGGTGTTTTGAGGGATTGAGCCGATGAGATATTATTATCTGCCAGTCTTCATTTTCAAAAATAAAAAGAGATTCAAATGGATGCGGGGGACGCTTGTTAGCTTTCAGCCAAAGTGTGCACAAGGTTTGGGCAACTGTTTATAGAGTTTAAAGGGTAGAAGAACGGAGAACGGAAGTGTTCACGGGCAATCTGCTTGTGATCTGAAGAGGAAGCAAGATGTCCCACACCCCTTTTTCTCTTTTTTCTATCCCAACATCCTATTCTGTCTTTGAAACGTTCTTTGCCAAGTTTCTCTGACTTCACTTTTTGTTACTCTACTTGAACCACTCCTGCAAAAAAAAATTTTTTTTTCTCAAATACACATTGGATCTTGTGACTCCCCTGCTGAAAAATCCCTGATAACTGTTTTGGAACATAGAATACAGTCCAGAGCCTTTACCTAGGATTCAGGTTCCTCATCGGATCAGGATTCATCCACTTTGGCTTTTCAGCCATATGTCCTAAGTCCCTGATGCATTTAAAGAGTTTAGGAAGCATCTGTATCTTCTTCACTTATGCTGGATATTCTTATTTATCCTTGAAGGCTCAGCTCAGATATACCTTCTCTAAGAAGCCTCTTGCTGATTCCTCCAAGCAGAATTATATTCACCCACCACGGCTACACCTCATCCACCAGACAGATTGCTTATGGGGGTTTGGTCAGTTTTCTACACGAGGCTAAATGCCTAAGAACAGGCTCTTACTGGGCTCTGTATTTTTAGTTCCTAGCAGGGTATCTTGTTCATTGCAGGTTCTCTGTCTCTGCCTGTCTGTTTCTCTTTCTATAATATATGAATGAAAAAGTGGACAGTGGGACCAGATACATGAATAAAATATAGGCTAAGATGAAATTTAAATTGGGGAAAGATTATGCTAAACTTGGAACTAGCATCTTCTATTTCTCCTTTGCAAATGAAAGGTGCCAAAAAAGGAAGACACTAAGAAGGCAGCGAGAAATGCCAGAATTGTCAGGGGCCCTTGTGATTTGAAAATGGTGTCCTTACCAGGAAATTAAACTGAGCTCATTATCTCATTAACTTGTGACTGGAGAGGGAATATGCAGCTGAGATTGTATTATCTTTCCAATATGACAAGTTGGTAACAACCTGGGATTTTGAAAGACATTTTGTTTTCTTAGCAAGAATTTCCACCCATACAAATGAGGATCCATGGAGAGGAATCCCATTTGAGAAAGATTCTAAAAGGCAAGAACCATGTGTGTCTAAATTGCTTTGTGTGTATGATAAGTCCCAGTGGTTGCTAAAGGTATCCTTACCCTAAGATTAAATCTCACCACCAACATATTGGAGTAGTTAAAATTTTAACTGCTATACAAGATAATTGTGCTTGACCAACCTTTCTCCTTCTCTCAAGAGATCCTTTAAAATGCAGATAGCAATGCCAGCATGCTTATTAGTGACCACCATTTTTAATGTCCTTCAATGTCTACCGGGATATTACGAATTCTGTTTAATCAGATTGCTTACACAATGGCCTTGTTTTTTAAAGGTGGGAGGAGACGTATGGAGATCTTAAACTGCGCACTGGTCAGACACTTACTATGCAAACTAGATGGGATCTGTGTTTCTGGAATAAATTATTTTATTTCTAAAAGTTGGAGAAATGGGATAGAGTGGAAAGAACTATAGGCTTAAAGTCATGGACATGGGTTTTAATTTCAATTCTTCCCCAAATTTAAATTTAGTCTCAATTCTCTTAACTATAAAATAGGTAGAAAATATATGTCATAACATATTTTTTGGAGGTGGCTACTAAATAGGATCAAAATAGTAGATTGCTTAGATGTCTTCTCTGGCTCAGAAAGACCCTCACATGTTATCCTGGCTGGAGAAGGTCCTAGAATATTCTAAGCAAATAGTCTGAAGAGTGATTTTAATTGGTGTCCTTCAAACAAACCACCTTGTATATTGTACCTCTTAAAACTTGCAGTTAATACTGGGAGTTAGTACACACACACACACATACACACACACACTCGTTTGCTTGTTTGTTTTTTGGCTGAGTGGCGTGGGGGATCCTAGATCTCAGACCAGGGATGGAACTCATGTCCTCTGCAGTGGAAGTGTGGATTTCTAACTGCTGGACTGCCAGGGAAGTTTCAGGTGTTTAGTATTAATATTTTTAAGCTCCCTAATGACTATCCTCAATGTTTTCAGGGTGAGTGCCTATAAACACTGCACTTGGACATGACAGCAAAAATCTAAGGAGACACCAGCAAGGTGACTTTCTTTGTTGTTCATTTATTTTTAAAAATTAATTTTTTTTTTTTTTTTTGCCTATGCTACAACGCATGTGGTATCTTAGTTCCCTGACTCGGAATCAAACCTATGCCCCTGCCTTGGCAGCACAGAGTCTTAATCATTGGATTACCAGAGAAATCCCAAGGTCACTTTCTTGAAAAGCAGGTTTCTTCATCCGTGTGAAGGCAAATTAAGGGAGTGCCATCAGGTCGGCCCCACGTTTCCTTTGTGAAATTATTTTGAGTCTGCCCTCTCTCACAAAGTAACAAGCACTTGCGTTTGAGAAACTGAATCACACCCTCTTCACCTAATACAGATTTTTCTTTCTGTTTTCCATAGCAAGACAGGCATGCAACCTGTACAGTAAAGAGGTCATAAATAAACAAGTTTAGAGAGTGTAGAGACCTATTCCTTCTCCAGGATCCCTACCCAAGGTCCAAGACCTGCACTTGGAAATGAAGGAGCCAGGGGTGAAAGAGGTTGCTGATGAAGGCAAAGACACAGCTTTTCAGAGCTGGGGAAGTTTGGGGCAGGGAAAGCCCTTTCAACATCTGCTGATAATTTTGCACTGAGTTGAGACGGTAACAACATCTGAATGAGTGTTACAGGTGGCTGAATTAATTAACTCCAACTCCCAACACCCCTGAACATCCGGTGCTGGGATTAGAGAGTCAGAGCTAGTTTACTAGAGAATCCCAAATCTCAGACATTATTTGGATTCAAATTGGAACTGTTGCCGAAAAGTCCGGGTGGGAAAAGGACTAGGGAAATGGGGTGGTCGGGCATTTTCTTTCTCCTCTGGGATAAACAATTCTCTGCTGTCTTCCCTCTGTCTTCTCATCTTCTCTTCCGTCTTTGCTATGGACGATTCTTCCTCTTTTCTTTCTTCCCTCCATCTGTCTGTCTGTCTCGTTTCACTTCTGTCACCATTATTCTATCTCCGCTCTTTTCCTTTGTTTCTTCATTTGTAATTTATTTTTGCTTAAAGGCACATGTGTACTGCTTGAGGAGTTTCCCTTATTTCCAGAAAATCTGATTTAACTACAGAAGTGAAAAAAAATACTGCCTCTTTGCAAGTGGGAAGATTTAAGGCTGGGAGTAAACAGCTATCAAGAGTGGCAAGAACGTACTAAGGCCATTTTAAGGTAGCATGGGTTTACCTGCCACTGACTGAGCACATCGGTGGCTGGTGGAATTTTATTTTCATAAAGACTTATCATCCATCATCAAATGAAGGAATACTGGGTGTTCTCAGCTTCCATGACAATGTTTCTGAAAGAGAAAGATGAAATTTAAGGGGAAAATCAGTCAATGAATCTGATACTTGCACAGATTTTAGAATTAGGGATGGGATGAGTTCAATGAGAAAAGAAAATTTGGGTGCAGAGGTGGGGTGTTAATCTCAATTTATTCTTCAATCTGGCTTCTCTGGGGATGGGTATTCGATTTCTACATGAGGGCATTTACAGTGAACGAGGCTTTGGAGTCAGACAAGACTTGAATTTTTGCTTGACCACTTATTGATTGCTTGACCTTGGGAATAATATTTAAATTTCCTAAGCTTTGGTTTGCTCACCTTAAAAAGGGGGATGATGAAACCTGTTTCAAGAGATTGCAGAGAATTTGAATGACAGAACATCTGTGAAGTGCCTGCAACAGACAGTGTGTTTAAGTGAGTTGTTATTATTTCCATCGGAAAAAGAGCCTATGTAAATACTTTGGTCATATTTAAAACAGCTTGCTACTGAAATAATCACCTGGAACCTTCAACTTCTTTTAGAAAGAATGTTTTATATGAACACGAGTGAGGAATTCTCTGGTAGCATTTGATATATTCATGGAGGAGCTTGGAAGGATGCTTTAGACTGGGCTCAGCAAACTTCTGATAAAGAACCAGCTAGTAAATATTTGAGGCTTTGTGGACCGCAGTCTCTGCTGCACCTATTCAACTCTGCTGCTGGAGTGTAAAAGCAGCTACAGACAGTATGTAAATGGATAAAGGTGGCAGTGTTCCAATACAACTTTATTATTTATGGCTGCTGAAATTGGGATTTCATATACTTTTCCCTGTACTATGAAACATTATTTTTCATTTGGCTTTTATTCTCCCTCGAAGCATTTAAAAAAAATGTAAAAAATCATTCCTGGCTAGTGGGTTGTACAAAAACAGGCAGGCAGCTGGCTAGAGTTGACCTGAGCTGTGTTTTGCTGACCCATGTCTTCGATCTGCAAGATGCTAAGACATCAGTTTGCTTTCCTCCTTTGGGTCACAGATGAGGACTCAGAAGCCCAAAGATATGGCGAGCTGTGGCTGGAGTCCCTCTTAGCTGAATGGCGAGCTGGGATTAGAAGCCAGATCTGTCTCGAGATCGGTCATTCCTACCTTTTGCTGATTTTAGTTTCTTTGTCCTCCAAAACGTCCCTTGGTCATGATATTCTTGTATTATTTGATTCTCTTAGCACACAGTCTCAGTCATCTTGGGTGTTAGTTTCTGCCATGGTCCCATTGCTTAACAAGGGAGGCAAGCCCAGATGCCTCAGGGACCAAGAAATTAACAAACCTCATTACAAAACCATAGGGAGGGGTGAGGGATGTGGTGAATTGGAGTGTACGTGTCACATCTAACAGAGGAAATTCTATTCCACACAGATGATGATGGCCCTTGGGAATGAGTCAGAGACACCAGGTCTCCCGCCTTCTCAGAAGACACTTGAAATCTGGATCTTCTGTGGAATTTTAAGATATTAGCATAATTTAAAAAAGCTTATTATGACCAAACAAAGCATGTCTAGGGATTACAAGTAGCTTTCAGGAGATCAGTTTGTGATCTTTAACTCAGACTGTGATTTCTCTTGGCATGACAGAAATGTATGCTATAAATATTTTTATAATTAAAATATTTTAACTATGATAAAATACACAATTGATCATCTTAACCATTTTTAAACTTATAGCTCAATAATGTCAAATAGACTCACATTGTTCTGAAAAGAAGTCCCCATTTCCCCCTATTCTCAACCCCTGGTAACAACCATTCTACTTCTTGTCTCTATGATTTGACTATAATGCTCTATATCGGGCTTCTCTGATAGCTCAGCTGGTAAAGAATCTGCCTGCAATTCAGGAGACTCTGGTTCGATTCCTGGGTCGGAAAGATCCGCTGGAGAAGGGATAGGCTACCCACTGCAATATTTTGGCCTGGAGAATTCCACAGATGGTGCTACTGGTAAAGAACCCATTTGAAGATACAGGTAGACATAAAAGATGCCAGTTCGATCCCTGGGTCAAGAAGATCCCCTGGAGGAGGGCATGGCAACCCACTCCAATGTTTTGGCCTGGAGAACCCCATGGACAGAGAGCCTGGTGGGCTACAGTCCATGGGGTCGCAGAGTCAGACACGACTGAAGCGACTTAGCATGCACGCACACACGCTGTATAGTGCCATGGAACAAATGGCAAAAAGTTAAAACTGAGACACAAGTAAAACATACTTTCTATAGATGGAGCAAACTCGCTCTTAAAGAAGAAACTGAAGCTGGAGGACTGCTGGCGGTGAGTGGGCACTAGACTAACCTGTGTCACAGTGTCTTGGCAACCTCTGCCAAGGGGAAAGCAGGGAGAGATACACTGGCAGATTGAGATCGACATATACACACTACTATATATAAAATATTCAATACGTAACTTAAAAGTATATAATTTATTTTACTTTTATATGAAGTTACTGGAATACAAATATCACTGGCAACATTCTCAACACTAGAATTACTCTGACAAGGATTGAGTTTGAGGGCTTCCCAGGTGGTGCTAAAGAACCCACCTGCCAATGCAAGAGACATGAGTCTCGGGTTCAATCTGCATGTCACTTCGGCATGCTACAAGTGAAAATTAAATAAGAGCAATGCAGTGGGTGTCTTGGAATGTGCATATTGAGTGCCTTTTGATATAGACTGGTAAATTGCAAAATTTACCAAAATTTAAGCTTGTTTGTCCTTGTTACTACAGTGTAATGGAAGGTGCATTTTTCCCAACCTTGCTCAGCTTGGAGATAATCTATATATCATTCATCCTTGAAGAACTCAGGGCTAGGGGATCCTGATCCTCTGCTCAGTGGAAAATCCAAGTATAATTTTGTAGTTAGCCTTCCTCATCTGCAGATTCAACCAAGGGCAGATTGTGTATTAGTTTAGAGTTTACTATTGAAAAATATTTATGTATAAGTGGATCCATGCAGTTCAAGGGTCAACTATATAGAAAACTTCAATACTCTTTTACGTCACTTCTTAGTTACTATCCTAGTGCATGATGCGTACAAAGAGCCTTCACAAATATTACCCCTGTTGTTGTCCCAACAGTGCCGTGAGGAGAAAGTGCAGATGATTTCTTGCCACTTAGCAAAAGAGGAGATCAACACTTGGAGAAATCAAATAGCTCACGTGGTTTGCATGGGGAGCGAGAGAGCCCGGAAAAGACCTCAGGCTTCTGTGTCGTTTCCAGGGCTGTCAGGCACTCCCTCCAAAGGAGTCCCTCGGAGAGAACCACGTGGGAGCTGGGGGCACCCCTACACTGCTGTTCTGAGCCGTGGTGCGAACCTGGAGATTCCAGCCCAGCCAGGCAGCTGCTGGCCTATCTGACGGGCCAATATCCCAATACCCCAATATTGGGCCTATCCCCAATACTCTCAGGATCTTCCTTACTTGGACTTCCTGTGAACTCACCAATATATCCCCTGCTTGTAAAGACCACTGATTTTTCTCTTTTTTTAACCTTTTTATTTTGTATTGGGGTACAGCCAATTATCCACACTGTGGCAGTTTCAGGCGAACAGCCGAGGGACACAGTCCTACCTGTACATACATCCACTCTCCCCCAACCTCCCCTCCCATCCAGGCTGCCACACATCATTGGGCAGAGTTCCCTGTGCTATACAGTAGGTCCCTGTGGGTGGTTATTTATTTTTTTAATAAGCACTGTGTACATGAGACACCCATTTTGATTCTATTCTCTTAATGGAAAGTCTTACTAAGGCAGCGTTGATGAAAACAGCTCAGCCACTTTCTTCATGGACAGCAGTAGACTCTGTGACCCCAAGGTAAGGGGGAAAATAGAGGGAAGATGATCGGGAAGAGCGAGGAGAAGGCGTGTATTTCAGTTCCTGCCTGGATGGGCACCCATGCTCTTCTCCGAGCTGCCAGCCAGTGTTAGCAGAGTGATGGAGAGAGGCCTGCCCCTCTGGCACACCAGCAAAGCTCGCTAATGTAATGGAAACGGTGATTATTCCCAGGGCCTAGCATTTCCCTTCCTCCGGACTGTAGGGGTATTAAAGTTGATTGAACACATATGCTTCGGGTAGACAGCGCCTGCCATCACATATGGAGCCATCCGTTTTCTGTGTGCTCAGAAGGAGTCACCGAGACCGCGAGAGCTGGGCAAAGGCTGAGCCGGCTTAGGGGATTATAAATGAGGGGGTCCAAGTCTCTTTACAGGCCAGACAGGGGGAAATACCCAACTTTAAAGAAAAATTCTCCACATCTCTGCACAGAAAAAAAAAAAAAGCTCAAAAATACTTAAAGTTAAAATTCAATTTTAATAATTTTAACAGAATCTGCATTTCCCCTCCTTTCTATATATATGTATATATGACAAAGATGAATAGGTTATACCTGTTTATCTAAAATTTTCAATTTAGGTACAAGTGCATGTATATATTGCTGGGGTCCAGTCCTGGTGGATCCAGGGTGATTTGAAGGTGGAGACGGAGTCGGTGAGAAAAACACTTATTGAGAAATATAAGATTAGATTAGGAAATAATAGTATAGTAGGAAAATTTAGATGGGGAAAAGANAAACTTAAATCTGAAGTCACCATCTAAATCTCTGGAAAAAAAAAATAAATCCTAATATTCTCCCCAGAATAAATAATCATTTTACCTCTCCAAATTAACCTACCTACTTCAAAAGTAAAAATAATCATTTGAACGAATGTTCTCATGGTACCGATATATACAATAACACCAAAAGTGGTTCCTTGATTCACTGAAAGTTTTAAATTTTGGATGTAACCACTAGCTTAATTAGTGAATCTTTCAAAGTTTTGGGTTTCTTTTGAGATAATATAAACTTACTTCAGGGGCAAAAAGAAGAAATCTTTAACATGTTATCTTCTTAAACCTAAATGAAAAGGATGCTAGTCTGCTTTGGGAAAATTTCATTTGTGAATAAATATATGGTTTATCATCTGGTAATATTTAAGCTATTTGATAACTATACAGAAAAAAAACAACTTTGCTTCTCACCGAGTTAATCACATGGATTTAATTCAAACCTACACACAGGAGACAATTCCAATAAAGACATTTTCTAAACTTAACAAAACATTGTCCTTCCTTACTTCACCTGAAACTACAGGGTAAATTCATTACAGTAGACCCATTATAAAATCATTTTAGATGACCCTTGACAGCAGTAAATTTGACCTTATTATTTCAGTGTACTCACACATTTTGTTCACAGGCTCAGGACATAAGGACTCAAATCCACTTCTGATGCTATCTGACAGATTGGAGATGAACTGGATTCCACAGGGTACACATAAAGGACATCTAGAACCAAAACAAAAAAAAAATTAACATCTCCAGATTCTGTGTAAAAACAGGAGCAACTCTGTAAATTTTAAACTCTGAGTGTACCAAGAGAGTCAAGTCCATTTTTTATGAACTTTGCTATGTTTCAAAAGTTCATTAAAAACTAAAAAGCATTGTTTTCTGAAACCAGTTTTTGTATATCTGAAAAGTTAACTCTGTGATTTGTTTCTATTAGTCTCAGTTTTCATTTCAAGAGGAATAGAATTTAGGACAGGGTGTTGGCTTTTGTGAAGATTTATTCAAACATTTCATGAATTTTATAACTAGAACTTTAATTCATTCAGAGAAAGAACATCTTAAGACAATATAACATAATAAACATAATAGGTAAGACAAGCTTTGAAGAGTTACCATCAGTTGAGTTGCAGCCTGGTTTTTAAAGGTGTAATGGGAATGTGTGTGTGCTAAGTTGCTTCAATCATATCTGACTCTTTGCAACCCTATGGATTGTAGCCCACCAGGCTCTTCTGTCAATGGAGATTCTCCAGGCAAGAATACTGGAGTGAGTTGCCATGTCCTCCTCCAGGGGATCTTCCTGACCCAGAGATCAAACCATGTCTCTTATGTCTCCTGCATTAACAGGTAGGTTCTTTACCACTAGTGCCACCTGGGAAGCTCAAAATTTGGAACACTAGTACCTACTTCATGATGGAGATGTAAGGATTAAATTTAGCACAGTCACCAACACATAGTGTTTAGAAATGTGAGAGTTGTTGTTTTCATCTTAGTCCCCATTCACTCAAAATTCACACATACTTAAAAAGCACTCTTCTTACTCGCTTTGCAGGTTTATTAGCTCTGATAGACTTTTTAAAGGTTATTTAGGATTTTCTGCATGTAGGATCATGATATTTGTGAGCAAAAATAATTTTGCTCTTTCCTTTTAAATTTGGACATTGTTTTTCCTTGTCTAATTACTATGGCTAGTTAGTTAGTTAAGTCGCTCAGTCATGTCCAACTCTTTGCGACCCCATGGACTGTAGCCCCCAGGCTCCTCCGTCCATGGGATTCTCCAGGCAAGAATACTGGAGTGGGTTGCCATTTCCTTCTCCAGGGGATCTTCTCAACCCAGGGATCGAACCCAGGTCTCCCGCATTAGAGACAGACACTTTAACCTCTTAGCCACCAGGGAAGAGCCCAATTACTATGGCTAGAGTTTCTAATACAGTGCTGAATAGAAAAGGTGAAAGTGGGCATCCTAATCTCAATCTTGATCTTAGACAGAAAATTTTAAATCTTTTATCTTTGGGAATAAGTTTGACTATGTATTTCTAATAAATGCCCTTTACCTTGTTTATTTACCATCAAATTTTCATCTATTCCCTATTTTTGAATGTATTTACCATATCATCAAGGTACTGGGTTTTGTAAAAATAAATAAATAAATAAAATAATAAAATAAAATAAAATAAAATAAAAGAATGTTTACTACCAATAGTGTTATTTCCCAGTTAATTGAGTTCTCTTATGAGGTACAGTTTTTGAATAGAGAAGTAAAGAGATGGAACTAAAAATTACTATTTTAGGAAGAGACCTTGTATTATATAGCCAAGACTATATACTCACTGTGGCTAGTAAAACCAGTATTTAGAGCTTAGGCTTTGTTGAAAGAGAAACTTGAGTTCAAACTGTAGCTCCAATAGATCCTATATTGCATTGGGTAAGGCTTAAACTCTCTGAGCTTCAACTACCTCCATTTAATGAGGATTAAATTAATAAATATCCCATAAGTCTTTGTAAAGATTAGGTAAGGTAATTTTGATTATTATATGGTATTTAGTAAGATAATTTTTTTTTTGCTGATTTTTAAATTTTTAGTTTTGGTGTTTAAAAAGATTCACAAGGTTGACATTATGCTATATATCTTTTTTTGCATAAATATTAAACACTTAGACATAAAATATGCTGGTCTCTTTATTGTTTAAATCACTAGTCTTTGATAAAAGTAGCAGAAGGCTTTAAGTGATATTGAGAATTCAACAATTTGCCTTAAAAATATAGAGTTGAGCCAGATTCTGACAAATTGGGATGAGTTATTGCACCTTGGTTTTAAAATTCATTATTATTTCTGTGAGGAAAAAAAAAAAAAAAAAAAAAACCTGGTGATTTTGCAAAGACTGCCCTGAATTGAAACTTTTTGAAGTTTGAATGCATGGCCTCAATAGTTTTCATGTCAATATCTCTTACAACTTAAACCATAGATTTAGCAATCATTAAATCAAGCTAATAAAGCTTTGGAAAAGGGGGTTGAAAGTATTCATATGTAGAGGAGAAAAAATCCAATCATTTATATGGTGTTTCATATGTGTTTATTAAAACAAGTTCAGAAAAAATATTTTATTCTTAATGGAATAACTAGCTTAGTCTATCACTGTAATAAATCACATTTTAGAAGACAACGAAATTAAGGCTTGGAAATTTGGAAATTAATAATTGCCAAATCAATAATGATGATGATTAAGATAAGGATAGTGGTGATGATGATGACAACAGTGGTCTTTTAAAGAGTCACAAAGTGCTTTTCCATGATTTTCAGTTAGTGTGTATTGGATCCTTCATATTTTTCACAGGGTTATATGTTTTTTAAAGCCTTGTTATTTTCAAATGCATAATAACCTGACAGGTATCCTACAAATACTTGCTAACTGAGAAACCTGAGGTAATTTTCCAGTCAGTATATATACATAGCATGTGATCTGGAACCAGACAGAATTTAGTTATAATACTGGCCCTACCACTTTGTGGGCCTGTGTGATTGGTCAAATTACTTTCAAAACTTCAATTTCTTCATCTGTAAAATGGTGATAAAAAGATAATCTACTAGGGTTGTTGTTGGAATTAAATGAAATTATATGCAAAATAATGAGCATAATTTCTGGTACATTATAACTGCTTAGTTAATACTGAGCTTCACTTCTTTCATCATTTTATATTTCCTCTCCTATATTTGGAGGCAGTATAATATAAAAGAAAAAATGCTCTGCAACCACAATGCATGGGTTCAAATTTTACCTTTGCAATTACCACAACTACATGTCCTGTGACCTTGGGCAAGTTTTCTAAGTATTTTGTGGTCTAGTTTATTCAACTATAAAATGGTGAAGAGTATAGATGATTTTGTGTAAAGGAAATGTGATAACGTGTGTAAGACATTTGAAACAGTGCCTGGAGCATGGTAAGTGCTCCATAAATTATGTTTCTATAAATTCTAACATTCACTCAGGTTTGTATTGAATGAATGCATACACTTTTTTGAGTGTGAAATTATGGTCCATTTAATAGTGACTATGAGATCAAGTGGTGCATTTTATTGAAGGCAATACTTGTGTTATCTAAGCATCAATTAGTATATAGTTCAGGCTTTCTTAAAAATCATGTGCACATTCTTTTAAAATAATAACAGTAACAATGTGTTGTATGATTAAAGCTTATGAATAAGTAAAATGAATGACAGCAATCTTATAAGGGACAGGAGGGAGAACTAGAGAATGTTATGTTCTAAGTTACCTCTGAAGCAGTATAGTATTATTTGAAAGCAGGCTAAGATTAATTATAAATGTATATGTCAAACTCTAGGAAAATCATCAAAACATGTAACAGAAGTAAAAATTATGTTCTATGAAGGACAGAAAATGGAATCATATAAAGTATTTAAAACCTGAGAAAGCAGAAAAATATGAAAAGACAGAACAATGGCAACAAATAGAAAGCAATTACAGGTATGGTAGACATTAATTCAACCATATCAATAATCAGTTTAAATGTAAATGGTTAAATACACTGATTAAAAGACAGAAACTTTAAGAGTGTGCCGGGGTCCAGCCCCGGTGGATCCAGGGTGATTCGAAGGTGGAGACGGAGTCGGTGAGAAAACACTTTTAGAAATATAAGATTAGGTTAGGAAATAATAGTATAGTAGAAAAATTTAGATGGAGAAAAGAAGGCTGAATGACTTGATTTATGTGGAATACCGATCACCACCTACATAGGCCACAGGCATCTTTCCATTCTCCCGAAGGAGAGGAGGCACTGAGGCCTCCCCAGTCCGATCTTAGAAGCCCAGGCATAATTAGTAGGCTTGGTGAGTACCCACTCCCCAGGTGGGAATTCAGCCAAAAGGGGAAAGAAAGAACGACACGGGGGGAATCAGTCTTTCCAGAAACTGATCCCCTTTTCTTTATTTTCGTGTTTGCTTATATACCTTTTTTACACATAGGGATGAATACAGAGTCACGTGGGGGTCAGCAGTCCTGACCTTTATCAAAATCAGGTGCTTTACATAAAAAAAGGTCTTAGGGGTTTTACATCATCTTCTGGCCATGAGGCCTGCTGACACTTTATGACCCTCTCTTTCTGATAACCAAAAAACTTATTTTTTCCAAGGGTGTTTTTTCTTAAACCAGGCACCACCCTCCAAATAAAGTTACATTCCTATAGGGTGAGGGTGTAGTGAGTTACAATCAAGAAAGGAATTTATTTAACCCAAGGTTAACATGATTAATCTTAAA
>SJXQ01002414.1:26493-87991 GCA_006408695.1 Aepyceros melampus | reverse complement strand
TTTACGACCCTTTCTTTCTGATAACCAAAAAACTTATTTTTTCCAAGGGTGTTTTTTCTTAAACCAGGCACCACCCTCCAAATAAAGTTACATTCCTATAGGGTGAGGGTGTAGTGAGTTACAATCAAGAAAGGAATTTATTTAACCCAAGGTTAACATGATCAATCTTAAAGGTTAATACTTATTTCTCTTATATGCTAGTTATATTCATTATAAGGGCAGGGAATATGGAGATTTAGCAGCAAAACATCAGCCCAACAAATGAAATCCCTTTACCAATGTTCCCCTTAAGATCTATTTAGTCTTAAGATAGTGATAAAGTTACATTTTTACATAGCAAGGACAGTGATTTATGACAAAGTACAGTGATCTATAACAAAGGAGAAAATTCGTTAACTCAAAAAGTCTAGTATTGCTAACATCAAAAACTACTATATATTTTTTTCTATATTCCAATACATTGATTAATATATTCCCAGGTGCCTAAGGACATGGAGGCCTGGCGGCAATCATTGACTCAACAATGAGAAAGGCCCTATGCTAATTAAGACCTTCAAAATACCCCAAACTCTGTGCTGTTTATGGTTGAGAGGTAGTAAACAATCATGTGCTCCATAGTGGCAAGAGTATGGATAATCCTATCACACAAACTAGTTTGCCAGCAGAGAGGTTTGACCTGAGACACCCTTGTCACACCTAGGGCAGGGAATTAGTAGCAATTATTGGCACAACAAATGAAAATCCCTTCACCAATATAATTCCTAATCAACCCACTATACTAATAAAGTCTAACTTCCCAAAAGAATCTGCCTTTAGCTGTTGGGAGGCTGTAAACAATCACATGTGGCCGGACGAACCTATAAAGGCAGGCTAGATAACCTTCAGAGGAGTTCGTAAGCTGAAACACTCTTGTCACGCCCAGGAATTTTTATTAACTGGAGCTGCAAGTTAACTCCTTCTCCGAGAGAAATGGTTATGGGGGAGAGCCCCCCGTAAAGTCAGAGGTGTAGGTGAGAGCATAAAACAGACTCTGGTATTGGGGGTAGATGCTCGGGAACAGGGGGTTTCCTGAGGCTTGATCACGCCTTTGCGTATGCCAGGCCTCCTTCCTCATGACCTTTGCCATGGGCAGGGTTCCTCATATATGGCCCCCGGCAATATATGTTGTGGATTATGGAACAGGTCCATTTTACAGCGTGAATCCCATGTCCTCAGGATGTAATTACTTTTTGAAAAAATGTTTCTCAGAATGAGGGTTCCGCAACTTTTCTCAAAGCCAAAGAGTGATGCTTGTCTCCTTCACAATCATATGTCTAATGAATCACAGCTTGATTTTCCACACCATTAGTGTGAGCAAATATGAGAGGCTGTTCTAAGCAGGCTGGGGAATCGGTGCTGCTGGGTGTTGAGATGAGACTCTGGACACTCCACTGCTTGCTCAAAAGCCTCACCAGGCTCTTCCAGTCCCGACACGGTGAGGGGAATGCTCGCAGCCTCCCTGGCTGGCTGGTTATGGTGGTTCCACCTCTGGGCGGGATAGAAGGTTTGGCTGTTTGTGCAACAGCTGGCTCTAATTATTCTCCTGGGTTATGGAGATATTTTGCTTGGCCATGTTTCACTTGCTTCAGAATAAGGCAAGTCTCTTCCCACTCCATATATTAAAATATATGTGCTATATGGGGGAGGAATAAACTTGGAGTATAGGATTAGTAGATAGACACTAACATATAAAATAGATAAATGACTTGGATTTATTGTATAGCTCAGGGAACTCTGTCCAATATCTTGAAATAACCTAATAATGGAAAATAATTGAAAAAAAGGAAATGGCAACCCACTCCAGTGTTCTTGCCTGGAGAATCCCAGGAACGGGGGACCTGGTGGGCGGCCATCTATGGGGTCGCACAGAGTCGGACACGACTGAAGTGACTTAGCAGCAGCAGCAACATACATATACATATATATACATATCTGAATCACTTTGCTATATATCTGAAACTAACACAATATTGTAACTCAACTATAAACAAAAAAGTCTTAGTTAAGCATATATGTATTATATCTACAAGGAGGGCATTCCTTTTAACTGTGCAAAAAATATTTTAAAAGAGTTTTATTTTTAAAGTGCCCCGTTTTGCCAATCTCAGCACCTTTGTATTTTTCATTCTTTAAAAAACACCTTGTTTGCTGTGTGCTAATTCAAAAAAATTTAAGAAAAATATTAAGGTCACTCTAATCCGGCCACTTGGAAATATGAAAGCTAATATTTTAATGTGTTTCCTTCTTACTTTAGGCTGCACCTTGAGACTTGTGGGACCTCTGCACCCCCATCAGGAACTGAACCAGTGCCTCAGGCAGTGGAAGCGCTGAGGGTTAGCCAGTGGGCCAACAGGGAATTCCCTACCCTGACATTTTTAATAGGCATTTCCCCACATTTTCAAACTGTTTTAAAGTATAATTTTAATGGTTTCACTCATCAATTAAGCCTTTAAAATAATATGAATTTTTCTTGATTATAAAAGTAACGAATATTCTTATTAGAAAATTCAGAAAATTAGAAACATTAAGAAATAAAATCACAGAAGAGCATATCAAATGATAAATATTTTTAGTGTATTTTTTCTCTGTCTCTCCCACCCTGCCCCTTATCCATGTACATGTTAAACACACACACACACACATTTGTGTGGATGTTAAATGTTGAAAAAATCAGATTGAGTGATTTTTACTCTTTTATTTAAAACTAGTTTACAGGGAGCCCAGCCTGGTGCTCTGTGATGACCTAGAGGGATGGGATCAGGAGGGAGGCTCAAGACGGAAGTGATATATGTATAATTATGGTTGATTTGTGTTGTTGTATGGCAGAAACCAATTGTAAAGCAATTTTCCCCCAATTAAAAAAAAAAAAACGAGTTTGAAATTTTTCCAATGGCATTGCAAAATCTTTGACAACCTTAATCTAATAACGCCATCATATTTCATCGAATACCATCATTCACTATTTTTATATTGTTGATATTTAGATTGGCTGCAAAATTTCACTCTTGTAAATAATGATGCAAACTGCATTTATATGTATAAAGTTATCATATGTGAGCCAGACATAAGGACCTTTCCTAGGACAGTTTCTTAGAAAGGATAGAGTAGGGTCAAAGGAGATACTGTGAGTCTTCTGTCGGATACCACATAGACTTTCCAGTGGCTTTCTCCTGGATGTGCCGCCTACAGCGGCCATCCCCATTGTTTTGGAACCAGGGACTGGTTTCGTGGAAGACAGTTTTTTTTTCATGGATCAGGGCAGTGGAGGTATGGTTTCAGGATAATTC
Source organism: Aepyceros melampus (assembly GCA_006408695.1). Classification (NCBI taxonomy): domain Eukaryota; kingdom Metazoa; phylum Chordata; class Mammalia; order Artiodactyla; family Bovidae; genus Aepyceros; species Aepyceros melampus. The sequence continues at coordinate 84,665 of SJXQ01002414.1, read as the reverse complement.
AGGCACATCACATTTACTGTGCAGTTTATTTCTATTATTATTTCATTGTGATATATAATGAAATAGTTATAATCTTCACCATAATGCAGAATCAGTGGGAACCCTGAGCTTGTTTTCCTGCAACTAGACTGTTCCACCTGGGAGTGATGGGAGACAGTGACTTCAGAAGTGTGGGAAGCAGCTGTAAATACAGATGAAGCTTAACTCGCTTGCCTACTGCTCACCTCCTGCTGTGTGGCCAGTTCACAACAAGCCATGAACCAGCACCCAGAGTTGGGGACCCCTGTCCTAGAAGACTTGAGAGGACTTGTTGAGATCAGCCCCACAGTAGCCCTCTGCACCTCACTGCTGCTCATCTAGGGAGCAGTGGAAAGACTAGCGCTTCTTTCCACTTTTAGATGAAGAAATGGCAGCTCAGATAACCTCACCAGAGTCACAAGAACAAACAAACAGTTAAGAAGAGTGGCTAAGTGACCTGAATCTTAACTTCATGCTAGATCCTTGAAACAAAATAAAGTAAACGCTGTTTGTGAAGCCCAGAGGCAACAGAACTGATGCAAAGCAGCAAAAGATAAGAGATCAACAGGTCTTCTGCATTTCACCAGCCAGTTGGTGACTCTAAAGGGAGAGACAGAAATAGCTGTTGCTTTGAAATGTAATTGCCTTGGTCTGTCTAGGGAAAAAAGTGAGAGAACTCTAATTTGGGGAAGTGAAAAACTAAAGTGTTTTGAAATGTACTTAAGGAAAAAAAAATCAAAGTGCTGAGACAGCTTTGTTTCTTAAGAACCACAATAGAAATTTGGGATAGTTTTAGTTTTTAATCAGATGTTTAGGGAACCCATGTGGTTTTTCTCTTGATGGAGGTTGCATTTTTATTTTTTAATTTTTAAAAGGGAGCCAGACTTTTTAAAAAGTTCCTTGGGAGATAATGTCTCTGACCTATCTTAAACAGAAAGTAAAACTCAAGCTGTTAATTCTTTGATGGCTCACTGTATTGGAAAGCAATTCTCAGAATTCCTCAGACTGGACACTGATCACAGAATTTAGCATCGATGCTGGTGTATTCTATTCTACAGCTGCCCCCTCCACTTGCTGCTCACATCTGGATAAATTTCCTGAGTCCTGGCAGCCTGAGCTGATGTTTCATTGAGGGATATTAACTCCCACACAGCTGTTCAGCAGTTAGAGCAGAAAATCAACTTGGATACAATTAATACCATGTTGTAATAAGGAGCCGTCACCAAGAGAACCAGTTGCTGAATTGATTCTGATGATGCTGAGGAGGGTAACTACAATGATAATGGTGATTAATATAACCATTACTAGGTACAGACTCATAGAAGGAACATATTTTAGTCCTGTCTTTGTTTACACTGTTGCAATCTTTCATGCTCCAGTTAGGGAAGAAGATCACACACAGCTGGAGATAAACTACACTGGTCTGAATTCTCTACGTAATTGACAAAAACACACTCAGTATAATTCAGATAGATGATGGAAGGACAACCCAAATACCAGTATGTTTCCCCTCCCCCACTGGAGATAAACATCTGGAATTGCCATAGTTCTTACAAACTGAATCTCAGTAAGAATGCTCAGGCTGAGGAATCCCCTGGGGTCCAATGGTTAACCCTCTGTGCTTCTACTGTGAGGGGCTTGGATTCCATCCCTGGTCAGGGAACTAAGGTCCTGCATGCTAAGTTGTTTAGTCGCTAAGTTGTATCTGACTTTACGACCCACGGACTGTAGCCCGAAGGCTCCTCTGTCCAAGGGATTTTTCAGACAAGGATACTAAAGTGGGTTGCCATTTCCTTCTCCTTGGCTAAAAAAAAGAAAAAGAAAGGTCAGGCAGTTGAAACTGAGTTAGAGAGAGCTGAGTGAGACCCTGATTACTCAGTATTCCTCCCTGTTTTGGGGAGAGGGGAACGCAGAATCATTAGAACTCTTGACCTAGACGCTGAATCTACCTCTCTATGGGTAGGGGGTTGTGTTTCTCCACGGCTACCATTCTTGTACCCGGAAGACAACTCTCCTGTATCGTACCTGTTTGGAGAGCTATGGACCATTTAGCAATTACAGGTTCTACCTGTCCATAGTCCCCAGCCACAGTGACAACCTAAAATGTTCCTGCACATTTCTCCTGGTGTAGAGCTCCATTGACCTGGGTGATGAGGAGCGGGGGTGATCACCAGACTTTGTGCAATTTGACTCTTTTTTTTTTTAATGGTGGTATTGAAAAAACATGTGTTTATTTATGTTGGCCACACTGGGTCTGAGTTCTGGCTTGCCGTATTGTCCTTATGGCATGTGAGCTTCTTGGTTGTGGGATCTAGTTCCTGACCAGGAATGGAACTGGGACCCCTTGCTTTGGAAGAGTGGAGTCTTACCCTCTGGACCGGAAGTCCCTAACTGACTTTTCAGGTTGGTGGTGGTGGTATAGTCGTTGAGTTGTGTCCGACTCTTGCGATCCCCATGGGTGACTCGTGTGTCACAGAAATTTCTCTCTCCAACTTGACTGTGAAGGTACTATTACAAAAACAGATTCTGGGTATCCAGTTTTCTTGGTTTCAAGTGGGTTCTAATGTTCTGCATCTTGGTTTCCAGTGGTTTCAAGTGGGCCCAATGTTCTGCATTTTCTCTCTTTTTAAAAAAATATTTATTTATGCATTTATTTTTGACTGTGTTGGGTCTTAGTTGCAGCATGCAGACTCTTCATTGCAGTAAGGGGCGGGCTTCTCTCTACGTGTTGCCTGGGGCTTAGTTGCCCTGTGTGTGTGGGATCTTATTACCAGGACCGGAGATTGAACCCATATCCCCTGCTTTGGGAGGTGGATTCTTAACCATTGGAACATCAGAGAAGTCCCATTCTGCATTTTTAAACAAACTCCCCAGGTGATTCCGAAGTTGGCATCCAACTTAACAAACACTGACCCAGAAAATGTTTTCATTTTTTTAAAGATGAGAGAATATGAGGCTCAGAGCTACCTAGCATCATGGTGGTAGCGTGGGGCTCTGGAGCGAGGCAGCCTGATAACGATTATGGATTATATAAAGGAGATCTCAGGAGGACAGACATCCCAGACTCAGTGTCAGAACTTCTTTATTTCTCTAGCTGTCTGCCCTTAGGGCCTTTCAGTCTTTTCATTTAAACTTCCAGCTCTCTAATTTGGCCATCAGAAGTAAATCCTGGAGGATCATTTTGTGAGCCATCTCTTAAAAGGAGTTTGAGACATTTGCTCTAATGAACAGTGGCATTTCTGCCCACCTGGAGAGAGTCAGAGATGGATGGAGAGGGGACGGGAAGGCCTTGGTCCCCGCATGGGGCCGCTGTGGGAGCTTTGGCCCCCTCCCTCGGCCCCCTGCCACCCCACCCATTATGGGTATGTGGCAAGGAAATCTGTGAAAAATTCCAGTTACTGGTATCCTCCTTACTACAACATCACTAAATGTGCTTTTATATTATTTTTAAGTGAACTTCACAGTGAGAAGGTAAATTTCACTTCCTAACCCCCTGCCAGCAGACCCACTCTGTACCCTGCTTGCCCCTGCCAGTCAATACTCCCAGCCTGTGCAATCAGTCATTATGGGCATTCTGTGCAGAGATGGTTGGATACCAGCTTCCCTCTCTAATAAAATAAGGTGAATAATATTGGTTGTTGTGTTCAGTTGCTAAGTCATGTCTGACTCTGTGGCCCCGTGGACTGTAGTCCGCCCCTGCCAGGCTCCTGTGTCCATGGGATTTCCCATGCAAGAATACTGGGTTGTCATTTCTTTCTCCAGGGGATCTTCCCAACCCAGGGATTGAACTTTTCATCTCCTGTGTTGCAGGTATATTCTTTGCAACTGAGCCACCAGGGAAAACCCCCAAGCTCCGCCCCAGATAGAAGCAATATTGTAACAAATTCAGTAAAGACTTAATGCCCACAGCACCCCACCCCATCCTCTTGCCAAACTCAACTGGAATCCGACATGGGCAATCAGATACAGAAGTGAGGGGTGTATTTACTTGCTGTGATCTGTGAAGCCTGGGAACCCAGTGGGACCAGAAACATGGCCGGGCAGCTGGTTTCCTTCCTCTGCTCTTGCCTTCTGTGGTGTGTTTTGCACAAAGAGAACAGAGCGATCCTTTAAAAGAACTTTGATCAGGTCACCGCCATCTCTGGTCTAAACTGGCCAAGGGCCAGAATAAAGTCTAAACCTCCCAGGGCAGTTTGGCCATGCACACTTGTCGAATATCCTCTCTCTCCCTCCCCTCACAGGCTCCATGCCAGCCACATGATTGTCGTAACTCAGTAAGGCAGAGATAATCTTGCCTTGGAACTTCACATTTACCCTTTCCTCAGCCTGGAATGTTCATCTCCAGCCATCCATATGGATTGTCCCATCAACGTTCAAGTATTTCTTCAATATATTATCCATAAGACCATCCATAATTACTCCAAATATAACAAAACCCACTCTCGTTACTCTTCATACCTTTAGCTATTATTCGTTTCTTTACAGCATGTACAGCCAGATTGCTCAGACATTTATGTATTATTGTCTGTCTGTCCCCCAGTAGATGGTAAGCTGGGACATTATCTGTCTTTTGTCATTATTGCTTAGAAGGCTGCTTGGTACATGGTAGGTGTGACTCAGGTGTCTTCAACCAACAGTCTCTTGAGGCGATCAGAGGTGACTAGTGACTTAGTGATTATGAAATCCCCAATCTTTTCTCTATGTCAGCACTTCACTTTTCTCACAACCACCTCCATGCATATCTCGGTGGAACATTGCAAGCAATGACCACAATTTCTCACCCTCCCTGGATTCACACCCTGGCAATGTGACTTTGTAGCTTTTTTCAAAAAGGGAGTCTTCCTCAATTCTTCAGCTAGGTTTGTGCCTTGCTCTGAACATGAACAGACAGGAAGCACTCAGATTTGCAAAGTGCTTGTACAACGAGGGTCTTCCCTGGTGGCTCAGATGGTAAAGCGTCTGCCTGCAATGCGGGAGAGGTTCTATCCCTGGGTCGGGAAGATCCCCCCTGGAGAAGGAAATGGCAACCCACTCCAGTATTCTTGCCTGGAAAATCCCATGGATGGAGGAGCCTGGTGGGCTACAGTCCATGGGGTCGCAAAGAATCAGACACGACTGAGTGACTTCACTTTCTTTCACTTTGTATGATGAGACCCTGAACCTTCATATGACCAAGACATGGCCTCCCACTGTAGAATGAGACACGTGGCCCAGTTTCCCTTCCTGCCTCAGCTGGCACGGAGCCAACACTCAGAAGCTCAGTCTTTGACTTCAGACACACAAATGATCCCAGCTGAGAGCAGGCTGAGCTCACATCAGAACTGCCCCGCTGAGTCAGCCCAGACAGCTGACTTGCAGAATCATGGCCTAAATGGCAATGCAGTTAAGCCACGACATTTGGAAGGGTTTGTTTCCTGGCAAAAAGTAACTGATACACGTGTGAGAAGGTAAGAGTTAAATAGTGAGAGAATGGGATTTTAGTTGGCTTTGACAGATGCTGGTGTAAGATTTCATAGTTCCAAGAACTAGGTCAAGCCCAAGGGGTAACATTATTACTGCTGGGCCATGGGATGGATATACCTGGCCTTTAATGAGGGTTTTTTGTTTTTTTTTTTTAAATGCAGAGAATTAGTGCTTTCTTATTCTCCTGGTACCTTCTCTCTTTCAGAGGTAGAAAGCCAGGTCTCAAAGCCAGTGTGTCTTTATAGCTTCAAGACCTTAGCATGTTGGATCATATTAGCAAGAGATTTGGATAATTTTTAAACTGAAAGATCACAAAGGTCTACTTTTTGGGAAGTTAAAATAGGGAATCCAGGAAATCCGCTAGCAGAGCCACTATTTTCCCTGGAATTGGTTATCTCAGGAGTTAGTTATCTCAGTTAGTTCAGTTGCTCAGTCTGAACTACTGAGTCTGACTCTTTGTGACCCCATGGACTGCAGCAAGCCAGGCCTCCCTGTCCATCACCAACTCCCGGAGTTTACTCAAACTCATGTCCACTGAGTCGGTGATGCCATCCAGCCATCTCATCCTCTTTGTCCCCTTCTCCTCCTGCCTTCAGTCTTTCCCAGCATCAGGGCTTTTCTAATGAGTTGGTTCTTTGCATCAGGTGGCCGAAGTATTGGAGTTTCAGCTTCAACATCAGTCCTTGAGTAATCCCATCATAAATGAAAGGGGAGCCCCAGGAGAAGAATGGTTGAAAAATCAAAGGCAGGTGCAGCATCAAGGTGTGGGGGTCACTTGTGAGGTCCAGCAATGGAGGCAATGTGATCTTATCTCACTGCCATTAACCAATTTTTGTGGCTTTATGAGAACATTTTCATACCTAGGAAATTCAGATCATTTATCCTAAGACACAAATATCTGGCTTCCTGCCACAGTTCCTGGATGGATGCTCTAGAAGTGGTCCTTAAACTGGGATATGCCAGTTGGGGGCAGCCTGAGGAAGGAGTATTGAGTAGGAGCAATGTTAAGTCTGTGCTGGTCCATGAGTGTGTTTGGGCTGGGCGAGGAGTTTTCCCATGTTCAGAACTCAGTTGCTGAATCTGGGGGAGGGGCAGATATTTACAACTTCATTCAGGGATCAGACTCCAGGAATCTTCTAAGGATTGAACTGTGTAATCCATTGAAAGTTATTAGAGACCTTTGGAATTCGTGCTTGCTGGCATGTAAGAAAATTGAAGGAACTTCTAGAACATGTTTCCTAAATGACACGTCCTCTGTATCACACCATGAACGTACTTCTGCTAAAAAAAATAAAAATAAAAAAGATATTACATCAGGCTCAGAAATAAAACCTCTGAATCAAGCTGCTCATGTGACCCAGCTGCTTACTGACTGAGGAATGATCTGTGAAGGAAAACCATAGGGCATTGTTTTGTGACAAGTCCATCGCACAGTGAGATGCGTGAGCTGTGAGGATGCGTTCACTCATCAACCAAAACCTGTTCAAGGGTTTGGGTGGTTTACTGTCTACATTCCTGGAAGCATTCATTGCAGAAAAGGCCAGTTTTTCCTTAATAATTCCAGCAGATTCTTCAGGATGTAGAAAGGAATGTGTTTGGGCTCTGAGAGAAACAAGTTTTTCATTCAATGACTATTCATTGAATGTTGACCATGGGTCAGGCACCGTCCTAGGTTCTTAAAGTACATCAGGGGATAAAACTCACAAAGATTCTCTGTCCTGGGGATGGTGTGTGTGTGTGTGTGTGTGTGTGTGGAAACTGACAATAAGTAATAAACATAATAAAGTAAGTAAATATGAAGTTTGTCAGAAGGAGATAGGTGCTAAGGGAAGAAAAATGCTAAGATAAGAGGTATCAGAAGTGCTGGAGGGAGACAGTGGCAGCATTTAAAAAGCAGTCAGGGGACTTCCCTGGTTGTCCGGTGGCTAAGACTCCATGCTCCCAGTCAAGGGGCTGGAGTTCAATTCCTGGTCAGGGAACTTGATCCTGAATGCCAGTAACTAAAAGATTCTGCATGCTGCCACTAAGACCTGGCACAGCCAGATAAATAAATACATGAATATTTAAAAATAAAAATGGTAGATAGTCAGGGTGGACCTCATTGAGAAGGGGAGATCTGGGCAAAGATCTGAAGGAGATAAGGTTCACATCTCCCCATGGAGAGATGACAAGCCCTCCTGTTTATCTCTGCATCTCTTCTCCCAAGAATCTAGTCAAATACTTTATAGGCAGTAGTGGTTTAGTAAAACTCGACAGAAATTAAAGATACCAGACATTTCTTCAGTATGAAATGAGTGGCTTTTCAACAGATGAATGGATGAAGAAGATGTGTTGTACAGATAGATCGAAAGATAGACAGGCAGATAGAGAGAGAGAGGAAATGGAATGGAGTACTTCTTAGCCGTAAAGAAGAATGCAACTTTGCCATTTACAGCAACATGGATGGATTTGGAGAGTATTATGCTTAGTGACATAAGTCAGACAGAGAAAGGCAAATACTGTATGATATCACTTGTGTAAACAGTAAAACAAACTAGTGAACAATACTGAAACAAGCTCACAGATGTAGAGAAAAAACTAGTGGTTACCAGCAGGTAGTGGGAAGGGGACGGAATATTAGGGAAAGGGAATTAAGAGGTACAAGCTACTATGTATAAAATAATCAAGCTGCAAGGATATATTGTACAGCACAGAGAATATAACCAATATTAAATAATAACTACAACAAATTAAAGACGACCAGATGTTTCTCCAGCATAGGCTGGGTGCTTTTTCTCAGAAAGGGAGATGGATAGTTTTATCCTTGATGTGTCTTTCTTTTCTTTTCTCTTTAAAATGTCTATTCATATCCTTTGTCCATTAAAAAATTTTTATTTATTTATGTTTATTTGGTTGCACTGGGTATTTAGTTGCACGTGGGATCTAGTTCCCTGACCAGGGATTGAACTCAGGCCCCCTGCACTGGGAGTGCTGAATCCTTGTCACTGGACTTAGCCACCAGGGAAGTCCCTCTGTTTTCTGTCTTTGTTCTTTCACTACCCTCTTGCCCTTTGCAATCTGGAGTCTGTCTGGATCACCCTAATGAAAGGACACCATTTTTGCCTCAGCCAAGCTCTAGTTAAAGGTGAATGCTTTTTCTTTTCAGCAGCCACGTTCTAGCTAGTGATGCTGCAGGAATGTGTACTGACTTTCCCCTTTCTGGTGGCCACAGGGCCAAGGCAATTCCAGGACACAGCTTTTTTCTTCTTCCTCCTCCTGCTATGAGAACCCTGGCAGGAAAGCAGGAAGAAATCGTGCCTCAGCTGTCAGAGGGGTAAGCTGTTAACTTCCTTGATTCAAGGGGAAAATAGAATTGATTGACAGACTAGAGAGAGCTGTTCCTCATTTACCCACCAGAAGATATTATATGGCTGTAAGCAGTGTTCAGGAGCATGAGAAGGTAATAAACTATGTGTATAAGCTCAGTTCTCCGGGGAAGGAGAGCGGCTGCCAACCCACACTCAGATTGTTTCTTTCTCGTTTTTTTTCAGGTCCTCTGTGCATGCCATGCTTAATGAAGGTAATAAAAAGGTAAGATTATAAAGAAGAAAGAGACCCATCAAGGACGGAAGTTGCTTTATTTGCCCTCCTGTCAAGGAATTCTCAACCCATTGGCATTTCAACAGAGAAGGGGTGACTGGCTGAATGGAAGGTGTAGAAGAGAAGAGCAAATCAGGGTCAGATGGATTATTCAGTGGATTTGCAGTGGCCCCAGCTTTATCATAGATTTTTTTTTTTTTTGATGGATATCTATCTATCCACCTCTCAAGAGACTGATAGCTTGTTCTCAAAAAGTGGAGCAGTTTTCATTTTTGTTTTTGGCAAAACATGTGTGGTGCAGCATGCAGGATTTTAGATCCCTGAACAGGAATTGAACTGATGCCGCCTGTATTTTGAGTGCTGAATCCTAACCACTGGACCACCAGGGAAGCTCCTGGAGCTGCTTCTTGATCTTTGAGTACTAGGTGGTGTGTCAAAAACCAGGTTAGAACTCAGACTGTGCTGTACTGGGTCATCTTAGACAGGTGGCGTGCTGTCTATTTGCATCCTCCACCAGTCTGAGTACACAATTGGGTGAACTGCAGGCGCCAAGTCAACGTTCATATAATTAGGCTCTTCTATGCTTTTGGAGAAGGCAATGGCACCCTACTCCAGTACTCTTGCCTGGAAAATCCCATGGATGGAGGATCCTGGTGGGCTACAGTCCATGGGGTTGTTAAGAGTCGGACACGACTGAGCGACTTCACTTTGACTTTTCACTTTCATGCACTGAGGAGGAAATGGCAACCCACTCCAGTATTCTTGCCTAGAGAATCTCAGTGATGGGGGAGCCTGGTGGGCTGCCATCTATGGGGTCGCACAGAGTCGGACACGACTGAAGCGACTTAGCAGCAGTAGCAGCAGCAGCAGCATGCTTTTGGTGCCTTGGTTTCCTCAACTGTAAAATAGTATCTAATACACCAAAAATGCCCTCCCCATTTTTTCCAACTGTACATGAAAATACTTCATCAACACATTATTCACTAGACTGAGATTAAGTCTATGGAGCTTATTAACTCCTTAAGGTAAGAGTCTTTGTAAATAAACACTAGAGAGTATTACCTTGCCTTTCCTGGAAACTTCCAGGTCTTAAGAAGTCCTGGGAAGAGTTCTGACAGGACAGGATAATCATGTTACCATTGCAAATAAAGGACATATGTTGAACACAGTATATCAGATTCTGTGCTTCTCTGTGTTAATTTCTTTAACCCTCACAAGAAGATAGGGGTGGGGACTACTATTCTCCCCATATTATATATGGGAAAACTAAGCTCATAGAGCTTGACTAGCTATGTTTCCTAATATTAACAGTTAACAAGTAGCAGAATGAAGACTTGAACTTGGCCATCTAACCCCAGAAATTTTTCTTGTAGCTACCAAGCTAGAACAGCTCTTCAGAAAAGACTTTCACTGTAATCTTAAGCAAGCTTTGCTGTAAAGGAAATATATTGGATCCCAGGTGACTGCTCTTTATTTAGAGTTTGTCACCTTCCTCTTCACTGCTCATTTTTTTTTTCTCCAAGTTTAAATTTAAGAAGAATTGCCGGGGCAATTATTCGTTTTGACAGGCAATATAAATAGCCATAGAAATTCCTTCCTGTTCATGTATTCAGCTAATACAGGCCACTGTATTTACAATGGGCTAAGGACAATGGGAATTATTTGGAAGCCACAATTTTTGTCCTCCAAGAGCTTTGCTGTCCATCAGAGAAACAAGAACAAACCCCTGAATCCTGAAAGGACGTGGTGAAACATGTGTTTTATGTATCCAAGGGGAGGACACACTCTGCTTTGTAGAAATTGAACTTATAAGGGAGATACAAAGTCAGGGAGATGTCATGGGGAGGAGGCAACTTGACCCCAACCTTGTGGGGTGGATAGGACTTTAATGGGAGTGGAGGTGACAAGGCAATTCCAGCCTAGTGTGTTACTGGCAGGGGTTACCCTAGAAGTTCCTGGAGCTAGACTGGTGGGGTTCAACCCCTGGTTCAATGACTTATTAGCTTCAAGTCCTGAGGAACTTCCCAATGTGACCTCTGAGACTCAGTTTTCTCATCCAGAAGGAGGCAGACTGAAGGAAAGAGAGAGTCCCAACAGATGAAGTGTTCCAAATAGATAAGAGGAGCATGCTGTTTATGAGTAACCTGAACCAGTGGGGTGACGGAAGAGGGAGGGTTATTAACCTCATCCTCTATAGCTGAGGGAAAGAATAGTCATTTGAACCAGCAAGCCCGGTGAACTTAGTGAAAGAACGGTCTTCGGAACCAGCGATCGCGGTGTAGAGGGAGCCGCCTCTCAGGGAGCACTGGCCTTTATAAGAGGGGCGCAGCTGGATTAAAGGTGACGGAAACAGAACAGACTAGGACAATGGACGCCTCAGCCACGACCCTCCAACCGCCTGCCTGGCTCCGCCCCTCTCTCCCTATTGGTTGAGCCCAACCAGGAAGCCACCTCTCGCGGGAACTGGATGGGATCTCATAGGTCAGGCCGCCAGGAAGCGAGTCAGGGAAGACAGGCAGATCGCGGGTCTGGAGGGCAGGACAGAAGATACCTGTCACAGGGGGGAACACCGAAGGCAGGTAAGGTTGGCTGGTGCCATTTGGTCACTGTGCTGGGATATGGTTCTGAAGGCAGTGGGACCGTGGAGAGTTTTTGAGCAGAAGGGACACAGTGACAGAATAAAATCAACGCTGGGTTGGAGACTGTCTGGGCTATTTTACCTCAGGCTCCCTGCCTTTCCGGTGTTACACACTTTCCTTGAGGCAACCACAGCAGCGTCAGGACCTTCCCTCCCACCCCGAAGGGGCAGCAACTCCAGCCTTCAGTTTGTAGCGGGATTCCCCAAGAAAACTCTTTTTCTGGGAGTGCCCCTTTCTCTCCTTTCTTATCTGTTTTAAAATCTTCTTGCGGGTTTTAAAATCTGCCCTGATAACTGTAGCCTGGTTGGCTCTGAACTTTCTAGAAAGACAGAAAGCTGGATCTGAAGCAGCTCCTTGAACCACAGTCTCACAGCTGTGATAGAGCCAAGTCACCAAACACCCTTTCCGAAGGAAAGGGAACCTGCCTCATGATGGCCTGGCGCAGATCCCTCTGACAGACACATGAGGAAATGACTCCAAATGAGCATCTTCCCACGGACAATTGGAAAAGAGACTTCACATTGTTCTTCAGCCCGTAATTCGTTTGCTGCAGAAATGACTGCGCTGGTTGTACTGCACATTTCCTCTCTGAACAATGCCTTTATTGAATCAATTTAAATATTCTTGGAAGGAAGCGCTTTGTGACAGAAGCAACCTGATGCCTGGATGTGGGCTTGAAACATGGAGGTGACCCTGGTACCCAGTCTTTAAGGGCTGTTTCTCTACCTGCTGATGGCTGTGTGTACGTCTGCGTTGCCACAGAGGACTTTACCCTGTCTTTTCCCCATCATTTTTGGGTGGAAAAAGACTGTGGGGGAAGTGGCAATGGAAACCAGCAACAGGGCCTCAGGAAACAGATGGATTTGCTCCTGTCCCTTTGTGAGGGAGGCTTTGAAGAAGATGTCGGTCTAGAGATGGCTTGAGATGAGACCATTTGGGAAGTTTCAGTTCTTCTTCCTTCCAAGTGCTAATTCCAAGCCTCTATACCCCAAACCAGGGGTGCTACTGCTTCCTCAGAGAAACAATTGAATGGTAAGACATTACATTTCGTTCTAGAAAGACGTTAATTCTTGTGCCTCTTATCCAAACCGTAGGCCACTCAGAAAGCTGGCTGATTGCAAAGAGGCTCGATTTCAAGGTGGGAGGAGTAAATGAGACTCATTTCTGATGAACACAGATGAAGCTGCAGTTTGCCACTTTCAATCAACGACATTGGGTGAGAGCAGCAAAGGTCACCCCCTACCATGTGTTATAAGAAAAATCTGAGATCCCTTCATATTCTGGTCCTCAAGGGCAGTTTTCTGCCTCTTCCTGCTGTGTCCCTTGCTTAGAGGATGATAGATGAATCTGGACTGGGCTTCAGTTTTTCTTTTGGTTGCACATAAAATAATTGCTTTAGAAACAATACCCTTGTGATTAAAAAACCACTGCAGCTAAAAATATTGAAATCAGGAGGCATCCCAAATAAAGGATTTGCCAAACACATCATCTAGGACAAAAAATTTTGCTGGCAGAACGTAAAATAAATATCAAAAGACTAAACTAATAAGGCACTAGGAAGCACTGGAGTTCTACTGGGTACCATTTGTCCAAGATGTTTATACATCTCCATGTAATTCCAGCTAATCATATAAACTCTTTGTTTCAGCTTGAAATCTGTTCAGGTTGACACCTTCACTTCTGTGTTGATTATTCTTTTCCATCTTCTGATCTCCTGCTTTTTTTTTTTTTTAAGAATAAATTATTGTAAGAGCATGGGCTTGCAAAGCAGGGATTTGATTCTATCTAATTATTTTTCCCCCTTTTCCTCATCTTTTTATTTCCAGCAACTCCCAGATCCACCTCAGATTCTCTCAATAAATCCTTATTTTATTTTTTTACCTGTTATGCTGATCTTCTCCCTTCTTCCACTCCACCCCTCTTCTCATTCTTTCTTATTTCCTTAACTGCATTTTCTTTGTTTTATAGGATAGTTATAAGCTATACACATTCAAGTCTTGTGGATGGATTGTTCTGTTTCGTGGGCTAAGGCAAATATATGTCATGATATCAACTTACTCTGTTGGAAGAGGAAGTCTGGGACTTCCTTGGAGATCCAGTGGTTAAGACTCTCGCTTTCACTGCAGGGAGTGCAAGTTCCATTCATGGTTGGTTCAATCCCTGGTCAGGAAACTAAGATGCATGTGCCATGTGGCTTGGCTGACAAAAAAAGAGAGGGAGAGAGAGAAAGACTTACACTGAAACCAAAACTATTCTTACTCCTTTGTCACTGCTTTCCCTGACCAACTGACCAAATGCAAGTTGGGCAACAGAAGGGGTGAACAGTGGTCATGGTCGAGGTTATAATCCTCTCCCTATCCCCAAAAGGGAAGCTGTACCCAGGGATTGGAAAGTTTGTGAATAGATCGAGGTGATCCATAAGAGAGATGGGAGTTTCTATACTTCTATGGTTTGAACATCTGTGTTCCCCCCAATTCACCTCCAAGTGATGGCATTAGGAGGCAAGGCCTTTGGGAAATGATTAGGTCATGAAGGTGGAGCCTTCATAATTGGGGAGAGTGCCATTGTAAGAAAAGGGCCCACCCAGGGAGCTAAGTTGTCCCTTCGGCCATGTGAGGGCTCAGGAGGAAGGTAGCTTAGCTGTCCATGAAGAATGTCCTCATCAGAATCAATCTGTTTGCATCTTGACTTTGGACTCTCCAGCCTCCAGACTGTGAGAAATAAATTTCTGCTGTTTATAAGCCACCCAGGTAATGGTATTTTTGTTACAGCAGCCCAAATGGACTAAGACAGATAGAGAACAGTGTTTTTGAGACATGAAAGGCAGAAGCCAGATGATACTAGGGTAGAACAGGGGGTCTGTCTCACCCATTCCTTCCTTGAGCACCCGTGTCCCCAAAATGGAGAGTCAAGGGCAACCACTGGCACCAGGCAAAGCTGGTCTTCCTGTTGGACCTCACACCCCCTGACTCATCACTCCCTTGGATCATCACTGTTGGTCAAAGCTAGGCATGATCCCAAGGTTCAGCGGTAGGAATTTTTACTTTCCTGTGTCCCAGAAAGGCCACTGGGATGTTCGAGTAACATTATTTTAGAATATTTTCCCTTCTGCAACATTTCAGTTTATTTGATGTTCTCCCTCCATTAACATCTCCAGTGTTAAAACAATAGAGCATCAGTTTCCATCTACAATTTACTAGCTTCTGCTCCCTGTGATTTCAAATTATACCTTTTCTGATGGCTCAGTCCACAGTGACCTTTCCATTTTGAACTCCTCCGGGAGTTGGTGATGGACAGAGAGGCCTGGCGTGCTGTGATTCATGGGGTCGCAAAGAGTCGGACATGACTGAGCGACTGAACTGAACTGATGTAATACTCACATCTCCATGAGGGTGGGCACTGCCTTTTGCTCTCTTTGAATGCCCAGCATTTAGCATAAGGCATGCCATGGGAATGGAGCTCAAGAAATACCTTCCAGCATTTACCACCTATAGATGGTGTTTAAATTTTTTTTTTTTTTTACTTAAGTATATTTTGCTTTCCAGTGGGATTGTAGCTGTTAGAGGGTGTTGCCTGCATCACCACCTCAGAGTATGCTATTTTTTTTAAGTAGTTGCTTATTAGAGACTTGTTTCAATGATGATGATTAAACTCTGCAAATATTTTATTGAATCATTTCCCTGTGCTGGGCTGCCTTTGTGGCTCAGCTGGTAAAGAATCTGTCTGCAATGCTGGAGACCTGGCTTTGATCCCTGGGTTGGGAAGATCCCTTGGAGGAGGGCATGGCAACCCACTCCAGTATTCTGGCCTGGAGAATTCCATGGACTGTAATGAGGTCACAAAGAGTAGGACACAACTGAGCAATTTAACTTTCACTTCACTTTCTCTGTGCCAGAAAGCGTAGTGGGTACATAGGATGAAAGCATGAAAAAAAAAAGAAAAAAAAAAACTTTGGAAGTCATAATATACATGATAATAATAACAAATCTCTGGGGTCTGGCAAAGTAATGCACCTTATTTGAATAGCCGTTGATTTAATCACCACTGTGTAGACCGGATTTCATTAGATGATTGAATGGTATCACTGATGCAATGGAGATAAACTTGGGCAAACTTCGGGAAATGGTGAGGGATAGGGAAGCCTGGAGTGCTGCAGTCCATGGGTTTACGTGACTTAGCGACAGAACAACAATAAACTGAATTTCAGAAGTACTCGGGATTTATCTCTGATCACCTGACATGATTAATGCAAGGCAGGGATTGAATTAGATATCTTTGAAGTGTTCTGAGTTTTTTAGTTTTTTTAGTCAGTAAACTGCATGTATTGCTTCTCATGTAATAACTTGCCCAAAGAAAATTCGAACCAACCATCCTCACAGGCTCCGTGCTGGGCACTGGGCAGAGAGAGAGGATGTATTGGATAAAATACAAAGCCTCCAGGACTCACGAATGGAACTCACACCAGCACTGCTTACCCCTCCTGTGGGTAAGAAAGTGCAATCTTTCTAAGTGCTAAGTGCAAGAAAAAAAGATAAAAACCGAGTGTTACAGGAATGATTAATTTTGACTGCAGTGATCCTGGCAGACTTCACAAACAGACTGACATTTGAGTTGGACCTTGATATTGGATTTTGACAAGCAGAGACTGCAGGAAAGACCAACTCAGACAGGTGAAGCAGGATAAACAAAAGCATGGAAATCTGCCCTCAGTAGGCAAGGAAGGTATGAGTTGGTTGGGGTTGGAAGACATTTTTCAGGGGCTGTGAATGACCCGTCGTAGGGGTTGCCTTGGCATTTTCAAGGTCAAATTAGGCCTCTGGTCAAGTTTTATTTGGCTCACCACTAGGTTTTACATTTTTAAAAAAAATTGCTACCAGCATTTAAAAATCAGGAAATTTCACATACACGTACAGATTTTGGTGGTGGTTTAGTCGCTAAGTCGTGTCCGACTCTTGGGATCCCATGGACTGTAGCCCGCCAGTCTCCTCTGTCCATGGGATTCTCCAGGCAAGAATACTGGAGTGGGTTGCCATTTCCTTCTCCAGGGGATCTTCTTGACCCAGGGATTGAATCTGGGCTGCATTGCAGGCAGATTCTTTACCGACTGAGCTATGAGGGAAACTTCTGTTAAAAAAACAACCCAGCGACACCGTGCCTCTGGGTGACAAGTGGTTGAAATTGAGTAATGGCTGTTCCTTGCAGATAGGCAAGTGGAGTTCTGCAACTTGTCACCATCTCTGGCTAGCTGCCGCCATCAAATGGCACAGACAGGCAGCTGAGTTTGTACTCTCTGACCCAAAAGCTTTACTGACTGCTGTGTGCTGGGAGAGCGGGTGTCCGTTTCAGAGAGTTTGATCCAAGTGGGGGACTTAGATGCATATATGGATGGCTCCTGGGAGTTGGCAGACTCTTCAAGGAAGGATATGTGTTGGGAGGTCATTCCAGATGCTGCTCCAAGGAATCTTGTTTGTCTAATGAGATCCTCGGCTGACACACCTGGTGGATTTTGAAAAGAAGGGGATAACGACCCTCACAGTTTAAAAAGATCTCTTTCCATGGCAACCCATGATGCTTTTGTCAATCTGAGAGCTTGTTAGCCTCCCAGTCTCTGGTTTATCTTTCCCTGATAAGTGAGTTTTCTTTTTCTTCTGGAATGCAGGCTGGCAGCATGCCAACAAGAATTGGCATTCATTTTCGGAACAAAGGAGGACATGTAGGCATGTTTTTCTCTTCCATTTCCTTTGTTCCGCGCTTATGCCAATCAGATGTTCCACTCCTTGGACCTTCGTGAGCTAACTTTTCACTTCCCTTTGGCTCGTAGAAAAGGGCACTTTGGGTGTGCTGACCGACGCCCGTGCATTTTTGCTAGACTTTGGACGTGAAGGCATAGGAGTGCCCCTAAGTGCAAGCATACGATGATACACAAAATGCAGGTGTTTGTGGGCTCCGCACGCCGGCAGACCTGTGAGCTCTAGTTCGCAGGCCAACAGGCTGAGCCTGCTGCCCAGTCAGCGTGAGAGGTTCCTAACTGACAAAACCTCCTTTTCAGAAGAATAAAATAGAAGGTTACTGAGTCTTCGAGCTAATCTGTCTAATTAGATGCCTCTGAGCAAAACGCATAAAATTTGCATGAATTATCCTAACAGGCGAAGCATAGGACAGAGGAAGGAAAAACTACAGGAAATTTGCATTTTGATGGGAGTAGGGGAGGCCTGGAGACTGTACTCCAGAAGGTCCTTTCTGCTTTTATGTTCAGGAGCTACACTCAGAGGAGCTGCCCCATGCTGCATGTCGTCAGCAAAGACGGCCCTGGCATCCTGGGCTTTGCAGGCAGCTCCTCCAAGTCTTGTCTGCGGACTGCCTTCCGGGGAAGCTGGCGTCGAGCCCAGTGGGAGGAAGCTTCCTTAAATTAAGGCAGTGCCAGGGGACGGGGCTAATCCGTTTCAGTACTGGCCTCTTCCTGGCTGGAGGGACAGTTACTACCTCTTGGCCTCTAGGTGGCGCTGTTGCACCTATTGTAAGAAGCACTTTGTAGCTACATCTCTGATATATTTAAGATGGAGGGAGGGGAGAAAAAGAATATTGAATAAAATACAGCTGCCTCTTCCTGCTGCTCTCCTGTTACCCACTTCCTAACATCACAACCCTCTCCATCTAGGCACAGCCCCTCCATGAAGCCTAAAGGACACGATATGTTGTTTAACCTCGTATGCTTTGTTTAAAGCTAGTGGTTCTTTTAGTTCCTTTGCTCTATGTGCGCATAGCAAGCTCAGGGATAATTCACTGGAGAGCTAAAGTCCCCAAGATAATACTCGCCGATCTCCGTTTTACTTTCCCCGCCCCCACTCTCTCAGTTCTCTTTGTTGCTGGGATGTTCACACTGTGGTGGGAACCTGGGGTGCCGGTAAAGGCCTTTCCTTGGACCGGGAAGGCAGCACTTAATAATGGAAATCAAGGCTGAAGGGAGCAGGTGGGCAGTGGTGTCACAGGGGAGATGGCAACCTGACCCAAATGGGGAAGGGACAGAGGGAAGAGAACCCAGTACTGCCTCTCCTTTTCCATTCTTCCTGGCCGTCTAAAAAACCTGTCTCCTGGGCTGACAGGTTTAGGCCAAGTGTGCGGACCACATTCTGATGTCTAACTAGAGGTAGTAATGTGGAGACGGAGAGGGCCGTGCTCATTCATTAACATAGCCTCTGTTTTCCTGGTGCTGAGATTGGGCATCCTACTGACCTGTTAGGCAAAGGCTTGAGAGCAGTCCTAAAGGTGTTTGCAAAAAATATGGTGGGCCTTCGGGAGATAGGACTAATTCTCACCACATCATAGCATATACAGTCTGCCCTCTGTATCTGTGGACTTTGCATCTGCAGATCTTATTAATACATCTGCAGATTTTGCATCCACGAGTAAGGAGGGCCAACCACATCCACTGTAGGTCACTGTTTTGCATAAAGGACTTGAGCACCCAAGGATTTTGGTGTGAGCTGGGGCTCCTGGAGTCAAGCCCTTGCTCCAATGGAAGGGAGGGCTGATTGCAACGAACAAGAGGAAAAGATCTGGAGGGAAAAAAGAGATAATATTTGGCAGCACTATAAAGTTTGCAAAGACGTTTTCTCTCTGATATTAATCATCTCCTTCCCTCCAAATAGCAGTGTTATCCCTACCTCACCTGGGAGGGTCTTGGGTCCATTCAGTGACTTGCTCAAGTTCATAGAGTGAAAGAACAGAGCCACTTCTTAAAACCAGGCTGCCTGCCTCCAAGTTCTACTCTCCATAGCTGTTTTATTTTTATCCGGAACAGATTCTTCAGTTGGGAAGCAATAATCAAGTCTAGCCATGAACATTTGCCTTACTTGCCACCCAAGAATCAAATCGAGATATGCTTAGGGCAAAGTAATAAAAGAGCCAACAGTCTTTTTTTTTTTTAATGAAAATTCTGACTTGACTTTGACTTGAGAAGCAATAACCTTAGGGTATATTCTTTGTTGGCTTTCAATTCTGCTGTAGTTTTTTGTTTGTTTTGAATTTTAGTTTATCATTTTATCTGTTTGAGCCTTAATGGTACCCTCTGTAAAAGAGGTTGAATAAACTTTATCTAGGCCTTGGGCATCAAGGGAAAATAAATTAATGTTTTACGAGTCACTCAAGGGTCTTTGAATGAAAGATTCAAGACAAGCATTAGTTATTTTTTATCATTGTTTTAATAGCAATTTATTAAGCCCAAACCTTAGGGAATCACGGAAGAATATATGATTTCCCCTGCCTGATTACATCTTTGAGTTTTGTAAAAGTTTATAATGGATGAAACAGTACTAACAGCTTCATAAACCAAACTGTTACGCACGTTTAAATGGTCTTCACTCTTATTATCTTAACTAATGAATTTTGCCAGGCATCTCTGCTATAGCTGTATGATTTATAAAGATTATATTTACTTTTTCTCCTTATAAGAACCTAATGAGACCAAATTGGTTGCATGTAATCAGCCACTGGCCTTTTTCATCTCTTTGGGTTTTATTTACGAAAGCTTATTAGAGCAAACGTACTGAGTAATAGGCAGCGATCGCTAGGTTTTGCCTAATGATCCCAAACAGCCGACACAGAATGCAGATAATGAAATGACAAGCTGATTAAAATGCAAAGAGAAAAGGAAATGTACTGGGGCCCCTTTCGAAAAATCCTTACCTAGGCAGAACACCCATTAACGTGTTTTCAACCTGAGAACGTCTTCTCGTATTGAGGCTTGCAATGAGACTGTGACACATGTCTCAGACGATGCATGTTGAGCTCTTTGTTTTCCAACAGCGTGAGGCTGGGTTACAATAGGTGCAGAGGTGATTGTGCAGAGTGGTGACTCCAGTGCCACCAAAGTTTGGACGACCCCTAAGTCACGAAGAGAAACCATGGGGCGTAGTCCACAGGGCTTAAACTCAACAGCAACAGAAATAAACAGTAATTTGGACCAACATGGCTATTTTCCTCCTAGAATCTCTTTATTAGAGCCAACATCTCATACAACTTGGGTCAATGACCCAAGTTAGAATTCATCACATGTCAGTCCAATCCCCCCTCAAAGACAGAAGCAAAGTGCGTGATGGCAGGCCTGGACCAAACACCTCCTACCGTCACTGGTGTATCACGATTCCGCACAACCGTTAGTTGTCTTTCATCCAGAGCATCTTTTTTTCTCCTTGTTATGATGTTCCTTTCATTTTACTAAAGTTAAGACTTGCCACGTTCTGCTATGGCCGATTTTTTCCTAACCTGACTTCAAAGGCCCTCAGGGATGAGGGCCAACTTTATTGTTTTTCCTGATCAGTGGAGAAACAACTCCAAAAGAACATTATAGAGGACTGGAAACACTGAAGGTTTACATCTGGGAAAACAGTAAAGAAGGGGACGACCGAGGATGAGATGGCTGGATGGTATCACGGGCTCAATGGACGTGAGTCTAAGTGAACGCCGGGAGATGGTGATGGACAGGGAGGCCTGGCGTGCTGCGATTCATGGGGTTGGACACGATTGAGTGACTGAACTGAACTGAACTGATAATGTTCTAGCCTGTCATGATTTGGCCATTCATAAAACTTTCTAGAACTGTTTGAAGCGTTTCATACATTTGTTTCCTCCCGTACAACCTATTGGTGTAATGCATTGGCTAAGTTTTTATTACCCTTTGGGTGAACAACTTCCTCTGTAAAGTTTCAAAAGATGTCCCCTTATCCTAGTATTTTGAGACTTGGCGAATGAATTTGTTTTTACTTTCTTCGCATTATTGAAGATTTCACAGTTTAATGCAATGTTCTCTTTCTAGTCTTCACATTTCTAGGCAATGGACACCCCAAGACCTTGGACCACCACTTGGGTTGTGAAACATCCTCTTCAGGCTAGTCCATTAGGGTAGTAACATTTGGGTTATTTGTTGACTTACTCAGCCCTTTGCTCTGAATAAAATTTGTTTCCTTCACCTGGACTATACTACACTCATCTAGAATAACCAAAAGTAAAGGATAAAAGCAATCATGGAATCAGAATGTTAGAGGCCATTCTTACTGTAGGGTGAAGAAAGTCAAGCTTAAAGAAAGAAGATGACTTGCCCAAGATCACACTATTAGTTGAAGAGCAACCTGGATTAGAGGTGGACTGTCAGGCTGATGTTCTTTCCAAGGTCTTAAGGTCAAATGAACAACTGTTGTTCCTGCTTTGTTTTGTTTGTTTGTTTTGTTTTTACTGTTGTTGCACAAATGTGACCACAAGTTCATGGTCAAAAAGTATCACGACTGGGACTTCCCTGGCAGTTCAGTGGATAAGACTTTGCCTTCCAGCACTGGGGGTGAGCAGCTTTCCTGGTGGCTCATCAGTAAAGAACCTGCCTGCAATTCAAGAGACCTGGGTTTGATCCCCGGGTTGGGAAGATTCCCCAGGAGAAGGGAATAGCTACACATTCCAGCATTCTTGCCTGGAGAATTGCATGGACAGAGGAGCCTGGCAGGCCACAGTCCACGGCGTCACAAAATGTTGGATGTAACCAAGTGACTAACGCTCTACTCTCTATACTTGCAGAGAGTGTGGGTTTGATCCATGGTTGGGGAGCTGAGATCCCACATGCTGCAGAGCCAAAAAACCCCAAATATAAAAAAACAGAAGCAATGTTGTAACAAATGCAAGTAAGACTTTAGAAATGGTCCACATGAAAAAAAAATCGTAAATAAAAGGTATCAAGGGTGAGATTATAAGTCGGCTGTCCCAGTCAGTGCTCCTCTGTCCCCTACATACCTCCCGTTCTGATGAGTGTGTTCCTGGCCATGCTTACCAAATGCCCGGTGCCACTTCCTGTCCTTCCTGTCTCCTCTACCCACCAATGTGATGTATATGGGGTGTGGTCCTTGCTGTCCCCCTCTGACCTTTTCTGCTGCCCTCCATCAACCTGCCATGTGGCCCCTGCCTGGAGAGTTCCTGATCAGGTACCATAAGGTAGCCTGGGGACTCTGAAGGATAACACTCATAGGATACACACCATTTCCAGCTAAGATACTCAGGGTCCCAAATTTATTATTATTATTTTTTACCTCTTTCTTCCTCTTGTAGCTAGAAGTGGGGTCTGGCTGCTCGTTGATCAAAAGCCAGTGAAGAGGCAAGTTTGGTGGAAAGTTTGCTTCATTTTAGATGCCAGCAACTGCAGCGGGGGAGGGCAGACTCCTGTCCAAAAGTGGACTCTCTCCCTTGCCTCCGCCACCCCCACTGACCACCAGTGGACAAGAGCTTTTGTAGACAGAGGGAGAGGGCTACAGATAGAAACAGCTGTGACAGTCATCTTGAAATTGGTCAGCAGTGATGCGACCGGCTTCATCTTGATTGTTTTAAGTACCGTCAGTCTTCGTTCCAGGGTCAGTTTGTTCCTAGTCCCTTGAGGCCAGTTCTTGGAATAGTGGCAGCTGATGTCATGCTACAGTCCGGTCATCTTGTAGTTAACTTCTTAACTGGTGGGGGTTTCAGTATCTGTGAGACAGCTCACCGGATATGGCTTAGAATATGACCTGTAGCCCTTGAGAAGGAATGAACAGTCCTTGACTTTACTTCAGTTTGGTCTCCTTTGACTGTTTCCCTTTGTTACTACATTTTCTCATTTCTTTGATTTCCTGGCAAAGTTCTTCCACAGGCAAAAGGCAGATTGAGGACATAGGGTGGTGGGGGGAGAGGACCGTAAGTGTCCTGCTCCATTTCACTCTTATTACAATGACACAAAGCGTGAATATTGCGGAGCCCCGGACATCGTGACTACCCCATGGGATGATTTTGCGTGGAAGAGCCTTTTCCACTGCCTTATGGCTCTCAGGAGTTGTTTTGAGGCTGAAGGTGGTCCTTCATGTATGATTCTGAACCTACCTTTTGCATAGAGGCTGCAGCTCTGCTATTTTGATTCTCCTCCATCTTCAGGTGTTTTCCTCCCAGAAGTAGGCATGGGGGTTGATGTGACCGGACGTTGAACTCAGCCAAGAGCAACATAAAGGCACCTGGGACAGGGCAGTTGAAGGCAAGAAGTCAAGGGAGAGGCATATGGAGATGAGGGAGGAGGAAAGATAGGTTTTCCTATTCCCACTGTTTCATTGTTGTATTACAACTCTCCTCCAGCAGTTGTGGTTCACTTCGTCCTCACTTTGTTGTGTTGTATAGGTGTTAATCTCTTTCCTGAGTTTCTCCTGTTCTGCTGCTTGGAATGCTCTCGTAGGCACATTTCCTCTTGAATGGCTGAGCAATTTTTCTGTGTTGCATTGTCTTGGAGAAGTTTCCCTTTGTGAACTCTCCCCAATTCTCCGCCTGTCGGTGTTAGATGTTCTTCACATTTACTGGTGCTTTGTGGGTTTCTGGATTTGAAGCAAACATTGAGTCTTTCGAATTCTAGTCCAGAAGGATGATATTTCAGAGCTCAGTGCCTCCTTTGGCTAAAAGAATTGCCCAGACTTTAATGCTGTGCATTTATGGGCATCTTGTAATAACAATGGTGGATGTTATTATGAGTCTTTACCCTGAAGACTGCAAAGTGTATCTACAGGGCTTGCTTCACGGAACTGCCCAACCTGCCTGCCTGTGGAAAGGTTCCAGGTACCTCAGGGCTCTACCTTTCTTGTCTCTGTAAACTCATGAGTAGAGATGACATAATTTCTCTTTTCCAAACTTTGCACCCCGCCCCCCCCACCCCGCCTTTTGAAGAATGCTATGCACACAGGGGGCTCTCAATTTTCTAGATGGGCTTGTAAATCTCAATCCTTAACTTAAATGCCCCCAGCACAGCTTTACTGTAATTTAAGGAAACCCAATATATAAAAACTAGAATTTACAGAGACATATTATTTGTATTACAAGAGGATTTATCATACGTCTTCCTCTAATAACAAACTCCTTTAGCGGATTCAAGTATTTTTTTTTTTCTTAGAAGGCAATTTAATGTAAATGGAAAAAATAGATGAATTTGGCTAAGGGTCATAGTGATTGCATAAAACAGGAACCTTTGCTTCTTTGAGACTCAGGGCTAGGTTTCTCTTTTGATCATATAATTTTGTCATATATGGAGGTAACTGTTATTATTATGAACCACATGTTCTCAATTTATGGAAATAGCCAGTACAGTAAGGTTAAGAAATATAGAACTAAAGAGCAGCCATCTCCTGGGCTTCAGCCTAGATACTAAGATCTATCCTATCATAGGTAACTTGAAAGGGAATTGCACACACACACACACACACACACACACACACACACCTTCTCTCCCCTAGGTAGGAAGAGTACAGGGCACTGGCCTGCAACCCAGAATAACCTTGGCTCTGCTTGTGTACCTTCCCTGATGCGGCTTTGACCTGTCCTAAACTTGGTGATACTCTATCTTTGCCCAACCCGGTGGACAACTTTCCCAGTGACTGAGGCTTTCCAGTGGTCATGTATGCATGTGAGAGTTGGACAGAAAGCTGAGAAAAAAGCACAGAAAGCTGAGCACCAAAGAATTGATGCTTTTGAACTGTGGTGTTGGAGAAGACTCTTTCGAGTCCCTTGGACTGCAAGGAGATGCAACCAGACCATCCTAAAGGAAATCAGTCCTGAAAATTCACTGGAAGGACTGATGCGAAGCTGAAACTCCAATACTTTGGCCACCTGATGCAAAGAACTGACTTATTGGAAAAGACTCTGATGCTGGGAAAGATTGAGGGAGGGAGAAGGGGACGACAGAGGATGAGATGGTTGGATGGCATCACCAACTCAATGGACATGAGTTTCAGTAGACTCCAGGAGTTGGTGATGGACAGGGAGGCCTGGTGTGCTGCGATTCATGGGGTCGCAAAGAGTCGGACACCACTGAGTGACTGAACTGAACCGAACTGAGGTCATCCTTCCTGCCCCAGGGCAGAGTAAAGAAGCGGACCCCAAGGTTCCCCAGCTGGCCCACCACCGGGTTCAGCTCAGCCGAGGTTGGAAACGCGCCATCCCTGGCTTTTTCCTCTGATGGAAATAGTCGCGACCTCTCAGCCGTTTCTCTCTCACTCTCACTCTTGAAAGCCAATTTCCTGCTCCAATCTTATTCTTCTGAATAGAAACACGGAGCTTGCATGGAGAATGAGAAACTACTGTATCACAGGAAGCAATCACACAGAACACAAAAAGCCATTCAAAGTAATTAAACGACTCCCATCCCCTTTTCTCTATTTCTTTTCAGCTCCGCGCTGATGGGCTGTTTATCTTCGCCACCACAACAGCGGCAGCCTCAGCAGCTGAGGAAGCGGCGAGCCGTTTTCTGCCTCGGCTCCTGCCGAGAGGGCAGAATTAAGACAAACACTTCATTCTTGGCTGCCAAAGCGTTTTAGCTTCTGAAAAGCAAGGCAGGTAAACGCCATCACCCCCGTAAGGAAATAAATAAATAAAGCCCTGGTGATGAGAGAGAAGCTCTCTGGGTGATTTCCACCTGGAGGAGGAAAAAGGGGTGGGACCAGTGAGGATGGGGTGGGAGACTGCGGGGAGCGGGGAAGGATGGGGAGCTCATTGTTTCTAGCTCCTGGAAGCTTTTGTTCTCTTTCTGCTGGGGTAAGGAGGCTGAGGCTTAGGTCCCAGCTATGCGAGAGCTTGCCAACGACCTAAAAAAAAGGGTGATGTGTTTGTAGCAGGCTTTGCTGGAAAGAAAGGGGACCGCCCTTTTCCAGGGCAGTTGCAGAGAGAGAGAGCGAGCTAACAGGTTAGCCTGAGGGCTTCAACAATACCACCCCCCACTCCCCCACACACACCCCGCCTCCCTTGTCCTGGTCCCTCCACGTCTGTGGCGTCGTGTCTTGGGGCTTAGAGTCGGAGAGACAGGGAAGATCTGAAAGTGGGTCACTAGTCTCCACTCTTTCGTCCGCCCAGTCTCACTAATACAGCTGGAATGAATTTGTTCGCTTGTGAAAAATCAATGTTTCTTCTGAATACATGGCGTTGGGACGCTGATGAGAGAGAGCCTGAGGAGGTTTGTCTAAGAAAGGGCTTCTGGGCTGTCAAAAAGTCGGTCACTCTGTCAATAGCACATTTTAGGTGGGACCTGAGAGGTGTCAGAACGCATCCACAGGAAAAAGCTCGAAGCAGTGGAGTCTCCAAGGGGCAGGCTGCGCTGCTTTGGAATGCAATCCCCTTGCATTGACTCACACCTGCTCTTACCCCTCAATACCAGCCCTGCTGGTATGGACCCATTTTGGGTTTTAAGAAACTTTGGTTCCAGTAGACAACCTTGCCCAAATCGAAAACTGTGCAGACAATGGCCATAAAATGCCAGATCAAGCGACATGGACCATCTCAAGTCTACCTGAAGACTAAAGGACCTGCATTCCATTCCTCACTCACCACCGTCACCATCGATTTACCGTAACAGGTTTAGCTTCCTGGTTTCTGTCAATTTCACTGCAGGTCCAGAGGCCCTGGATCCACTGCTTTCCCGGTTCCACCAGCCCTGCTGGAGTGGCCTTGTTTGGTTCAATCTGGGGAGCTGGCACCTCGCCCAGTCCGCACTGACAGACCTGCAGTATTCAGCACTCATTTGGCATCTGTCATTATCTTTCGTATGCAAGGAAGTTTAACGTGCACTAAATGCAAATGGGCAATATATATCTTGCATTTTATTATTTTG
Source organism: Aepyceros melampus (assembly GCA_006408695.1). Taxonomy (NCBI): domain Eukaryota; kingdom Metazoa; phylum Chordata; class Mammalia; order Artiodactyla; family Bovidae; genus Aepyceros; species Aepyceros melampus. The sequence continues at coordinate 57,326 of SJXQ01002414.1, read as the reverse complement.
AGCCTTTTGTTGCCAGGGACGGTTCTGCCTTGCCAGGATTCACCCGCAGGACCCTCGGTACTTGGTTTCCTTTGCTTGCTCCTCCTCCTTTCTGAAAGCTGCATTTATCCAAGGTCTCTTTCTGTGGAGACCTCTGTGCCCTCCTGCTCTGGCCCACGGGGTGATGGGAACGCCCACACTTCAGATGGCAGAGTCTTTCTGGGACAGTGACCCAGATTTTGGGGGGCGGGGTAGTGGAGAGGAAAAACTTACGTACCTGTCGCCTATCTTATATGAGACTATTTCAGCAGATAGAGAACTATGAAGACATTTCCTGATAGGTCATATCGAATGATGCTGTCTAGACAGGAAGTGAAATCCTTTTCCTCTCCTTTTAAACATTTTTAAAAGGACCTAGTCTTGCTATACTTTCACTCGCTTTGCAAAAGTGTTCAATATGCTAAATGAAAATGATAATACAATTTATTCTCTCAGTAGGAAACCTTGTAAGGTTCAAGGGAGGTGGGGCATTGCCTACTGAAAATTAGATTGACTCTTTGGGGTCAATGGCGAAAGATCTTGGAAATCGTGACTCCCAGGGCAAGTGCCTTGACATTCAAAGGTCACTAGGGTTAATATGCCTCCTTAAACACTCACCTTACTCCTTAGGGTGGCTTCAGGTAATGTGACACATTTTAATTCTGACTTTTGGGTGAGAATTGGAACTAGTAAGTCGGTGGGAAATACTTTCTTTTAATAATATTTTCTTGGAGATGTAGTCAGTGAATATTTCTGGTTTTAGGACAAGGGGGTATCCACAGTTGAATGTCAGACACCAGCAGGGACATCGTTCAAGGAGAGTCTGTCAAGTCATGGAAGGTTGGGGTAACTGGAATTGCTTCCAAACTGGTTGAATTTGAGAAGGCACTCAAGAGAACTCAGAGTCGTAAAGCACAAAGGTCTACTACTTCATATATTTCATTATACTCCATCAGCTCAACCTTGATTTCAACAGGACTTCTGTGTATAGAATTTCAAGTTCTCTGTTTTTTGGTTCAGACTTCCTAGTATAGAATTTCAAGTTCTCTGTTTTTTGTTTCATAATATTCTTTTTTACAAAGTCTTTGTTGAATTAGTTACAATATTGTTCTGTTTTATGTTTTTTTTTTTTTTTTTTTTTGACCAAGAAGCCTGTGGGGTCTTAGCTCCCCAACCAAAGATCAAACCTGCACCCCCTTGCTTTGGAAGGTGGTCTTAACTATTGGACTACCAGGGAAGTTCCTGTTCCATAATATTCTTATCCATGAAAATGTTGACAATTTGAGAATGTTTCAAATTATCCTTGTTGTAAGCTCAGTGGCAAGGCTTAGCTCTTGTTTCTTGATTACTGTAAAGTCTCCATTGGTTTATCATTTGTTGAAGTGGGTTGACCCTCCAAGGGAAAGCCTGGTGCAAATTAAATAGGAGAATAAAAATTAAAAAAAGAATCAAGCACTCGAGGGAATTTGTTTTCATAAGTTTGAAGGCTACTTGTTTTGTTTGTATCTATAATGCTGTGATGGAGAAGGAAATGGCAACCCATTCCAGTACTCTTGCCTGGAGAATCTCGGGGACAGGGGAGCCTGGTGTGCTTCTGTCTATGGGGTAGCACAGAGTCAGACACGACTGAAGTGACTTAGTAGCAGCAGCATGACGCTGTGAGGCAGGGTCCTTGAGTGGGGTTATTTTAGGTCCTTTGTACTTGAGTGCATGTGTGACTGTTCCAGTTGCCATGACACCTCCTTCCTTCCTCTTTGTAATAAATTTCTCTTTACTTCCCGAATAAGTGGGGGAGGCCTCCCGAACATTATCTCATAGGGGGAATACCCATGTGACCCAGAGGGTCATTCTGACCTCAGTAACACTAATGGCAGCATGTCCATCCAGGTGGTGCCAGTTTCTTGTACCCATTTTGCCAAAGTCACCTTGATGGTCTGGTTCATTCTGTCAACCATTTCTGAGCTTTGCAGCCTATTCACTGTATGTGGTTTCTGTTTAATTACTGCTTTGCAAACCAGTTGGAGTAACTCAGCCACAAATGCAGGTCCATTATCTGATCCTATACTCCTTGTGGAGTTCTAGCAATAAAGGATTGGAAGCTGCAGATGTTGTTTTAGCGACTTGTTTTAGCAACTTGACTGGACCTCAGGGAATCCAGATATTTGATCAAACATTACCCTGGGTGTCTGTGAGTGTGTTTCTAGATGAGATTAACATTGGAATCCATAGACTATGTAAAGCAGATTGCCCTCCCTATATGGGTGGGCTCCACCCAATCTGTTGAAGGGCTGAGTAGAACAAAAAGGCAGAATAAAAAGAACAAAAAGCAGAACAAAAAGACACATATGTTTAGTTGTATCCAATTCTTTTCGACCCCAAGGACTGTAGTCCACCAGGCTACTCTGTCCATGACATTTCTCAGGCAAGAATACGGCAGTGGGTTGCCATTTCCTTCTCCAGGACCTTCCTTCTTCCTGACCCAGGGGTCAAACCCAAATCTCCTGCACTGGCAGATGAATTCTTTACCACTGAGCCACCTGGGAAGCCCTTGTACTTGAGTGACATATAGGCTGTTCAGTAATCATTTTTTAAAATAAAAATATAATTTCTTCTGAATGAAAAAGAAATCAGTGCTTGTTTAGTGTTTGGTGGCTAGGATCTACAGTTGCTGAATGGACATGTGGAAGTCTGTATTATTACAAATGGAGTCCTCATTCAAAGATTGTATGATGGTGGGCAGTGTTAGTCCATTGCAGAGAAACAGAATAAATAAAAGAGTGAGGTGGGTGGGGGGGAGAGAGAGGTAAAGTGAGATGTATTATAAAGAAATGGTGCATGGGATTATGGAGGCTGAGGTTTCAAGATTTGCAGTTGGAAGCTGGAGACATCAAGAGAATTTATGGTACAATTCCAGTCTGAGTTTTGCAAGCCTTTTCTCAAATGCCTGAGAACCAGGAGAACTGACCCTGAGTCCTCAGACAGGAGAAAACCATTATCCCAGCTAGAAGACATTCAGACAAGGAGAGTGAATTCTCCCTTATTCTACCTTTTTGTTCCTGCTCAGTCCTTTGACAGATTGGATGGAGCTCACACATATAGGGAGGGCAATCTGCTTTACATAGTTTATGGATTTCAATGTTAATCTTATCCAGAAACACCCTCACAGACACCCAGAGTAATGTTTGATCAAATATCTGGATTCCCTGTGGTCCAGTCAAGGTGCACAGTTAATGAACTATCATGAAGCTACCATAGAGGCTTAGCTTCCTGAGTCAGCTCTGCAGTGTAAACTAAAAACCTAGGAAAATGACTTCGTAAAGCCTACCCAGCATAGCATGATGTGATCCCATCAATTGCAATCTTAAAGACATCCTAAGGAAAGAGCTGTTTCAAAGAGACGGAATACATTTTCATCTGCTCTGGCTTTCCCTGCTCAGACTAACTCTGCCAATGTTTCAGGCTGCCCCTTATTATCAACTTACATAATTTGGGGAAGGTTGAAACAGTGCCCAGGATTCAGAATGGTATATGGATCTACTAATCCTTTCAGTGGGCAATTGGACTTTCCTTGAGTATACAACTGGGAGCTAAGTTTCTCATGGCAGCAGTTGCTGCTGGTCCCGAATTTAATTATTACATACTTTTGCATTAATAAGTGCAAATACAGCACTACTGGGCCAAGAATACAGCCTCCAATCTGTTCCCAGGCTTAAAAATCACCAGCACCTTCAGAGAAGTGCTCTTCATATCACTAGTGCTGCCATTTTGGAAATGTCAATGATTGCTGGGTTTGTCCCATGGAAGACTTTGGCTCTGGGATATGAAGTGAGAAAAATGACATTAGCTTTGTAGGATCCCTTGTAGAACAGGCAGCTTCTTTCTGCCATCATCTTCGTACTCTTAGGAATTTTTTCAGCCCCTTTGGCAACTGAACACCCTTTCCATTGACTGTGGGATATTAATGGGTCATGTAAACAAAGAACCAGTGAAACTAATTGAAAACAGAAAAATTTAGTCAAACAGCCATTTAGAGTCCAAGGGAGGGAGTTGGAGAGGAAGTAGATAGCAGACAATAGGCAATATGATATCAGATAATCATTTTTTAAAGTGTATTACCCCCAGTGAATTTATTGAATGTGTGAGCAGGTTTCCATGAAACCAGAGCAGCCAGCTGAATGGTCAATTCAGTCAATTAGCACTGGCTTCTTTTCAGGCTTGTTCTCAGAGGTGTATATAAATTATGCAGGGTTGGCTCCAGGCTTTCATGCAGGTAAAACCTTTGTGAGAAAGCAACCTCTTTGCCCTCTCAAAATGTGCTCCGTTTGCAATTCCTAAGGCTGTGTGGTTTTCTGTCATGGTAGGGTTGGACTAGAGATGGAATTCTTTGCAGTTTGAAAACCTAAAACCAACACAATGTGGAGCCAGAAAAGAACAGGCGTGGTAATTACAAATCTAACTGTTGTCTTCTTTCAACCAGACAGAAACTTAGAAGATGAGTAAAAAGGTTGAAATCTATACTTATTTTCTTGCATGTTATTAAACTAAAGAAATAAAGCTTCCCCCGTGGCTCAGTGATAAAGAACCCTCCTGCCAATGCAGGGGGTGCAGGTTCGATCCCTGGGTCAGGAAGATTCCCCAGAGAAGGAAATGGTAACCCACTCCAGTGTTCTTGCCTGGGAAATCCCATGGACAGAGGAGCCTGGTGGGCTATAGTCCATGGGGTCGCAAAAGAATAAAATATAACTTAGTGACTAAACAACAACACCCCTAGAATAGTCTTATTAGAGACTCAAAAAGTTTATGACTATTTCCCCAACCCTATGTCCTTCAATCAGATGTCAGTTCACCCTCTTTGAACCCCCTTGCAAAATTTTATGCTGTTTCCTCTTCCTCCTCCTCCTTCCACTTCAATCAGGTACACAGTTTTTTGAGTATTTATCTTATTTCATTTTACTTAATAAATCCTTCTTGCAACTCAGAAATGCCCGTATTTATCTTCTTATATTTTCCAGACTCCCAGCACAATGAATTATGCATATATTTTGCAAATAAGTGAATGAATGAATGTATACTCGACTTGAACCTTACTTGTGGAACAAGAGGCGTGATTCAAATTCACAAAGAGATAGTACACTCTAAAATGCTAGGAGTTGAATTTGAATGTCAAAATCACTTTTTTTTTTTTTTAACAAAAAAAGCCTTTCCCCATGGTAGGTAGAGGGGCATAGTTATTTTTGAAAATGTTGATAGACAATTCCTGCAGGTTTGTATAATGTGAAGAAAAAATTTCAAAATTGTAACACTTTTGTCCTAAATCAATTGGTTTGGAGAATACCTCCTTTATTGCATGTCTTAAATTTTATCTTGTGAAACATGGCATGTATACAAAAAGGTTTATAAAATGTATATATTCAGTTTAAAGAATGATATTAGAATAAACATTCACATAACCACCACTCAGGTTAAGAAATAAACTATTACCTTAGAAATGCCTTTGTGTTTTCTCTGAGAAAGCCTTATCATACATTCCTCTCTTGTATTCACAGACAACCACTGGATGTTGAATGAATCATTTCCTGTTTTTTATACTTTCAATTTCTTTTCTTTATACTTTTAATGAATGCATACCAATGAATAGGTAGTCAACAAGGTCTTGCTTAATGTTTTCTAAATTATATATAATAATGTTCTTGGATAGAAAGATTTAATATCATGATGATGTCAGTTACTCCAAGATTGCATTAAATTTGATTCCCAGATTGAACAAAATTTACATATATTTAGTAAATTTCAAGAAAAATCTCAGTGTTTCTGGGAAGCTTGGGAATATAATTCTTAAGTTTATGTAAAGTGGGGAAGGGTCAAAAATAGACAAGACACTCCTCAAAAAATGGCAAAAATTATGTTGTGTAGAATGGGGCCTTTACCTAATGGATATCAAATTTTTCTTTTTAAAACATTACTCTATTTAATTGGAGTGCAATTGCTTTACACTGTTGTGTTAGTTTCTGCTGTACAACATCATGGATCAGCTCCATTTACACATATATTCCCTCCTTCCCGAGCTTTCCTCCCACCACCACCTCCGCCCACCCTTCTAGGTTATCTCCACCAGCTTCCTCTGTCCATAGGATTCTCCAGACAAGAATACTCGGATGGGTTGCCATCTTCTTCTCCAGGGGATCTTTCTGACCCAGGGACTGAACCTGTATCTTGCATATCCTGCATTGGAAAGTGGGTTCTTTATTTCTAGTGCCACCTGAGAATCTCCAAATAGGTTCATCATAAAGCTAGAGCGATTAAGATGGGGTGGCATTGGTGCAGAGACTGACAAGTAGCCCCCTAGAGCGGGGTAGTTAGATCAGAAGCAGGTTCGTGATTATGTGGGAACTTTATACACAGCAGAAGAAGCACTGCAGACCATCAGATAGAAAAATGAACTGTCTATCTAGCAAGCCATGATCCATATGAACAAAATAAAATTGGATCTCTTACTTCAAACCATACACAATAATACAGGCCTACCGAATTAAAAATGAATATGAAAGTTAAGAGGGCTTCCCAGGTGGTGCTAATGGTAACCCACCTGTGAGTGAAGGAGATGTAAGAGACTCGGGTTTGCTCCCTGGGTTGGGAATATCCCCTGGAAGAGGGCACGGTAGCCCACTCCAGTGTTCTTGCCTAGGGAATCCCATGGACAGAGGAGCCTGGCAGGCTGCAGTCCATAGGCAGAGTCAGACATGACTGAAACAACTTAGCATGAACACACGCACACGTGAAAGTTAAGAGAGTCAAAACTATAAACATTTGTGAAGAAATGTAGGAGAGTATCACTTCTGGCTACGAATGACTTTCACAAGATGATTGTTAAAAAAAAGCACAGACATAAAGGAAAAGTTTGATAAATTCAACTACATTAAAAATAAAAACTTTGGTTCATCAAAAGACACCATAAAGAGACAACCATAAACTGAGAGAAGATATTTTCAGCAAATGTAACTGACAAAGATTTAGTATCCTGAACATATAAAAACCTCTTATGAATCATTAAGCAATAGGAAAACAACTAAATTCTAAAATGGGCAAAAGACAGGAATATAAATTTCAGAGAAGTAACCTATAACCAATAAACATATGAAAAGAGGCTCATGTCATTAGTATTCAGTGAAATGCAAATTGAAATCACAATGAAACTTCATTGCATATCTACCAGATGGGCAAAAGTTAATAAAAGGTCTCTCTCTACGCTTTGTGAAAATGTGGAGAAATAGAATGGGATCTCTGATCCGCTTCTGGTGGAATGTAAACTGGTTCAAAACAGTGTGACATTAATAAATTGAAAAGCACTGTATTGTGCTGTCTTATTAATAGAAAAAAGTGATGACAGAGAAGGTGGAGGTCCTTGGAATTATCACTAGATGCTCTTAGAAGTCAAACTGTTGGGAGGAAGGTTGGGATATACATTCCTGGTTGAGAAAACCCTCGATGGCTTTTTTGAAGCTTGATATTTCTTCATGGGTCAATTTGTTTCTTAGAAAACACATGAAGTTTCATCAATTTCATAAATCTTTGGCACTAAGAACTGGTTTATGTAACTAAAGTAATCACAGTATAGCTCTGCCACGCACACAGCTTTGGTGGGACCTGTACTTGTGGTGTTAGGAGTGTATTAAGTTAGAAATGGTGCTGTGCTCTGCTTCGTCGCTCAGCTGTGTCTTACTTTTTGTGACCCCATGGACTGGAGCCCGCTGGGCTCTTCTGTCCATGGGATTCTCCAGGCAAAAGTACTGGAGTGGGCTGCCATGCCCTCCTCCAAGGGATCTTCCCAACCCAGGGATCGAACCTGGGTCTCAGGAATCAAACCCAGGTCTCCCTCATTGCAGTCAGATTCGTTACTGTCTGAACCAACAGGGAAACCTAAGAATACTGGAGTGGTAGCCCGTCCCTTCTCCAGGGGATCTTCCCAACCCAGTAACTGAACTGGACCTCCTGCATTGCAGGCAGATTCTTTACCAGCTGGGCTATGAGGGAAGCCCTAGAAGTAGTGGGGGAATCTCAAAGATTGCCCTGTCTAAAAGCTCTTATCACCGGTCCCAACTGGGTTGGAAATTTCAGGTCTCGACTAATTGTATATAGACTGGGGAGTAAGTTAGGTGAGTTATAATGCCTCAGGTAGAATTCTAGCTCTTCCAGGGGACTTTATTTATTTATTTCTAACATTTAATTTATATTGGCATATAGCTGATTAACAATGTTGTGAAATTTCCAGATGGACAGCAAAAGGACTCAGCCATGCATATACTCAAGGGACTTTAAAAACACTGTGAGTTGACTGTACACTGCTAGTGGCATGTACTGTTGGAACAAGAAGAACTGTTAAAAATCACCTTAAACTGATTATGCTTTTAATATGATTGACAATAGTTGTAGTTGCTCTTGTAAATATTGTGTATATTGTAGAATGAATTTAAAGAGTGTCTGTGGATAATCTAATTCTATCATTCCTGACATCGTTGAGAACTGTATTTCTTTATGTGGGAGAAAGGAAATAGAGATGTAAATTTGAAAGTATTAAGTATGAACTTTGAGGTCTGAATTTGAGTAGTATTGAAATGAGCATAAACTCATCATGTGTTTTGTCTTAATTGTTGTCTTAGTTCTGTCCATGAGAGAGGTCTAGAAGGAATGCTCAATTCAGTTGTTGCTGCCATTCAGTCTCTAAGTCATGTCCAACTTTTTTCGACTGCATGGACTATAGCCCGCCAGGCTCCTCTGTCCATGAGGTTTCCCAGCAAGAATACTGGAGTGCATTGCCATTTCCTTCTCCAGGGGATCTTTCCCACCAGGGATCGAACCTGCGTCTCCTGAATTGGCAGGTGGATTCTTTACCACGGAGCCATTTGAGAAGCCCTGCTCAGTTCAGTGGCAACATGCAGATTGTTGTCTTTAAATACCACTTCTACTAAAAGGAACCAGCAATCCTTGGAAAGATGTCTGGGCAAATAGCATGCAGCTATCAAGAACCACTAGGGTTTTGCCAAAAAGTTTCAGGAAGCAACTTGAGTTTGGCCAAATATGGATTAAATGAATATCAGAAAACATAACTAGGCTGCTCTGTCCATGGAGTTCTCCAGGCAAGAATACTGTAGTGGGTAGCCATTCCCTTCTCCAGGGATCTTCCCAACACAGGAATCTTCCCACCAGGGATTGAATCCAGGTCTCCCAAATTACAGGCAGGTTCTCTTCCATCTGAGCCACCAGGGAAGCCCAAATTTAAATACACATAGAATTAAATCCATGAGTTTACCATGAGTTAATAATAACCCTGAGAAAACAAACCTAACTGTTCATCATGGAAGGTTGCCAGTGAATCCACTTATTTAGAAAACTGGTATTCTAAATACTAGTTTTAGAAAAAGGGAAAGCATTTAGAAATTAGAAAAAGGGAAAGAATCAAGCATTTATGCTGTTATTCCCATGAACTATATGATTGGATAACTGAATGGTAGATATAGGGAAACTAATCATTATAGAAGTATTCCTGCTACTTAATGAAGAAGGAAGATGAAATTAGAATATCACCATTTGTCAACCCCTAGCAATGGCACCCCACTCCAGTACTCTTGACTGGAAAATCCCATGGACATAGGAGCCTGGTGGGCTACAGTCCATGGGGTTGCAAAGAGTCAGACACGACGGAGCGCCTTCACTTTCACTTTTCACTTTCATGCATTGGAGAAGGAAATGGCAACCCACTCCAGTGTTCTTGCCTGGAGAATCCCAGGGATGAGGGAGCCTGGTGGGCTGCTGTCTATGGGGTCACACAGAGTCGGACATGACTGAAGCGACTTAGCAGCAGCAGCAGCAGCAGCAGTGAAACTCCTGGATCTAGGCGTTGAACATTTGTGGCTGCTAACAGTCTAAATAGAAAGGAATCAGGTGCTGTGGACCTCACCATGGACGAGCACACACTTCTCATGAAACAGTTTGCTGAGAAATCAAATTTGAATCTGGTCAGTCCTCTAGGTCAGCCAGCAGTACAGGAAGTTCGAAGAACAAAGAAACACCTTTGACGACAACATGGAGGTGTAATTAGTGGAAGTCAGACTGTCGGAATTTGTACAAGACAAATGATTCGGTTTCCTTAACAAGTAATTTGCAAGATAAAAAGAAAAACAAGGAAGGAAGGAGGATTTCCTTGGTGGTCCAGTGGCTGAGACTCCGTGCTGAGGGCCTGGATTCGATTCCTGGTCAGGGAACCAGATCTCACATGCTGCAACTAAGACCCAGAGCAGTTAAATAAATAAATAAATAAATAAATATTTAAGAAAGAAGGAAGCAAGGAAAGAAAGAAGAAAGAAGGAAAGAAAGCAGGTGTTTATAAATTAAACAAGCCTGACAAGCCAAGATGTGCATCAGTTGGAAAGGCTGGGCTTTATCTGGAGCTTGATCCAAACAAGCAAACTGGAAGAGCCAGTCAAAAGCATTAGCTTTGTTCTTGATGCTTATAAGTATTTTCTTAAAAATAAGTTTATTCTCTGTAAACCTTAGTTTCCCCATCTATGTAATAAAGATAGTAAACAGCCTCTCACATAGGACTTTTGTTACTGTTTTATTGCTAAGTTGTGTCTGACTCTTTTGAGATTCCATGAACTGTAGCCCACCAGACTCCTCTGTCCATGGACTTCTATAGGCAGGAATACTGGAGTGGGTAGCCATTTCCTTCTCCAGGGGATCTTCCCAACCCAGGGATTGAACCCGTGTCTGTTACATCTCCTGCACTGATAGTGTACCTGCTGAGCCACTGGCAGAGCTGGCACTCAAATTCAGGCTTCCTGGCTGCCGTGTTCAGGGCTCTTTTCCTCCCTCACACTCCAGCATCATCCATGTCACTGAAGTCTAAATGACAAAGGAAAAAAAGGCCGAAGTACAAAGGGCACATTATGATCTTTGCAATATTGCCAGAAATACTTGTAAAATAGGAGAATTTACTGAAAGACGTGAAAATAGTGTTGTACGTCCTCCCATTCTGCCTTTATGCTTTCAGTGTTCCTGAATATAAGAACAGTTGAAAGTTGCCTGGTGAAACTCTACAACCTTAATGAGAGAAGGAAGGAGGACATGCTCTTTAATCCTCAGAATAGCTTTGAGCATTAATATTATTGTTATAACCATATTTCAGATGAAGAAACTGAGAATTAGAAAAGTTAAGTGTCAGCCAAGGTCACTTAACCACAAGGAGACTGAGCTATGACTCAAATCCGTCAATGCTTTTTATTTTTTTTAAATCAATTTTTATAAAAGTTGCAAGATGAATCAGCCATCAGTCCAGTTCAGTCACTCAGTTGTATCCGACTCTTAAGCCATCAGTTCAGTCCAGTTCAGTCGCTCAGTCGTGTCCGACTCTTAAGCCATGCATATACCCATAGCCCCTCCCTTTTGGATTTCCTTTTCATTCAGGTCACAGTTCACTCAGGGTTCCTGTGCTATCTATACAGCAGGTTCTCATTAGTTATCTATTTTATAAATAGTACCAATAGTGTATAAACTGTGATTTTTTATATTCCATCATCACAGAGATAAAGCATAGACTTTAAAAAGGGAACAGTTCTGGTGTTTTCATAAATCGAGAGGCAAAACCTTGTTCACTAGTTAAAAGAAACTAGCTGTTTCTCCGCTCTTTCCCTTGAAAATGTGGCTTTAAACCCTAAAATGAGATCATTGTTAAGGCCAAAAGTAATGGCCATGGTAAGATCTCAGTTATTCCAGTTTTAAGTGCTTCATGTACCAATTATTCCTTAACTTAAGGCACTATCCATCATCATCAGACCCATCTGATGTGCTCTTACGCTTCCCGTCGGGGGCCCGTTCAGTCCCTTTGTGGTCATTAGGCATTAGCAGAAGGAGAGAAATCTCAGTGAAGATGCTACCGGCATTAAAATTAATTTTTCTCTTATTCTTGTAAGCTGTTATTATCATGGAAATCATATCTTCTTAAGACTGTAGAAAATTCTCTCTTCTGGTTGTTTTAATAAAAGATTGTATTTAGGGATGTCAATTGAACCTTGATTGTGGCTACATGTGAATTAAGGAGCTGAAAGAAATGAACTTAAGATTAACCAGTGTTCAGAAAGAAATCATCTTACTGTCACTACCAAGTCTTTGTATTCCCGGATGTTTGAGAGAAAGAAACTCTAGAATCACAGAATGAAAATTAGAGAATATTGTTTAAATGGGAGAAGAGGAAGACCAATATGTTTTTTGGTAGTTCATAAATTACTCTTTTTTTTTTTTACTACTTCTGTCACTTAGTTTTGTGTCTTAATGAGATCTACTATGCAGTCTGTATATTACACATTTTTAGAAACTGACCTGGACTGACTTCTCAACTGCTAGCCCCTCTGCATGATTGAGTTTTGTCATGGATGGTTCAGAAATTAAAATGATTAAACTATGTCACATGATTGAGTTTACAAGAGGGACCTGCTGATGTCAATGAAATCGACTCCAATTCTATCATTATAATGAAATATCTTTAACTCTCAGATATTAATATCATTGCTGCTCAAAAATCACTGCAGAATTTTTCATACCAGAGCATCACTCACAGAATTCCAATTTGTCATAGGTATTGCAAGAATCATTGAATCTTCTGGGCCAAAAACAAAACAAATAAACAGACAAACAAAAAGCAACCAAATCAGTGCTAGGGCTCACTGTAACCTGGATCAGTAGAGATTTCCTCTAGTTCTGGACTTCAGTTAAAAGCTTCATCCTTGGGCTTCGCTGGTGGTCCAGTGGTTAAGAATCCGCCTGCCAATGGGGGGAACACAGGTTCGATCCCTGGTCGGGGAAGATCCCACATGCAGTGGGGCAATTGAGCCGTGAACTGCAACTACTGAGCCACAGCTACTGAAGCCATGAGCCCTAGAGCCTGTGCTCTGCAGCAAGAGAAGCCACCACAATAAGTCCAAGCACCACACCTCGAGAATAGCCCTGGCTTGCTGCAACTAGAGAAAGCCTGAACACAGCAACACAGACTTAGCACAACCCAAAATCAAAATAAATAAATAAACTATGGAAGAAGTTTCATCCTGATACATGAGTCAGAGCGACACATCAAAAATGACATGTTTTGATTTCAAAAGGTGAAGCTGAAACTCCAATACTTTGGCCACTTGATGCGAAGAGCTGACTCATTTGAAAAGACTCTGATGCTGGAAAAGATTGAGGGCAGGAGGAGAAGGGGATGGCAGAGGATGAGGTGGTTGGATGGCATCACCAACTCAATGGACATGAGTTTGGGTGGGCTCCAGGAGTTGGTGTTGGACAGGGAGGGCTGGCGTGCTGTATCTCATGGGGCCACAAAGAGTCAGACATGACTAAGAGACTGAACTGAACTGACCCCAAGTGCTCAGCCCTTTTATTTTATTTTTTGGTAGTATTTGGGGATATAAAGTAGAACAACTTGTCTTTCACTTTGAAGGATGTCCAGTCTAGACCACTGGACTTCCAGACAGTTCCCTGAGTTGAATCATCTTGGCGTTTATTGCCCATCTGCCATCACACCTGTGTTTTAACAAGACATTTAAGGTTCCTGAGGCTTCTTGTTCACCAGATTCTACTCATGTGATGTCATCAGTAACATGGACCAGAATGATACTCTAGGACATGATGAGATCCTCAGAATCCCTGTGAACAAAAGGTTTGGATAGTTTTTTTTTTTTTTAATTTTAAAAATTAAAAAAATAAATTCTGGCGGTGCCGTGAAGCATGTGAGATCTTAGTTCTCCAACCAGGGCTCAAACCCGTGCCCCCCACAATGGAACTGCAGAGTCCTAAACTCTGGACCACTAGGGAGGTCCCCAAAATTTGGATAGTTGATGTGGCCCTGGAGTAAGAGAGTCGACGTTATACTCCTGACCAAAAATGCATAGTAATGCACTTCTGGGGATTTCTGTTCCGTGCTTTAGAAAATGAAGCATTTTTCCAGATCAAGACTAATTTTCCAGATCAGAAGCTAATTTCTGCTTCTACCTGCTTTATTTTTTGTGCTTTTTACTATAGCTACCAGATGGAGAATGAGCAACCATGGGCCCTCCCAAAATAAAAATGCTTCTACTTTAAAAAAAAAAAAAGGGAGTCTCACTACTTTTTTTTTTTTCCCCACATAGTTGGGCTCTGAAGAAGAAAGGAGATCTTCAAGGGGCAAGTTAAAAAAAAAAAGGAAACAATATAAACTGAAACTAAAATTGTAAACAACGAGCACATTTGAAGAGGTTGTGTGCAGGGATTTTACACCACCCACACCTGCATAACTTTCCTCTGTTAAGTGTGTTTTTTGGGGATAGGTGAATAAGTCTTCCCAGGTAGCGCAGCAGTAAAGAAGCTGCTTTCTAATGCAGGAGACATGAGTTTGATCTCTGGGTTGGGAAGATCCCCTGGAGAAAGAAATGGCAGTCCGCTTAGTATTCTTGCCTGAGAAGTCCCACGGACAGAGGAGCCTGGCGACTGAGCGCACACGCATGCATGCACCATAGAAACAAAGGGCTTTGGGTGGTTGAGAAAACGAGGGAGCTAAACTCAAGACCCCCAGATGCACCACGTGAGACCGGGAGTGGATTGTGCAGATCCCAGAGAAGTAAGGCCTCTCTGGCTTTCACCAGAAGTGAAACTAAATAATAATATACAAATAGTGCTGCTTATTTAACTTATATGCCGAGTACATCATGAGAAACGCTGGGCTGGAAGAAGCACAAGCTGGAATCAAGATTGCCTGGAGAAATATCAGTAACCTCAGATATGCAGATGACACCACCCTTATGGCCGAAAGAGAAGAAGAACTAAAGAGCCTCTTGATAAAAGTGAAAGAGGAGAGTAAAAATGTTGGCTTAAAGCTCAACATTCGGAAAATGACGATCATGGCATCTGGTCTCATCACTTCATGGGAAATAGATGGGGAAACAGTGAAAACAGTGACAGACTTTATATTTTGGGGCTCCAAAATCACTGCAGATGGTGACTGCAGCCATGAAATTAAAAGATGCTTGCTCCTTGGAAGAAAAGCTATGACCAACCTAGACAGCATATTAAAAAGCAAAGACATTACTTTACCAACAAAGGTCCGTCTGGTCAAAGCATGGTTTTTCCAATAGTCATGTATGGATGTGAGACTTGGACTATAAAGAAAGCTGAGCACCAAAGAATTGATGCTTTTGAACTGTGGTGTTGGAGAAGACTCTTTCAACTCCCTTGGAGTGCAAGGAGATCCAACCAGTCCATCCTAAAGGAAATCAGTCCTGAAAATTCATTGGAAGGACTTATGCTGAAGTTGAAACTCCAATACTTTGGCCACCTGATGTGAAGAACTGACTCATTGGAAAAGACCCTGATGCTGGGAAAGATTGAAGATGGGAGAAGGGGATGACAGAGGATGGGATGGTTGGATGGCATCACTGATTCAGTGGACATGAGTTTGAGTAAGCCCGGGAGTTGGTGATGGACAGGGAGGCCTGGCGTGCTGCAGTCCATGGGTTCGCAAAGAGTCGGATATGATTGAGCAACTGAACTGAACTGAACTGAATGTAAAGAGGAATGTCTTCTCAATTTAGATTCTGAGGTTTTCCACAGGTCAAAATCAACATTGTGGGCTCACAAGTCATCTTGAGGGAGAGAGATAACATTTAGTTTCTTAAAGATTTTAGATGATGAAGATATTATGTATGGATATAACTTTGTGTATTGATTTTCCGTTGTTATTGTATCTTGTTAACACAAATCTAGTGGGTTAAAACAACACAGATTTATTCCTGTACAGTTCTGGACTTTAGACATCTAAAATCAAAGTGTTGGCTGGAACGTGTTCATTTTGGAGGCATCAAAGGAGTAAAACGTTTCTGTTACTTTTCCAGCTTCTAGAGGCTGCCTGCGTTCCTTGGCTCACAGCCCTTGCCTGTGCATCTTCAAAGTGCATCACTTTAACTTCTGCTTCTGTTGTCCTACTTCCTTTTTCTGACTTCATTTTCTTGCTTTTCTCTTAGAACTCTTGTGATTACATTACCCTGGGCCAACCCAGATCATCCAGGATAATCTCCCCATCTCAAGATCCTTAATCACATCTGAAAAATCCCTTTTGCCATATAAGTTAATATTCACAGCTTTGGTTATTAGAATGAGAATATCACTGGGTGGGAAGTATGTTATTCTGTGTACTACATGATGCATGAACATTTAAATATTTTTTTTTTAAAGAATGGAATGACAAAAATGACAAGGACCATGGCAATAGATGAGTAACCATATAGATTTGAAAAGAACCAAATAAAAATGTTAAAGTAAAATGAAATTTTGTCAGTTAAAAATAAGGAGACAATGTGGGCCAAACAATAGTATATGCAGCTGAAGAGAGAACTAGTGAATTGGAAAGTAAAATTGAAGAATAATTCAATTGGATTAAAAAGAAGGAAAGAATAAAGAAACCAATATCAAGAATGAAAAAAAGGGCATTGCTACATACTTGACAGACATTTTTTAAAAATGAAGCTATCATAAATAATTTTATTTGAGCAAATATTTTAAAAGTGAATAAAATAGATAATATTTTGGTCAAAAGCAAAGTCAAATAAAGGTGATGACTAAATATAATCTGTAAATTTTGTGATGTGGCCATTTAGGGAGACCTGTTGAGTAATGATGGGGCAGGAGCCAGGTTAGAAGAGGTTTACAAGAGAGTAGACAGTAACCTTGGAGATCTATGGCATGGGCTGGTGCTCACTGCTTTTGCGCCCAGATGGTACTGCAACAATAGGTTTCGGGTCTTTAGCAGCTATATTTTGGCATGGCTAGAACAAGCATGGGGTGACAGCACGGATCCTGAGCTCTCAATATTAGGAGGCTTAAGTGTGGATTAGATATCAATTCATGGCTTTATCTAGAGTTGGCTCCATAAACCACACATTGATATTGCAGAGCTAAAATATTTGGATTGATTGACTCACCCTAGTTCCTTTAATGTCAAGCCTACAATAAAATTATTCTTGTTGATCCAGACCATCTGAGAATTTCCCACGCGATTCTGGTTTTCTTTCAATAGAGAGATTTAGTCTTCCTCCATAGCAGATGTTTAAGCCTCAAAGGGAGTCTAACTTTACTACTTAATTAATAGTGAACAGGATCCAGTTATAGATTAGATGGCCCAGTGCATTAAAACAGGCTTTGAGCCCAAACTCCTGCCTCTAGTTACTTGCATTTGGGGTTGGAGATTTGACAGGAAGGGGATTTTTGCTCCTGCAGCCCATTTCCAGGAAGTGACTTTCATCTGAACTACACTGATGTTACTTCTCCTTGACGTCACATCTCTTGTGTTAGAAGATCTTGGTTTTATAGAACAGCTGCAGCATTGTTTCAGATGAGATTGCAAGTAAGGTCATGGCAGGGAGTCTGTTAATGAGACAACCTCAAAAATTCAGCCTAGGAAAAACCTCCTTCCCTGGGGTTAGTATTAAAATTTTTATAAATAATGTCCACATGTGATTAAAATGAAAGTGTTTGGTTCAGTTTATGAAGTTTACTTTCTGGATAAAATTCAAGTAATTTATTAGGCTTAGAACTTCCCTTGGTCCTTAGGGATCAACAAAGAAGGGCAGGAGGCACAAAACTATTCATGTACATCCCCTGAGGAATAACTCAGACAGAGAGCCAGCCAATAAGAGCCGCTGTGCTCCTCCACAAGTTTCCCCTGGGTACCACTTGCTTGCTTGATTCTCTCAGGGTTTCTCTTTTTGGGTGTTTCATCCCACTTGATGATTATTTTTTTTAAATTGCATGTATTTATTATCATTATTAAGAAAAATTGGGACTTTCAGAGCATTTTTAAAAAGAAAATGTAAATTATCTTCAGTTCATCATCCAGGAAACTTCGGTTAATCATCTGATATGTTTCCTCCTGATCTGAGGAGTATGACCGCTCTAGATTCCAGACCACCTAGGTCCAAATCCTGCAATATATTAGCTGTGTGACCTGAGGGAAGTTGTTTTCTTTCTTTTTTTTTCATTAAAAAAAAATAGAATATTACTCAGCCACAAAAAGGAACGAAATTTGGTCATTTGTAGAGATGTGTATGGACCTAGGGAGTGTCATACTGAGTGAAGTAAGTTAGAACTAGAAAAACAAATATCATTTATTAGCACATATATGTGAAATCTAAAAAACAGTATAGATGATGCTATTTGAAAAGAAGAAATAGAGACTTAGATGTAGAGAACAAATGTATGGATATCAAGGGCAAAAGTAAGGGGTGGGAAGAATTGAGACTGACACATATACACTGTTGATAAAATAGATAACCGTGATAGTGAAGGACAAGGAAGCCTTGAGTGCTGCAATCCATGGGATCACAAAAAGAGTCAGAGATGACTCAGCGACTGGACAACAAGAAATGAGGGAACTCTACTTAATGCACTGTGACGACCTGAATGGAAGGAAGTCCAAAAAGGAGGGGTTCTATGTATAGGCATGGCTGATTCATTTTGCTGTACAGTAGAAATAATTCAACATTGTAAAGCAAGTATAGTCCAATACAAATTAATTAGAAAAAGTATTTCTTTGTTTCTTATTTCCCAGGAAACTGGAGCTTCATCAGCTTGTTTTCCTTTCCCTTAGAGTTTTTTCCCCCAATAACAACCTATTCCTACACTTGAAAGTAAGGACACTGGATAGAGAGGGAAAGCTGGAAGAGGACACCTGCAAATCTCAGACCAATCTAGACAGAGTCACGGTGGCTGGTCAGGTGCTGAGGGAGAGTGTATGAACAGGAAGTGTTAGCTGGTGAGAAAAAGGACTCGTCCTGAAACGTCTTCTTCACGTTGCTCTTGTTCATTCTCCATTTCTCATTTTTGCTCATGGCAGGAGGTGTGTGTATCTTATATTAAAGAAACGATCAATCATTTTTTATAACCAGGAGTGTTTATCATTTGTCTTCAAGGTAAAATGTGTCCTGCAGAATACACAGTGTAAAGATTTTTAGACTGAATTCATACGCCTGACTCTTTACAGGAAGGGACAGCATCCTGTATCTTTGGGCAACTATATGATACTGGGCCGCGTGGTAGATTGTTAACTTCCAGTGAGTCTTACCTTACAGTGTTCAAGAACTTCTGTTTTCCTCTCCCACGTGGACTTGACCTGGGCCACGGGCTTGCTTTGGCCAATGACCCAAGTGAGACATATCAAACGCTTGCAAACTGGGGCTTCATCCTTGGAATGTGGCCCTAGGCCGTGGCCATGTCAAAAGCCAGGATGAAAGGCCATAGAGGGTGAGGGGCTGAGCCATGCCAGAGTCTCTGCTGAGCCTCACTGCTAGCAGCCCTTCCCACTGGGTGAGCCACATGGTGTGCAGAGAGTGAGTTCAGCAAGGAGCACCCAATCAACTGATAGGATCCCCCCAAATAATGTTCCCTCTTAAGAAAAGCAGTAAGTTTCGGGGTGTTTTATTGCACAACAATAATTAAAATAGGCCAGCATCTTAAATTATCTTATTACATTAAAAAGTTAATTTATTTATTTTAATTGGAGGCTAATTACTTTACAGTATTGTAGTGGTTTTTGCCATATATTGACATGAATCAGCCATGGGTGTACATGTGTTCCCCATCCTGAACCCCCCTCCTGCCTCCCTCCCCATCCCATCCCTCAGGGTCATCCCAGTGCACCGGCCCTGAGCGCCTTGTGTTATACATCGAGCCTGGACTGGCGATCCATTTCACGTATTTTAATATACATGTTTCAATGCTGTTCTCTCAAATCATCCCACCCTCGCCTTCTCTTATTACATTTTTGAGGGTAATTATATTTACGATATTTCACAGTAAATCACTAAGTGTAGACCTATACATGTGGAGAAGGCGATGGCACCCCACTCCAGTACTCTTGCCTGGAAAATCCCATGGACAGAGGAGCCTGGTAGGCTGCAGTCCATGGGGTCGCGAAGAGTTGGACATGACTGAGCGACTTCACTTTCACTTTTCATTTTCCTGCATCGGAGAAGGAAATGGCAACCCACTCCAGTGTTGTTGCCTGGAGAATCCCAGGGACGGGGGAGCCTGGTGGGCTGCCGCCTCTGTGGTCGCAGAGTCGGACATGACTGAAGCGACTTAGCAGCAGCAGCAGACCTATACATATCCCTGGAGATATACATTAAGGACCAGATTGATGGTTGTCAGGGACTCGGAGAGGAGATGAAATGGGGAGAGCTGGTCATGAAATGGGGAGATGCTGGTCAAATGATACCAACTTCTAGTTATAAGAAGTTATAAGATGAATAATTTCTGGGAATCGGAGAAGGCAATGGCACCCCACTCCAGTGCTCTTGCCTGGAAAATCCCATGGGCGGAGGAGCCTGCTGGGCTGCGGTCCATGGGGTCGCTAAGAGTCAGACACGACTGAGCGACTTCACTTTTACTTCTCACTTTCATGCATTGGAGAAGGAAATGGCAGCCCACTCCAGTGTTCTTGCCTGGAGGATCCCAGGGACGGGGGAGCCTGGTGGGCTACCGTCTATGGGGTCGCACAGGGTCGGACACGACTGAAGCGACTTAGCAGCAGCAGCAGCAGCAGTGTACAGTGTGGTTATTCTAACTAATACTGTTATATGTACTTGAAAAATGTTCAGAGAGTAGACCTTAAATGTTCTCACCACACACACACATAACTAATTAAAATTTAGCTGTTAACTAATTTTATTGTGGCCACCACTTCATAATGTATACATATATCAAGTTATCATTTTGTACACCTTAAACTTACACAATGTTATGTGTTAATTATATCTTAAGCTGGAAAAAATAATTTAAAAAGACTATATAGAAATGGGACAACTTTCCATAAGGCAAACCCAGAACGAATTCGATTGTTCAGGACTCTATGCTTTTATACTCTGTAATTAAGGAAGGTTGGGCCCAAGGGTACATGTAATTGGATGGCTAGAGAAGACATATGGATGTGTGTATTTGTTATGTGCATGCACATTCAGAGAAAATGAGAGAAAGAGAGAGAGCAATCAGGGAAATGATTGGAAGGAAGCTGGTTAAATAGATACGGTTCTCGGTGGGCGATGATGTCCCAAACAACACAGGTGGGAGAAACATGCTAACTTGCAAGTTCAGGACTTAATGATTAAAACAATCTCCACGTGGTGTTGAAGTGCCATCTCATAATTAAAAGTCAGGTGAATAAATCATTGGTATTCCAGGGGATTCATTCCTACAATTCTTTTTACGTTTTCTTTATATTGGTTTGAAATTCTTTGCAATTTGAGTATTTAGTGTTGGAACCACAAAGAAAAATGGGGCACTGATAGGTATACCTACCATGTATAAAATATATAAGTAATGAGAGTGTACTCTATGGCACAGGGACCTCTACTCAGGGCTCTGGAATGACCTAAGTGGGAAGGAAATCTAAAACAGAGGGGGTATATGTATATGTAGAGCTGATTCACTTTGCTGTACAGCAGAACCTAACACAACATTGTAAAGCAACTAAACTCAAATAAAATTTTTTTAAAAAGCAAATAGTCTTACTTCATACCAAATTGCCTATAGGACTGTATTGCTGCTGCTAAGTCACTTCAGTCGTGTCCGACTCTTAGCGACCCCATGGACTGCATGCAGCCTACCAGGCTCCTCCATCTGTGGGATTTTCCAGGCAAGAGTACTGCAGTGGGGTGCCATTGCTTTCTCCGATAAGACTGTACTGCTGCTGCTGCTGCTAAGTCGTTTCAGTCGTGTCCGACTCTGTGCGACCCCATAGACGGCAGCCCACCAGGCTCCCCCATCCCTGGGATTCTCCAGACAAGAACACTGGAGTACTCCAATTTTTTTTTTTTTTACTACACAAGATGCATAAAAAATAGACTTTTCCCAATGAATAGGAAAAGACAATATATTAAAGGATATTCACATTAGAATTATGTTTGTGAAGCAATGCTATGCCTTATTGAAAACATTCTTATGTGTACATGTATGCACATGTGTGTTTTGCAAAGCTCATTTTCAGTAGCTAGGATGTTTTGCAAGTTGAGGTTTCACAGCCCTTGTACCATCATTGAGGACACTGAGGCTTTAGGAGTTGGACAGTCTATGGGTTAACCCCTTCTTGTCTGAACAGCTTCACTCCCTGTATACCTACAATGGTATTTCGCAGTGAAATGAAATGAATCGTTTTGCAATAAACACTTCCCACAGATCTGCAAAGTAGTGAGCAAACTATGAATAAATATACACCTAATTACTTTTATTTATAATAAGCAATTAAAATGTACACACCCACCCATCCACCCACATCCACACTCGCATAGATACATCACCGCATATATGAAAAGACACCGCCACTCCTGTTCCCATTTGGGATCTAAGCCTCTTGACTGTTCTGGCATAGAAACCCACTTTCCTGTTAGATGAGAAAAACTGGAAGCGGTATTAATCAAATCCTTCTCACTGCTTCCCTAATTGTCTTGCTATTATAACAGCGATGATTTCTTGGGAAGAAATCACTTGATGTGAAGCGAAACGCTATTTGCCTAACACTCCATCCAGAGTCACCAGGTTAGATGGCTTTCTCTCTCCCTAGAAGGTGGTGAGAGCTCACATGGAAAGAAAGCAGGTGTGGCCTTGGGATGTGGTGTGTCCAGTGTTGCTTGGGGTCTAATGATACCTTGCCCTGCTGAGGAGTATGAAGGAGAATTTCAGCCAGCTTCTTTCTAAACGATTAGCTGAAGCGCTCTTCTTTGTACTCATAAATCATTTTTAAATTACAATCTTACTTCTTCCCTTTTCTTGCTTTATACCTTCCACCTGCATTACAGGGCTCCACCACCCACATTCTCTTTGAAAATTGAAGAATCTCTATGCCACTGTCCATGAATTTGAGCCCACTCCGGGAGATAGTGGAGGACAGAGAAGCCTGGCGTGCTGCAGTCCATGGGGGCTGCAAAGAGTCGGACGCAACTTATCGACTGAACAACAACAATGCCAGTGTCCATGGTGATGTTGTTCACAGAGAGTTTGCAATGGCTTCGGGTGAAACGACCAGGCTTTTGTTTAACAGCAGTGTGGCTGAAGGTGTGGTCTGGAGACCCAGTGCTTCTGCAGAGGGCAAATGGGACTCCAGAGACAGTGTAAGTTGTTTGCACTTGCTCTCCCATGGCTGTGCTAGAATTTTCGTGGGAAACAAACACAGAGCAAAAAAAAGTTTCTGCATTCCTAGGAAAACCAAGCTGAAGACTGATGAATCGAATTCTCCTACCGGCATCTTTGATCGCCTCATGATGTGTGCCACTCATCTTTTCTCAGTCCCCCTCTGCTAGAGACCAACCGCCTGGGTTCCTTGTTTAAGTTTCTTGTGAAAGCATAGATCCTTGGAATCTCTCAGAATAGGAGGTCTAGCATGGGAGCCAGGAGTCTGTGTGTTGTACAAGTACCTGGAAAATTCTTATGCTCACCAATGCTTGAGAACTTCTGTTCAAGATGAGTGAGAAGGACTTCCTTGACTTGCCAGTGGTAAGGACTTAGAGCTTTCATTGCAGGGGGCGAGAGTTCCATTCCTGGTCAGGGAACTAAGATCCCATGGCCAAGGGGGAAAAAAAAAGATGAGTGCAAGCTTAGGTAGCATGAGGATTAACACCCTGACACACAGGACTGCTCTTAGAATGAGATTTGTAATTCACTGAGGATGATGCTCTTTTATTCTCCTGAAGTGATTTGTATCATCAAAGTCCTATTTATGTGTGTGTATGTATACATATATACATATCTGTCTATCAATCTGAGGCATTTGGTCTTCAGAATCAGTAGAAAAAGGACGTTAACATGTATCGAGTGTCTACCACCTGTCAGGTACTTTGGCCCCGTTTTCCTGTTGTGCTCAGTGGCTGCTGCTGCTGCTGCTAAGTCACTTCAGTTGTGTCCGACTCTGTGCGACCCCATAGACAGCAGCCCATCAGGCTCCCCCGTCCCTGGGATTCTCCAGGCAAGAACACTGGAGTGGGTTGCCATTTCCTTCTCCAATGCATGAAAGTGAAGAGTAAAAGTGAAGTCATTCAGTCGTGTCCAACTCTTAGCAACCCCATGGACTGCAGCCTACCAGGCTCCTCTGTCCATGGGATTTTCCAGGCAAGAGTACTGGAGTGGGGTGCCATTGCCTTCTCCAAGAGATCTTCCTCACCCAGGAATTGAATCAGAGTCTCTCAAGTTTCCTGCACTGGCAGGTGGATTCTTTACTGCTGTGCCATCTGGGAAGCCCTTTACTGTTGTTACATTATTTTATATACATGCTGAACAGAATGCCACCTTCATGTTAGTAAAAGTGAAGTCATTCAGTCGTGTCCAACTCTTAGCAACCCCATGGACTGCAGCCTACCAGGCTCCTCTGTCCATGGGATTTTCCAGGCAAGAGTACTGGAGTGGGGTGCCATTGCCTTCTCCAAGAGATCTTCCTCACCCAGGAATTGAATCAGAGTCTCTCAAGTTTCCTGCACTGGCAGGTGGATTCTTTACTGCTGTGCCATCTGGGAAGCCCTTTACTGTTGTTACATTATTTTATATACATGCTGAACAGTAATGCCACCTTCATGTTATGGAAGGGATTGGAGGGCGGATATTAATGATTCACTTTGTGCTCATAATCTTATCATATCTGAGCATAGCAGAGGCTGTCAGTGGTCCCCCTGTGTTGATGGTCCCTTTCTTTCTATATGATAAACTAAAGCTCTTTGTAACTGGGCACATGGATCTAAGGACTAATGATTGCATTCTCCAGCCTTCTTTGCAGCTGGACGTAGGCATGTGATAAAGTTTAGCTCTTGGTATATAAAGAGAAGCCATGCAAAGCTTCCAGAGCTATCCTTTTGATATTTTCCATTTTATTTGATTAACTTTTATCTTGCAGAAAATGCCAAAATTTTAGGAAAGTAGAAAGAATAATATAATAAATTGCTAGGTAGCTGTTACCCAGCTTTAACAGTTATCAACACTCTGTGCATCTTATTCTATTTCTTCCCCATCCTCTACCCACTTGCAATGCCCGTTACCCTCTTCTGGCCATGAAATACCTCTGAGAGGTGAGATATATATTGCCCTCACCCCTGTTACTTCGTGCCAGCTGGAACACATATGTCACAGGTGAAACCTGGGTAAATATCTCGCATCACAGGTGAAAGCTATGAATTGAAGATGGAAGAGAAAAAAAGAAGGACCCTGGATTTCTGATAGTTTTTTAATTCATCCTTACGTCTTGGACTATACACCGCTAGACTTTCGTGTGTGAGAGAAATATGTTTCTGCAAAGTTTAAGCCACTGTTCTATAACTTGCAGCTAAAATTATCTCTAATGTTTACTGTGGGTCAAGTAGAAGACACCAGTGAAGCTTTCTTACCAAAACAAAACAGCACCAAACCATTCTTGTCCACATTCTTGCCTTAGAAATTCAATGTCACACACAAAAATGAAATTATAATTAAAGATGTTCACATCATCTCACATGCTAGTAAAGTAATGCTTAAAATTCTCTAAGCCAGCTTCAGCAATATGTGAACCGTGAACTTCCAGATGTTCAAGCTGGTTTTAGAAAAGGCAGAGGAACCAGAGATCAAATTGCCAACATCCGCTGGATCATGGAAAAGGCAAGAGAGTTCCAGAAAAACATCTATTTCTGCTTTCTTGACTATGCCAAAGCCTTTGACTGAGTGGATCACAATAAACTGTGGAAAATTCTGAAAGAGATGGGAATACCAGACCACCTGACCTGCCTCTTGAGAAACCTATATGCAGGTCAGGAAGCAACAGTTAGAACTGGACATGGAACAACAGACTGGTTCTAAATAGAAAAAGGAGTATGTCAAGGCTGTATATTGCTACCCTGCTTGTTTAACTTCTATGCAGAGTACATCATGAGAAACGCTGGGCTGGAAGAAGCACAAGCTGGAATCAAGATTGCCGGGAGAAATATCAATAACCTCAGATATGCAGATGACACCACCCTTATGGCAGAAAGTGAAGAGGAACTAAAAAGCCTCTTGATGAAAGTGAAAGTGGAGAGTGAAAAAGTTGGCTTAAAGCTCAACATTCAGAAAACGAAGATGATGGCATCTGGTCCCATCACTTCATGGGAAATAGATGGGGAAACAGTGGAAACAGTGTCAGACTTTATTTTTTGGGACTCCAAAATCACTGCAGAGGGTGACTGCAGCCATGAAATTAAAAGATGCTTAGTCCCTGGAAGAAAAGTTATGACCAACCTAGACAGCATATTAAAAAGCAGAGACATTGCCGACTAAGGTCCGTCTAGTCAAGGCTATGGTTTTTCCTGTGGTCATGTATGGATGTGAGGGTTGGACTATGAAGAAGGCTGAGTGCCGAAGAATTGATGCTTTTGAACTGTGGTGTTGGAGAAGACTCTTGAGAGTCCCTTGGACTGCAAGGAGGTCCAAACAGTCCATTCTGAAGGAGGTCAGCCTTGGGATTTCTTTGGAAGGAATGATGCTAAAGCTGAAACTCCAGTACTTTGGCCACCTCATGTGAAGGGTTGACTCATTGGAAAAGACTCTGATGCTGGGAGGGATTGGGGGCAGGAGGAGAAGGGGATGACAGAAGATGAGATGGCTGGATAGCATCACTGACTCAATGGACATGAGTCTGAGTGAACTCTGGGAGTTGGTGATGGACAGGGAGGCCTGGTGTGCTGTGATTCATGGGGTTGCAAAGAGTCGGACACGAATGAACGACTGAACTGAACAACTGAACTGAACTGAAAAATTCCTTGTTCCCAAATCTTGTTTTGATATTCTTTTTGGGGTCTCCAATGTAACTATAGACACTTGGTCATGGGAAATGGAATATTTCCTGCTGTATCAGTAAACAAATGATGTCACAGTCATTAGCAAGTGTGCCACCACAGATGGTGAGCCCTGAGGGAACTCAGGAAGGAAAGAATACCTGCCGTCTAGCAGCCATCAGACTGCAGCCACTCCCCAC
Organism: Aepyceros melampus; assembly: GCA_006408695.1. Lineage (NCBI taxonomy): Eukaryota > Metazoa > Chordata > Mammalia > Artiodactyla > Bovidae > Aepyceros > Aepyceros melampus. The sequence continues at coordinate 30,280 of SJXQ01002414.1, read as the reverse complement.
AGTGAGCCCAGAGGAAACACAAGATGTGAAAACATAGCATAATAACCCCAGATAGCTGAAGGGCATATCAAAGAAATGATTTCAGTGAGCCCAGACTCTTGCATCTTCCTATACATAGAAAAGCACAAAGTTCTTTAACTTGGGACATCTGGTTTTCTTTAATTTGCAATAATCTTTTGACATTCAGACTACCTGCCCTTTGTTGCGAAACTTCTATATAACCTGGATCCTCCCGTCACCTCTTCAGAGAGTTCTTTCAGGGTTAATTGAGATGTTGTCTCCTGGGCTTAAGTCCTAAAAATTTCTGCTGAATAAAACATAACTCTCAACTTTTAGGTTGTTAATATTTTTTAAGTCTACAGTTAAAAACTCTAGATATTCTTTGAATTAGAAAACAGATGAGTGGGTATGGTGAGTCTCTCCTCGTTTCTTCTTTCAAGCCCACCCTCTGACTTTCTTTATCCCACTCTGTGCATTGGGAGACTGACCAATATGAAACCTATCAATGAGTTCTCTTACTTTGCAATTAGATGAATAGCATGCACTCACAGGTGACAGGAAAGGCAGGAAGAATAAGTCAGGGCATTTATTCTGATGACTTTCTACCTTGGCTGCTTCTCTTGAGTAAACGTTTAAATCAATCAGCAACTGCTACATTAAAAAAAAGTGTTTCCCACTTTAATGATGTTAAAAAACAACAACAACCTTTCTTTAGATCATGGTTCTGCGGGGTGGAAAATTATGTTGGGCTCAGTTGGCTAGTTCTGGTCTGAGCCTGGCTTGGTTGTGTCATTTTGGAATCTGCAGTCAGTTTGTAGGTGGTCTGCCTATTGACTGGCCCAGGATGGCATCCTTTAGAAATTTGGTGGTTGGCTGACTATCAGTTGGGACAAAGCAAATAAGGACTTTTGTGTCTTGTCATCCAGCAAGCCTCTAGGTCATTCTCAAGGAAATTGAGTGGGTTTATTTATTTATTTTTGGCTTTGCTGGATCTTTATTGTTATGCAGGTGCTTTCTCTACTTGTGGTGGGCAAGATTCTCATTGTGGTGGCTTCTCTTGTTGTGGAGCACAGGCTCTAGGGCTCAATAGTCTTCAGTTCAGTTCAGTCACTCAGTCGTGTCCGACTCTTTGCGACCCCATGAATCACAGCACCCCAAGCCTCCCTGTCCATCACAAACTCCCAGAGTTCACTCAGACTCACATCTATCGAGTCAGTGATACCATCCAGCCATCTCTTCCTCTGTCGTCCCCTTCTCCTCCTGCCCTCAATCCCTCCCAGCATCAGAGTCTTTTCCAGTTGAGTCAACTCTTCGCATGAGGTGGCCAAAGTACTGGAGTTTCAGCTTTAGCATCATTCCTTCCAAAGAAATCCCAAGGCTGATCTCCTTCAGAATGGACTGTTTGGATCTCCTTGCAGTTCAAGGGACTCTCAAGAGTCTTCTCCAACACCACAGTTCAAAAGCATCAATTCTTTGGTGCTCAGCCTTCTTCACAGTCCAACCCTCACATCCATACATGACCACAGGAAAAACCATAGCCTTGACTAGACGGACCTTAGTCGGCAAAGTAATGTCTCTGCTTTTTAATATGCTGTCTAGGTTGGTCATAACTTTTCTTCCAAGGACTAAGCATCTTTTAATTTCATGGCTGCAATCACCATCTGCAGTGATTTTGAAGTCCCAAAAAATAAAGTCTGACACTGTTTCACTGTTTCCCCATCTATTTCCCATGAAGTGATGGGACCGGATGCCATGATCTTCATTTTCCTACATGGGTTTAATTGCACCACATGTGGGATCTTCCTGCACAAGGGATCACACCCATGTCTCCTGAATTGGCAGGCAAGTTCTTAACCACTGGACCACCAGGGAAGTCCCTGGGTGGGATTTTAAAGGAGCAAGTGAAACACACCAGAGGTCTTGGGGCCTCATCTGCTACATTCTGTTGACTGATAAAACACAATCAGCTCATATTCAAAGGCTGGGGCAGGGGAAGACACTCTGGGATTTTGGTAAAAACAACTACAAAGCTGCATTGTAAAGGGATGCTACGCCCTTGCACAAGAAAAGAATTGGGGTCCTTTTGATAATCTAATAAGTCACATCCTCCATCCAAATCTCTCTTTATCCAGTTTTTTCTCTGAGTTTGTGTAAGTTTTCTCTGTGTTTGTTCATTATCCTGAGGGGTGCTAACGACTCATGCTGTCATTAGCAGTTTGCTAAGCTGTCCTTGTTCATACCTTCCTAAAGAGACAGCTTCACTAAACTTTCCTGTTATCCAGCTTGAGTTTGTCTTCTGTTCCCCACCAAGATCTAGCCTGAACTATTGGAGTTTTTCTATGAAATCTGGCAAACAAAATATCTGTTTTTACCTCTGGAAATCCCTCTTTTAGGAAAAAAACAAAAACTTTAAACTCGTGAAAAAAAATGTGAGAGCTAACAAAAATTAAACCATCTTTTTGAAATATAGACCATTTTCCATCTTTATAGATGGAAACATAGAAATCTAAATAAAGCAGGAAAGCAGAAATAAAGAATTTGCAGAAGAGGAAGCCAACAAGGGGCAAGTCTTGCTCCATGACTACACAGAAAATCTCAGAAAACTGAGATACCTGGAAGTTGAGATAAAGGATGAGGAGAGGGACTTCCCTGGCTGTCCAGTGGTTAAGACTTTGCCTTCCAATGCAGGGAGTGTGGGTTAGATCTCTGGCCAAAGAGCTAAGATCCCAGTGTCTTGTGGCCAAAAAACCAGAATATCAAATGGAAGCCATCTTGTAACAAATTCAATAAAGTCTTTAAAAATGGTCTCTATAAAAAAATCTTTAAAAAAGAGGACGAGAAAACAGGAGGGTTGACTAAGTTCTGCAGGAAAGGTAGAGCCCTCAGATGGCTTCTAAACCCTTGCGGAGACAGCTGGGTTTTTTAGAGACATTGAATCCTTGAGAATCTGGATCTGTGGATAACGGGCATAGTGATGAGCAGGAGCAATTTTCCTTAATGAGAACAGGAGATGTGAAATGGGAATGCATACACTAAACTATCAGAACCCACGGCTCCCTGGCCATCTCTCAGCCCTCACCATTCCAAGAATGCTTGTAGCCAGGTACTTAACTGCTTTTATGCTGGCATAGCAGAAGATTGGGGCCTTCCTCTCTGCTGAAGTTGGCTGTTCCTAGAAAAAAAGATCTATAGATACTGACATTTGGATGTCCCCCAGTGAAAAGGTCAGGCCCTGACAGATGATAGTGGAGCTCACTTATTGACTATCTACCTTATACCCAGAAGTTCCATTTAGCTGCTCAATGCCTCAGTCCTCAATATTGCATTAAGACAAGGATCACTGCATAATCAGGAAAAGCGTCAAACACGACAGTGTCAAAAATCAACCAAAGTGAGTAAGAACAAACTTGAGAATACAGAAACAATGCAGAGAGCAAAAGAAAAATTTAAAACAAAATACACAAAACAAGCAGCAGAGCTATGATCCATATTCTCAGATCCATAAAAGTAGATATATCCATAAAACTAAAATAGGATAGACTGACCAAAAGCAACAGCAGCAACCCCCACCCTCTACCTAAGGGCAGCATAAAGGAGCCAGGCCTAACTCTTGGAATGTAAAAATATAACAGCAGAATATCTTTTCTTAAAATTTTTATGTTATTTTTAACTGGAGGATAATCACTTTGCAATACTGTGGTGATTTTCTGCCACACATCAACGTGAATCAGCCACAGGCATACCCATGTCCACTTGCTCGTCAACCTCCCTCCCACCCCCCTCCTCC
>SJXQ01002414.1:0-26368 GCA_006408695.1 Aepyceros melampus | reverse complement strand
CTCCCACCTCATCCCATCCCTCTAGTTTGTCCCAGAGCACGGCTTTGAGCTCCCTGCATCATACAGAAAATTCCCACTGGTTATCTGTTTTGCATATGATAATATATATGTTTCAGGGCTGCTCTTTCAAATCATCCCACTCTTTCCCCACTGAGTGCAACAGTCTGTCCTTTATGTCTTCATCTCCTTTGCTGTCCTGTACAAGGGATCATCAATACTCTTTCCAGATTCCATACATAGGTATTAGTATACAGTATTTGTCTTTCTCCTTCTGACTTACTTCACTCTGCATAAGAGGCTCTAGGTTCATCCACCTCTTTAGCACTGACTCAATGCATTTTTTTTTATAGCTGAGTAATATTCCACTGTGTGTATGTACCACAACTTCTCCATCCAGTCACCTGTTATGGACATCCAGGTTGCTTCCATGTCTTCACTATTGTAAGCAGTGTGCTCAGTCGAAGAGTTAGAAGATAAAGTTGAAGAAAATTCCCAGAATGTATGAAATGAAAAAATGATAAAAATTGGGGCCTCATTTTAAGAGCCCTGGTGTCAATTATAGGAATTTTACAATAAAAGAAAAGAGAAATTGTAGAGGGCACACCAAATAAATAATTTAATAAAATTTCTGCAAAGTGAAAAGCATAAGTTTTCATGTATGAAGGATACTAAGTATTCACCATAATTAATAAAAAAAAATCACATTGACTTCACTGAGGGTCCAGTGGTTAAGACTCCAAGCTTCCACTGCAGGGGGCGTGGGTTTGATCCCTGATTGGGGAACTAAGATCCCTTATGCCATGTGGTATGGCCAAAAAAAGAAATATAAAAATGAGTTCAGCACTAGAAGGAGTATGGGATGAGGTCCAGGAAACAAGATACCCATGGGAGGGAGGTGAGGGGCATTCTCATGATAAGGGTAGAAGGGTATTTTGTTACCCTTATAATAAAAATATTTGCAATAGGACAGGACAGAATTTTCAAAAGCAGCTGTTCCATACTGGAGCATCGCCAGGCAGGGGTGGACGAGGTTCTTCATCTGCCTGCATTTTGTGAGGGTGAAGGCTCAGCTGTCAGAAGCTAGAATGCCTGGCTTTCAACTCAGTTTCATCACTTACTATCCACCTAGCCAAATTAATGAGTTCAATTCTCTTATTTTGCAAAATGGAATAATAATAGTCCTACCACATAGGGTTGAGGTGAGGATTAAATTCATACATGTGGAGGGCTAAAAATAGTTTCTGGTACATATGTGCTCAGTTGCTCTTGGCTTTTTATTACTAAAAATGTTTCAGAGTTCTGTTGGATATTTTGGGAGAGGAATTACTGATAGGCATATGGAATATTGAACAAATACACCTCTTTCCATGACTCAATTATAAATATTGAAGTAGTGCAAGTTACAGATGTCAAGGCTATTTACCATGAAAATTATGTGAGCATTTACTATTGATTTTACCAACACTGTGGTTTAAGTGCTTTGGGAGGTTGGTGGAGGGTGTGGTGTGTGCGGTGGGGGAAATAAGTTAGGTGAATGGATATCAAATGACAAACTATCAAATTGTAAAATCAAGTATAGCAGTATAAGCATATTATTTATACAGGCAAAGAGTTAATATTGATTGTCTCTAGAATTGGGTATTAGAATGCAGGAAATATTGATCTCTGTTATGAGCCCCATGACACTGTTTCTCTTTATCTTTATTTTTTACTTTTGCTCCATCGCACTGTTCAATTTTTAAAAAATATGTATGTGGGTACTTTGATAAAAATTTAAAAAATAAATAATTAAATTAACATATGCTGAAGAACACAGTTAGCAAGGTAGGCAAGCCACATAAGCTTTATTTTCAACAGTGATATATTTAAAATTCTTTGATTTTTTTTTTGTCCAAAAATTAACTTCAGGGATTTGGAAATTGCAAATATTAAGCAATCTTTACGTCTTGTCTCTAGCAATATTTCAAAGCCAGTAGTGCTCAATACAGCTGCAAATAAAAATCATTTGGCTTATACATTCTAGTCACCTAGGGAACTTTTAAAACTTCTGATGACTCACATCAATTAAGTCAGAATCTCTGGGGGTGATCAAAAAATCAGTATTTTAAAACTCCCCAGGTGGTTATTATTTGTGACCAAAAATGCAGACAACTGTATGAAAATATTTTGAGTGATGTTTGATACATTTTTTTCACTTATAGGCTTTATAGTAAGTAATGCCCACATTTATCAGCTTGCTAGGAACAGATGTAAAACTGGTGATAGCTTACATAAATAGATAAATATAAAGTATAAATATATGTACATGTGGGTGATTATGAGTATGTGTTTCCTACATACTGTAATTTGGATTAAGATCACGTTTGAGCACTTCTTTGGTTAATTTTGTCAAACCAAATCTTTACACTTTTTTTTTGAGTTATTTAATGCGTGAGTCAGATTCCCAAGTCTTAGAGGTTTATATAGTGATTTCTATTGTTGAAACATGCTGATTTGTGTGAATACAAGGTTTACTAATGAACTAATGAATAATAACTAAATTATACTGGGAAGACCTGGTATTAATTACCATGTAATTCATACTGCAGTTTATAAATCAGATACAAAATCCAATAATTATAGGACAATTGCTATGTAATTACCTTGACTCCACAAAATTACAGGGTAATTTTGTCAATAGTTCACATCATATATCCATAAAGAGAGCTGCTATTACTTTGCACCCTGGAGTTGAAAATAACTGGCTAGATTATTTTAGCATTGCTTTAAGGGTGAAAACAATATATGATCTTTAGTTTAGGATGTAGACATCATCTCAGATTTAGTTTGTAACCTGCTCAGAACTTGGCACTGTAGTCACTGATACCAGAGATATTTAACAAGTTAGTGCAATTAGGATGGAAGGATTTAAGCATTCTATTATTCTGTAACATCTAATATTTAAATTAAAATCATAGCTAATGAAGCAGATGAAAGTGGATGTGGAGGAATGCACTTTGATTAAGAACAATTATAACATGGTAGAAAATGCTGCTCTTTGTTTGAAGATACAGCTGGGAGAGTTATTCTCCCTGAAATGGAGTTGGTCAAAGTCTTCCTTAGCAAGCGGTAGAGTATGACTTGCTTGGCTCTTTGCAGGGAAGTTTTTCTTTTTTCCAGATGTTTCAGCTCCTCTGGCAGCACACTGTGCTAGGAACTAGGGAAGAGATATCCAAGAGGAGGAAGCAATAGAATTGCTGCAGAATGAGGGAAAAACCAGCAAAGGGGCTTACAGTCTAAGACCAAATCTAAAGAAGGACAGGGCCTTTCCTGGTGGTCCAGTGGTTAAGAATCTGCAGTGCGATGCAGGGGATACAGGCTCGATCCCTGCTGGGGCAACTAAGATCCCCATGCCGCGGAGCACCTGAGCCGGCCCACAGCTAGAGAGTCGGCGCACCACAGTAGGAGATCCTGCATGAGGCAGTGAAGATCCCATGTGCTGCAAGCAAGACCTAAAGCAGCTGAATAAATATATAACTATTAAAAAAAGGACAAACATGTTTCTGCCCATGTGCAAGTAGAGCTGAGCATGTGGATTCTCTTCCTGTGGTTCAGCATAAAGATAACACATGTGCCAGTGACAAGTGAGTCATTTCTGTGAGTGATGGAAAGACAGTGCTAAGACTTAGATGTATATGTCATATCTCTACCACCCACACAAATGAGTAATCCTTGACAGACAGCATCCTGGGGGAACAGATAAATCCTACACAGGGTGGGGTTCAGGAAAATGTGCAGAAAATCCTCTTTTTTCATTTAGGGTCATGGAAGTCCTCAGGTATAGAGTTGAGAAGATGGTCCTTCAGAGACTCTAGGCTGAGGTACTGGATAACTCTGGATTTGAAACATTTTATTCTAACTGTTTACAGTAAGAACCACAACAATCTTGGAAAAGTTATAAAAATGAAGTTCATTATATATATACACACACACACACACACACACACACACACACATATATACACACACACACACACACCATGCCTTCTTTATCCATTCATCTGTCAATGAATATTTAGGTTGCTTCTATGTCCTGGGTGTTGTAAACAGTGTTTCAACGAACACTGGGGTGCATGTATCCTTTTAGACCAGTTTTTCTCCAAATATATGCCTAGGAGTGGGATTCCAGGGTCATATGGTAGCTCTACTTGTAGTTTTTTAAGGAATGTATACACAATGGAATATTACCCAGCCATCAAAAAGAATGAAACAATGCCATTTGCAGCAACACAGATGGGCCTAGAGAGTGTCACACTAAGTGAAGTAAGTCAGAGAGAGACAAATGTCGTATGATATCACTTATTTGTGGAATCTAATTTTTTAGATGACACAAATTAACTTTTTTTCCAAAATAGAAACAGACTCACAGTACGGTTACTAGGGGGAAGGGCTGAGGGAAAGGATACCTAGGGAGTTTATGATCAACAGGTCACACAGCTGTATTTCAAATGGATAACTAACAAGAAACTACTGTAGAGCACAGAGAACTCTGCTCAATGTTATGTGGCAGCCTGGATGGGAGGGGAGTGTAGGGGAGAAAGGATGCATGTATATATATGGTTGAGTCGCTCTGCTGTGCCCTTGAAACTAATACAACAATGTTAATTGGCAGCATTCTGATATAAAATAAAAAGTTAAAAACATGAAGTTGAATTAAATGATAACACCCAGTCTGTTAACTCTCAAAGCTTTCTTGCTGGGTTAAGGATGCTCAAAACTCAGCTCCTGGAACCATGGGAAGGTTTATAATTAGGAACCACAAAGGTGTTGGGAACATCTTTGAACTACAGCAAAATAGGCTGCAGACATCCTGATTCCTGTCCACCCAAACATAATGAGGTCATTGCTGGTGGATCGATAAAGCAGTGAAACTACAAACAGGATGCAAAGTGCACTGGGGCAAGACTTTGCAAGCGGAACAAATGCTTCTGTAAATGTACCCTTGTTATCCTGAAGTCTGAAATGCCCACCAAATTAGGGGGGAAAAAAACAACTCCAAGTGAGGTCTTTAATGCTTTCCACTAAGTATCTTCCTGTTAACTGAGGTACACAGGTTCTCCCACTGTGCACGAGGGATATATCCAGTAACTCAGTCACCTGGAATCTCATCTTTGCTAGGCAAAGCTGGCAGTTTCTTGTTACCAGACTCTTCCCTTTATCTGAAACAACCCATCCATCAGTATGTCTCCTGCCCAAATCTTATTCTTTAAGGTCCAGCATAAATGTTACCTCTGCCAGAAAGCAAATTCTTATCACCTCTCTAAAGAGACTCCTTTCTTGGAAATCCTAGACATAGTCTCTCTTTATTTTTATACACATCTTCTCTATTGGCTCTTAAGTTCCTGGGAGCAGGTACCATGATTTACACATCTTCAGATTATTGCAAGATATGTATTAACCTTCACAATACAGTTGAAACTGAAGTGAATGTACTATTGGTATTTCTTTTTTTTAAAGTCGAAGCATTTTTAGGCTATACAAGTGACTGAACTCCTGGAGTGCTGATCCACAGAGTAAACATTTTCAGTGTGGGATTTTTGACCAAAAAAAGGTACATTTTATCCTAATTTTCTTGTTACCTTTCTGATGACTATTAACAACTTGCTTTATTCCCATGTAATTTTTTTTCCTTTCTTTTTTTTTTGTTGGAATATGATAGCTTTACAATGTTGTGTTAGTTTCTGCTGTACAGTGAAGTGAGTCAGCTACACATATTCATACATCTTCTCCCTCTTGGCCCTCTTCTCCTCACTCCATCCCACCCCTCGAGGTCCTCACAGAGCACCGAGCTGAGCTGCCTGTGCTCTACAGCAGGCTCCCATTAGCTATCTATTTTACACATGGTGGTGTATATATGTCAGTCCTGCTCTCCCAGTTTGTCCCACGCTCCACTTCCCCACTGTCCACATGTCAGTTCTCTGCCTCTGTGTCTCTACCCCTGCCCTGAATATAGGTTCATCTGTGCCATTTTGACACTGAAGGTTCAAAGGTGATGTCTTTGAATAATGTTAACAGGTAAGCTAAGACTATATTATTAGACATAAGTGGCAATTTTGGAGGAGTTAAGGTATAGTTCCCTTATAGCTTTGCAGGTACCATCAGATTTGAAAGTGGGCGTCTTGAAAAAGAGGTCATTGTGCTGTTGGAGGAGCCTCGATAGGGGGTTCAGGAGATCAGGGCTGCCCATTTCCCTCCATAACTAGCCTTGTTGTTTCCCTCAGTAACTGTGGGGCAGGCTGGGGAACACCTCTGCAAAATCAAGGATTTAGCTTAGGTGATCGCCAAGGCATCTCTGAGCTCTAAGACTTTGTGGGTCTTAAGACCAACATGCTATGAATAAACACCTTGGAGAGAAAATGCTCCAAAGCAAAGGAAATAGATGGCAGTGATGAAACTTTGAACTGCTGCATTGGAAATGGTAAGTATGAAGCACAGATCATTTTTCCTTCAGATGTGGCCCCAGGAAAATCATGGCTAGACATCCTTCTCTCCCTTTCCTTATTTCCCCAGTCATTTATCTTTGTCACAATCCCAAGGGCATTGTTCTCATATTTCTCAATGGATCTCAGTGAAAGTGGAGCAGAAGGCAGGTTAAGGTATTGCTTCTCTTGCAGAACTTTTTATGGGAGGCACAAGAGGCCTGGCAAGTTTCCAAGGCCCCAAGAAGCATGGGACAGGCCCCGTAACTGTCATCCCATCCACCCTCATCTCAGGAAAGAGTTGAGCAATTAGGATAAATCACTGGTTCTGATTATTTGAGAAATGTCTACTATTATAATTTCCATTATATTGGCACCATCACCTTCAAAACAGCTGAAACGATTTTAGCTGAAATCATTTTCCCAGAACATGTGGAGTTAAAATGTTTCAATTATCAGGGCACTACAGGGCTGAGGGATCAGTCAGGGAAGAGAGGCACTAAATTTGCTTTCTGCTCAGTCATCACTACATCACTAACGAGCATGAGGTTCCCACCGTCACAAAGGGACAACCTTCCGTGACAATGGTGATTTATCACCAGGGCATGTGTGTGTCTCTACCACCTAAAACAAAGCCTGGCACAGAGTTGGATGTTAATGTACATTAACTGAAAAACAATCCTAATTGCGTTCTGTGATTAATCAGTGTATTATACAAACACTCTTACCAGGTTGCTATTCTATCTCCATGGTGTAATTGTCAAATCTTCTGAATTATATTAATGTAGGATGAATTAGAATCTAATTATCTGGAAAGTTCAGATTTTAAAGAAAGTAACTCAAGGTCTTATAAGCAATATTTTCTTGGAAAATTACAGGCTAGTAGCTGTATAGGTTCATTTCCCTGAAGTGACTCAGTTTTTCTGACTGAGCAAAGTATACATTCATTTTTACCATTTCTTGTCTTCTGAGTTGTTGAACATTCAATTGGCTTTCTTTTCTCTTGACCAAGACTTATTTGAAATGAGCCTAGAGGTATCTTGCAAAACTGTATTAGACTTTAATGAGAGATTGGAATATGGTGATGAAACATGATTAACAAAGTAAAGAACAGATCCTTTGTGAGAGTTTTGTTTCTTTATTTGTAGCTTAAACCTGATTGTAATGTGTGGTGTTTCTTCATTGGCTCCCAAAATATTTGACTTAAACAGACCAAGGAAATGCAGAGGTTATCCATTTTTCTACAATAGAAGAAAGTAGTCAGTCAAAGACTTAGGTTCCTACCCCAAAGGGAAAGGCCACTGGGATGAATTTAACTCAAGGCCATTTATAAATATGCTGAAGAGTAAAACAAGACTGGAAATTGTCATGATTAATTGTCCTGGAGACACTCATAAAAAAAAAAAATACTACCATTTTTCTAAGGAGCATGCATCCCTTACAAAATGAAGTCACTTCTTCCCGAACTACCCAATAAAAGTGGCCAGCAGAAGTGTACCCTCAAATAATTCAAAAGTAACTTTAGATGCTCAAGTTGATTTACCTTCCTAATTATGTTTCACATCACTTGACACCCAATAAAAACTCAGCATATTTTCATATTGTTTAAAGTTGAATTAATCTTTCAAAAAAAAAAAAGGTGAACATTTTATAATCTATAAAGTAGTTAGGAAAACAGATCTGTCAGATCTTAAAGGAAAGGGACCACAGAATTACAGCCCCAAACTTCATTCACAGCTGCTGTAAATTAGTTATATAATTTCTGGATTATATAATCATTTGGCAATTTGGATGAAAAATTATATGCATTTAAAGAAATACAGCAATTCCCATTCTAGGAGTTTACCATGAAGAAATAATGTGTGTATAAAGATATGCTGCATGTATCGGAAATATTCCACACAGTTTGGCTTACAGTGCCGAAAATTGGAGCCAAAGTAAATATTCAGGAGCAGAGACTTGGTAGCATAAATTAGCAATCATGAACATGGAGGATGCAGGAATATAATGTTTTTTGGAATATGAAGAAGAAGTGAAGTTGCTCAGTCGTGTCCGACTCTTTGGGGACCCCGTAGACTATAGCGTACCAGGCTCCTCTGTCCATGGGATTTTCCAGGCAACAGTACTGGAGTGGGTTGCCATTTCCTTCTCCAGGGGATCTTCCCAATCTAGGGCTCGAACCCAGGTCTCCCGCATTGTAGACAGACGCTTTACCATCTGAGCCACCAGGGAAGTACAAAACAAAATGTAGGGTATGAAGCCATTTTATAATTAAAAATTACTTTTTCAGGTATAGGAAAAAGTCTGGCAGGCTATGAATTAGTTTTCAACTGTGTTTTTATTTCATTTTTTGTTCATTCGCTTTCTTATTTTTGGAGTATAGTTGATTTACAGTTTTGTGTTAGTTTCAGGTGTATAGCAAAATGATTCAGTTATACATATACATATATTCATCCTTCAAATTCTAATTGTTTTCTGAAGTTGCTGTACCATTTTGTATTCCAACTAGTAAGGTATGAGAGTTCCAGTTCCTCTGCCTCCTTGTCAAACACTTGGTATTGTCAGTTTTTTTTTTAAATAGTAGCTGATATCCAAAATATTTATAAATACTAACTCAGTCCTATTAGATGAATAGTATTATTCCTCTGTAACTCAGAATAAATAATAGTAATAAAATTTAACAATTATTTAATAATAAATAGATACCTCATCAGTTTTACTGAGGAAGAAACTAGGAGATCAAATTACTGTCTTAAGATTGCACAGCCAGTAGGTGGCAGAAAGCATTGAAACCCAGGCAGTTTAACCTCAGAACATATGCCCTTAGTATTACACTCTGCTTTGATGGCCTTTCAATCAGTATAGGAGAAAAAGGCTTTTAATATTTCCTCTGCCAGTTTGAAAGTTCATCTATTTCTCATCTTGGAAAGTTGTGCAAAATTTATCGAATTTCAATTTAATTTTCCAAAAACTGTGCAGTGTGGTTCAGCATAGCACATTCCCATCAGCTAATTAAAGGATGTCAGTAGGCTGGCTCCTGAGAGATCTTTCAGAATGTCACGAACTTGCTGGGTTCCCCATGGCCCAGAAACTTGGTCTCAGCCCTGAAAACCAGAAGCCTGATCCTTTTGGTGTTCCAGAAAGGAGTAAACTCAGCCATGCTGGAGAAATCAGGATACAAAGTTCATCAAACACTGATCCATTAAACACAATGGTGATTTATTAATTTACAGTGAGACATATGATGATCAAAGAGAACAAAACTTTATTTCTATTTGATGACACTCCTCCTCCCTGTGGAAAAGCTTTGTCGGAGCCAAATGATCATGTGAAGTTTTCCATATGTGCCTAGAAACTTAAGTAGGAGAGCTCACTGTTTTTAATAGCCTGAAGGCTTTAAACACTTATTCACAAGACTAAGTCTTGGTAGTTTGTACCTGAAATACTCTTATTTTTCATTTCTGTGGTCTGCATCAGTCTGCCCAGGGACCACTGAGAAAGATCAAATGCTTTGAATGAAAACGCCCAACATCTGCCTTTTCATCGCTTCACCTCTCATCTCCTCAATGATATCACGTTTCCTTAGACATGGATCTTTGGCCTAATTAAAATCAATTCTTATTCATCTTCAACCATCTAATATTTGTTGATGATCTATTGTGCACCAAGACATTTTAGAAGCAGGGGATATAGATTATTCTAGGAATCATTCTATCCTTTTAAGATTTTGAGGTATCTCTTACACGATAAATAAGGCTGCCCTAAGAAGGTTATATATTGACATGAAATAGCTCTATTTCCATGTGTGCTAATCTTTGATTTATCTTGATTGTTAAACATAAAAAATTCTTTTATTTCCCCAATCTATAGAAACTCCACTCTTTTAGCAAATTCATTTTCCCCTTAATCCTTTCTTATTACCCCCAATCAGAAAAGTATCCTCTGCTGCTTTTGAATTAGGACAGTGCTTTCTTTTTAGATCATATTTTACTGTGCTTCAAAGTTGTTTGTATATATATTCCCTAGTTTTCCAGATGATAAATTTATTGAAGACAGAAACTAAAGCACATTAGCTTTTACTTTCTCACTCTCTAGCAGGTTCTTAGCCGCCTGAAGGAGTTTAATGACATAACTCTACAGAATGAAAAAAGGATGGGAAGACTTTCCTGGTGACCCAATGGTTAATATTCTGTACTCCCAATGCAGGGGCCCTGGGTTCAATCCTTAGTCAGGGAAGCAGATCCCATATACTGCAACTAAAGATCCTGTGTGCTGCAACTAAGACCTGGTGTAGCCAAATAAATATCAAGAAAAGAAAAGAAAAAGAAAAAAGGATGGGGCACATAGTCACCTCAGTCCTGTATATGAGTCCTATCGTTCTCCATTCATCCCATCACACGACTTTTTCTTTAGCTCCATGCATGTAGAAGGTCCACATTTTGTTCCCTTTTGCCACCTTAAAGCTCTCGTCATGGACCACGGCCCCAGGAGTGCCCTTCTTTCCTCTGGTTCCTCCCTTTCTGAATCTAATTACAGGTGTGCAGACTGCAGCCAGCCCTTCCTCCCTCCACTGGCTGCAAGGGAAATTCCTGACCTAATTGTCTGACCTGCAATGCCACTGAGGCAGATTTGTGCTGGTTCTCAGTCTGATGCAAACAGCAGAGAGAAACGACAATGCCCTGCTCAACTCTTCCCCAGTTAAGCTGTCACTGAAAAGGAGACACCTGCTACCCAGAGAGTCTTTATGTTTCACTTTACCACAGGAGTCTATGGTGGACTTGTCAACTGATGGCTCTGGGGCTATGTTGGGAAAAAATTACATTATCTCCCATGAAACTACCAAGTAAGGAGGGAAGTTTCCTGTGTATGATTGGATGCCGCCACAAAACAGGCTTATGGATGGTACAGAAGCACAAGCGATATTTTAGAAAAGGAGCTGTTCTATGGAAGAGTAGAACAGGGGGACAGTATCATCGTGCAGGGAGAGTGCTGGAGTCATTGTGGGTCTCAGGTCCATAGCAGCTTTCTCTGTCATTCTGGAATTGTTTGTTGGAAGACGGCAGCATAAAACCCTGGATACAGCATCTTCTGAATTTAGTATAGTTTGGGAGGAAAGAAGCAAAAGTGTTCAAGTCCCAACTCTATAACTTATTGTTTGACTTTGGGAAAAATGTTTAACTTCTTTGAAGCTATTCCTTCATCAGCATTGTGTGTGGGTTGTTCTTGTTCAGTCACTCAGGCATGTCTGACTCTCTGTGACCCCATGGACTGCCGCATGCCAGACTTCCCTGTCCTTCACCAACTCTCAGAGCTTGCTCAAACTCAGGTCCATTGAGTCGGTGATGCCATCCAACCATCTCATCCTCTGTCGTCCCGTTCTCCCACCTTCAGTCTTTCCCAGCATCAAGATCTTTTTTTTACTGAGTCAGTTCTTCACATCAGGTGGCCAAAATATTGGAGTTACAGCTTCAGCATCAGTCCTTCCAATGAATATTCAGGACTGATCTCCTTTAGGATGGACTGCTTGGATCTCCTTGCAGTCCAAGGGACTGTCAAGAATCTTCCCCAACACCACAGTTCAAAAGCATCAGTTCTTCAGTGCTCAGCTTTCTTTATAGTCCAACTCTCACATTCATACATGACTACTGGAAAAACCATAGCTTTGACTATATGGACCTCTGTCAGCAAAGTAATGTCTCTGTTTTTTAATATATGTGGGGGTTAAAGTTTGCCTAACTAGTTCTTCTTTTTCCTTTAACAGATACATTTTATTTTTAAATATTTATTTATTTTGTTTTTGGCTGTGTTGTGTCTTAGTTGTGGCACACAGGTCTTTGTTGACACATGCAAGTTCTTTCTAGTTGAGTTGTGGCTCACGAGTTTAGTTTTCCTGCAGCAGGTGGGATCTCAGTTCTCTGATCAGGGATCAAACCCACATCCCCTGCATGGAAAGGTGGATTCTTAACCACTAGATTACCAAGGAAGTCCCTGTATAACTAATTCTAATAGTTTAAAACTATGATTAGTTAATGTGTCTCAACTCCTATACTTAACATTACTTAAAGTGCCAATCAGCATCATTTTTACAAGGGAGAAAATTTTCTTGAGATTTACAGGGAAATCTTCTGTCCTCAGGACGGGGGGCAGTGAATAGTTTGAATTATGGGATAGTTTTTCAGAAATGCCATTTTTATTACTTTCAAACCGGCATGGTAAATATGCTAGGCTAACAAAATGTTGCCAGGGTGTTTTGCCAAATATAGATCTTTGTGTGAATGTATCAGAATGATAGGTAATTAACTTTTATTGTTGATACATCAGTGTGAGCTCTGAAAATGTTTAAAAACTGTTTATTCCCTTAAGTGGTTTCACAAGTACCTTTGTCTCTAGACTCTTATTTACATGATATCCTGTGTAAAATTTGGTGCAAAGATAAAACTGAAATAGTATTTTTCTCTGCTACCAGACCTTAAAGACGAGTGTTTACGATGTTTGGAATGATGAAGAGTTGGTATTTTCAAGATTTTGCTGGATGCATTTTTCTTAAACTTTTCCAGCTTTCGTTTGCTTGTTTGGGTTGGGGAATCTTCGGTGTTGCGTGCAGGCTTTCTCTAGTTGTGGCGAGCAGGGGCTGCTCGTCATTGCTGTGGGTGGGCTTCTCATTGCAGTGGCTTCTCTTGTTGCAGAGCACAGGCTCTAGGCTTCCTGGACTAGGGATTGAACCCATGTTCCCTGCACTGGTTGGCAGATTCTTATCCACTGGACCACCAGAGAATTCTTGGATGCATATTTATCAATCATTTTAAGCTCTAGAATCCTGGAATCTTTGCAAGATTTTTCTTCATATCTGTGCCATTGACTCAGAAATTTGCTTCCTTGTTTGGTTCAGCTTGAAGTTTTAGCTTAACTTGAAAACTCCAAGAGGTTCTTTGGAGTTGAATCTCTTTTACTCAGTGAGTCACTGAGCACCCTCTGCTCTCCAGATTCTATCTATCTTTGTAATGACTAGAACCTTTGTTCCTATTTTCTTATCCTATGGGTGCATGCTCAGCTGCTCAGTCATGTCTGACTCTTTTGTGACCCAATGGTCTGCAGCCTGCTAGGCTCCTCTGTCCATGGGATTTTCCAAGCAAGAATACTGGAGTAAGTCACCTCTTCCTACTCCAGAGGATCTTCCAGACCCAAGGAACAAACCTGTGTCTCTTGGTGTCTCCTGCATTGGCAGGTGGCTTTTTTTTTTTTTTAATCACCAGCACTTCCTGGGAACCCCATTTGTTGAATACCTACCATGAGTAAACTGTAGAGGACTGAACAAAGATGAATAAGACACAGCTCTGCTTTTAGGAGCTTGTTCACAACCTAGTAGAGGAGGCTAATTCCTTTATAATTATATTTCTATTTTCTAGGAGAACTGATTTTTCCTTTGTCCTCAGGCTTCAATATCTACCAAATTCTGCTGAAAGAAGCTAGCCCCTTTTCTGCAGTGGTGACAACAAAAGGCACACTTTTGATTAGGCTTAAACTATGCCAAGAGAGAAATGACCTCAAGACAATATTACTTGGCTTAATTGCAGCTTCTATAAAGCAAAACAATTTACTAAATTATTGGAAACTGCAAAATAGCCTAGTGATATATTGAAAATCCCAGAACAAATGAATAGGGATAAAGAATAATGAGATTTTTTTCATTTTTGTTTTTAAACAAGAAATTAAACTCAGTTGTTGGTAGTGGGTTGGAGGGAAGGGATGAGGAGAATTTTGGCTCAAAGTGGCGTCAAGTGATAGCTCACATTAAGGAAGAAAAAAAATGAGCTAGGGTGTCTTGACTACCTTTACCTGTTGACAGAGAAGCAAAGCCAAGTATGCCATCCACGTAGTGTGACCTCAAGGCCAGATGACTTACAATGCTTCTTCTCCTGGCTGGCAGCAGCCAAAACTCCCACCATTAGTGTTTGCAGGTAGGTGCTTTCTGGAGAGATTTACTCCACAAATGGATTAAGACTTTGTTACCTAGAAGGTTAATGTCTTAGATAACTTATATATAGCACAGCTTTATTTATCTAGAGCTTGGTCAGTTGCTAAGTCATGTCTGACTCTTTGCAACCCCATGGACTGTAGCCCGCCAGGCTCCTCTGTCCATGGGGATTTCCCAGGCGAGAATAATGGAGTAGGTTGACATTTCCTTTTCCAGGGGATTTTCCAGATCCAAGGATCTAACCCGTTGTCTCCTGCTTGGCAGGCGGATGGATTCTTTACCACTGAGCCACCTGGGAAGCCCTAAGAGCCCATAAAATTAAGTTTCCCCTAAGGGTGGCAAGGTGGTTGGGAAGCATCACTGACTCAATGAACATGAATTTGAGCAAACTCTGGAAGATACTGGAGGACAGAGAAGCCTGGCCTGTTGCAGTCCGTGCGGTCCCAAAGAGTCAGACACGATTTAGCGGCTGAACAACAACAACATAAAAAGGTGGAGCAGTGGTAAAGAATCCGCCTGCCAATGCAGGAGACGTGGGTTCAATCTCTGTGTCAGGAAGATCTTCTGGAGGAGGAAATGGCAACCCATCTCAGTATTCTTGCCTGGAGAATCCTATGGACAGAAGAGCTTACATTCCATGGGCCTGCAGAGTTGGATATGACTTAGCGACTGACTAAACAACAAGGGAGTGAAGTGAGCTGGGGGAAAAGAATGAGAAATTGATAAAGTTTGATGAAGGGTGGGTAGGAGAGAGAGTAGAGAGAAAACAATTTAGAGTTTCTAACTGGCTTTAGAAAAATGTGTTGAAGGTTTTGATCTTCCGGGGACTAAAGAAACTATAGTCCTGCCTTCTCCTTTATCTTTTCCTGATCCAGAGGGATGGCTGAGGTTACTCAGCATCAAATGGTAACATGTGTGAGCTTACTTGTAAGGCCAGGATGATGATTTCGCTATTAACCAAACCAGACACCAGGAGACTCCTGTCCTGGGTAGGAGAATATTTCCATGGGGCTGGAGATAGCGCTGGACTGGATGCCAGGTTCCCTGGTGCCCCAGCTTGGCTCTGCCAGGATTTACTGGGTGGCCTTAGGTCAAGCTGTTCCTTTTCCTGGAAACCCAGTTTCACTAACTATCCATGCCAGGGGTGTTGGAGGGTGGAGGAGTATAGGAGCAGTTGTCTTGGCCCTAGTTGGACATCATGTCATGTTTTATAGAAGCAGAGAAATCTGTAGTATTTGAGAACTGGATCTTACCCAGAATGGTCTCAGAAATATTTAAACTTCAATTTCACTGGAAGATGTGGTTCTCAACTCTCACATGCTGTAACTAAAAGGGGGGGTCCAGCTGCTCGCTGCTTAAGAGGCAATAGAGGGGCAAGGCTGGTGAAAAGGAAAGTTTGCTTTATTCAGAAGGCTGGCAACTAGGGGGCAGAGGGCAGACCCTTGCCCAAAAGCTGACTCCCCTCCTTGATAATCAGGAGGCAAGAGCTTTTATAGACAGAGGGAGGGGCTGCATGCAGAAACAGCACAGTCTGTTCTGGTGGTTACTTTGCAATTGGTCATCGGTGGTCTGACCATTGTCATTTTGGTTGTTTCAGGTACAGTTAATCTTCTGTTCCAGGCTTGTTTTTTTTTTCCTCATTTCCTTTAGGCCAGTTCTTGGAATTGTGACAGTTTCTGTCATGACTACAGTCTAGTCACCATATAGTAACTTCTTCCACCTGGTGGGGGTTTCATTATCTACAAGACAGCTCACAGGATATGGCTCAGAATATTATCTATAGCCCTTGAGAAGGAACTAGAGGCCCTTGACTATGCTTAGTTGTTATTGTTGTTTATCCACGAAGTTGTGTCTGACTCTTTTGCGACCCCATAGATTGTAGTCTGCTGTGTTCCTCTGTCCACAGAATTGCCCAGGCAAGAGTACTGGAGTGGGTTGCCATGTCCTTCTCCAGGGGATCTCCCGCCCCAAGGATCGAACCTGAGTCTCCTGCTTGGCAGGCAGATTCTTTACCACTGAGCCACCAGGGAAGCCCTTGACTATGCTTAATGACTACATTATAATAATTTGGTCTCCTATACTGTTTTCCTTTATTTCTGTGTGTTCTTACTTTTCCGATTAAACTTAGTTTTTGGCTAAAGTTTTTCCACGAGAAAAATAAAAAGGCAGGGGGAGGACATGGTGGGGGTAGGCGGCGGGGAGGAGGGTGGAAAGGACCATGGGGACCAATTCCATTGCAGTGCTACTTGGGGAGTTCAGTTCAGTTCAGTCGCTCAGTCATGTCCGACTCTGTGCGACCCCATGGACTGCAGCATGCCAGGCCTTTCTGTCCATCAGCAACTCCTGGAGTTTACGCAAACCCATGTCCATCAAGTCAGTGATGCCATCCAGCCATCTCATCCTCTACCGTCCCCTTCTCCTCCCGCCTTCAATCTTTCCCAGCATCAGGGTCTTTTCCAATGAGTCAGTTCTTCACATCAGGTGGCCAAAGTATTGGAGTTTCAACTTCAGCATCAGTCATTCCAATGAATATTCAGGACTGATTTCCTTTAGCATGGACTGGTTGGATCTCCTTGCAGTCCAAGAGACTCTCAAGAGTCTTTCTCCAACACCACAATTCAAAAGCATCAATTCTTCGGCACTCAGCTTTTTTTATAGTCCAAATCTCACATCCATACATGACTACTGGAAAAATTGTTAAGTTCTAATCCTGTTATTATACTTGGGGAGAATTTATTGTATACTAGGGTTGAGATCCAGGCTCCCCACCCCAAAGCCTTCCCAAACCTTCTTCACCTTCGGAATCATCTTCCCCAGTCTGCATACATGGCCCCTGGAATATGTCTAGCCTTGCTCTGAGCTAGGCGGCAAACATCTACTAAGGGCAGAGGCTTGGATTTTTAATATAACAACACAGCCAATTTACAGGAGTAATATGATTTTCTAAATCATTGGAATTAGCTAGTCAAGTCTGAGAGTTACATTATTCAGAGGCTCAGAAGCCCTAATAACATCTGGTAAACTCCAGCTGGGGCAGAAGGAAACAAAGCAAAAACACCCACACCATACACAACAAGCAAATAAACAAAAAACAAGCCCAAGGCACCATCATCCATTTTTACTATGACATCCTTAGGGTCACCGTGTCAAGGCATGAAAGGAAATTAAAAGGAGGCATCTGAGAGGATACTGCTTACAAGGATTCTTTACTTAGAGCTTGTTAATTTTCACAGTACAGTTGCCCTGGGTTGTGAATTAAAGAAACAGATGAAAAAAATATCTCGCCTTTAACTGTACTGGAGGCCCCATGTATACTCCTGTGCCTTTTGATGAGAAGCATTAAACATTTTTAATTTAGTACATCAATTTGAAAATCTAATTTTTTTTTAATGCTTTGTAGCGGCACACACGTTCACGGTGCTGTCACGACCATCGAAGAATTATGAGAAACTTGAACCGCAAAAAGTAAATTAGAAAAATCTCATTTCAGTTACTCTAAAAAGAGGGGAAATTAGATTTTGATTAAAATCACTCACACATACAATTTTAGGTAAACTAATTTAGCAAGACTGACTATATCATTTTTTTCCCTGCCAGTATGTCCTTTTAATACTGGTGGTGAGGTATTTGTACCCATAACCTTTTTCACAACCAAAGGATGAAAAAAGGAACTCTAATAAAGTGGTCTCTTGACCACTGTGTACGAGGTCTGGTAGGGAGAGATTAAAGTAGTGTATTTGTCAATACAATAGACAGAAACTGGGAATGAATTAAGACTCCTTATACAGTCGTTTTAGCTGGCCCTCCGCTTTGGCTTTTCAACCTTTTTTTTTTTTATTTCAACTTGGGAATTTTTACTTTAAGGAACGATGTGTCAGCTAATGTAGGAGTTAATTGCATCATTAGTGCTGCATAATGTAGTCTATGGCCAGAGGCCTCAGTCTGGGTTAGACGAATACTGCCACCTCCAAGGTGAGACCAGAGAACAGTAACTCACGGTTCTTCCATTAATTACAGGCAGACCCAGGTCCTCTCCAAAGATGTTGCCAAGCTGAAGTGAAACGATGCATATGGATGTGTTTCGTAAACTGTAAAGTGCTGCTGAAGACTGTGGTGTCAGTATTCTGACATCTACGTTTGGATGACTGCCCTGTGGCGCGTGAGCTTGGCTGTCTGAAATCCCAGCCTAGAAGCTAAGTTCTAAGGGGGGAAAAGATTGATAGAGCATTTTAGTTATTAAGCATCTCATACCAAATCTCATTTTGAAAATTGCATTGTTAATGAATTAGAAACTTTTAAATTAAAGCTGAGGGGTGAATTATTAACTCTGTAAGAACGGGAATGGCATTGCTGGTCTACAGAAGATAGTGTCCAAAACCCATCTCCTTCCCAACTGAGCACTAGACGTAAAGATGCAGGCTCCTTGAACTTGCCAATGAGAGGTAATGAGACCTCCATGACATTAATAGGTGTGAGAGCCTTTGAAAATGGTAATCTGATGTAAAGACAAAATACCACTTCAAAAGAAATAACGAACTCTATGAGAATTCCCTGGCGGTCCAATGATTAGGACTCTGTGGTCTCACAGCTGAGGGCCTGGATTCAACCCCTGGTCAGGGAACAAAGATCCCATAAGCCATGTGGCGTGGGCTGGAAGAGAAAAAAAATAACAAACTCCAGAATAACATTTCAATGTTAGCACAGGGACAAGGAGAACAGAAAGAGAAATTTTTATTCACCAATCCCTTTATGGCCTCTGTCTCCCAATCCTGGTATTCCAAAGGAATAAGATTGAATCAGGAGATAGAAGAGCAGAGAAATAAATTAGAAAAGTTACTTAAACTGTGGGCTTTGAGTGATAAGGACATCAGTAGTGGTTCATCATTTGTAACAGTTGGGCCACTCTGATGGGGCCTGCTGATGATGTAGGAGCCTCTGCATATGCAGGGAGCAGAGGGAATACAGGAAACCTCTGTACCTTCCACTCAGTCTCCCATGAACCTAAAACTGCTTTAAGAAGTAAAGACAAGGACCTCCTCGGTGGTCCAGTGCTTGAGAATCTGCCTGCCAATGCATCACAGCTAGAGAGCGGCCCCTGCTCACCTCAGCTAGAGGAAAGGTCACACAACAGTGAAAACCTTGCACAGCCAGAAATAAATAAAATGAATTTTAAAAAGTAAAATATATTAAAGAAAAACACCTAAGATACATGGATAAGCACCAATTAATAAATTTGAGGTTACCAGAGGAGGGTGTAATGAATATGGAATTTGAAACAAAAAAAATTTTTTTTTTAGTCTGTTTCTTATTGAGGCTTAGAGTGATATGAAAAGCATGTCTTTGGCATTGGATACAATCATCTGAATCCTAACTCTATGTTATTTACAAACTCTATGGCTTTGGGCAAATTAATCTAAGTCTCATTAACCCCAAATATAAAATGTACACTGTGTCCACCCCAATACTGATTTCATGGCATTATTGACAAGATTAAATGACCTACATGTGTGAGAAATGCGATGTGTTGGACTTTATAAGTTTGTAGTAAATGGTGGTAGTAGTGGTTTTGTTGTATTAATATTATAACCTTTGTAGTGGTTAGGAAAAAAATGTACTGCTCTGAGGTTATCATGTGCCATTTGTTGTTAATAGTTGGTAAAGTACTTTATAGATTAAGAGATGCATTGAACATCATTTTTTAATATTCACAACAGATCTGTCAGAGAGATATTACTGCCTTTTGTTTCAGAGATGAGAGGTTGTTTTCTTATGCAGTTGACTTGCTTAAGATTATATGGTTAGTGCTTATGCTAGAGAGAAAATAAAAATAATACTCTGAAGTTTGAGGAAAAACAACTGAAATAAAAAGATGTAGGAATTCAATGACAAGAAACAAAACCAAAAAATGGATGGTAGATTTCAGGAAGGGAACTGAAAACAACCAATAACATTTTATCAGAATGAAGGGCCATGTTAGAAGCAGTACGTAGAATAGATGGAGTCTGAGGTATGGAGAAGATGCTTGAAAAAATCACATAAAATCAAATGGGGAAGAACCAAGATATAAAAATGATTTTGTTGCTGAAAGCTCAGCTTCTCTGTACACTCGTGCCAAATGAAATCTCAGAGACAGAGTTTTGGGTGAAGTAGAAGAGAATAGCTTTATTGCTTTGCCAGACAAAGAGAGACAGTGGGCTTCTGCCCTCAAAAACTATGTGTCCCAACCTGGGAGTATTTGATGAAGGTTTTATAACAAAGGCCTAAACTGGCATGCTGCAGTCCATGGGGTCACAAAGTCAGGACTGAGCGACTGAACTAACTAACTAACTAACTAACTAAAGACAGAGTCTCTGACAAGATCAGGGTGTGATCAGGGCTTGCATCCCCTTACTCTCATCTCAGGTAGTTGGTCCTCAATCTTGATGAGTTTCTCTGGTGAATGACTACTGGAATTTATAGTTGAGAGACTAGACTCTCAGACCTTTCCTTGCATGGGAAAAACCCATTCAAGGCAATCCTATGAAGACCTGAAAGTAGGAAGCTAACCATGTATCTAGCAGTTAGAAATGATGTCTGCTTCTCAGGATCCTGCTCTCTGGCTGTAGGCACACTTGGTGGGTCAGTCTATGGCAATCTTGTTACTCTGGTGAGATGCACCCATGACTTCACTCCATCCAGTTTCAGGGTGGTGTGAGTAGTAAGAAGAATGTCGTAGAATCCCTTCAGTTTCTTTTTAAGCTGCTGCTTAGGTCCTTGCTCTTTTCACACTTCCAACAGCACCTGATCTCCTGCTTTGAAGGAATGCAAGAGAGCTTCCAGGTGAGGAGGAGAGCTGTGGAACACAAACTCATTCATAGCAGTTAGTGATTGACCAATGTATTGGACGCCTGTTTATTTCCTTCCTGCATTAGCAGTGTTGGTCTCCTGTACATAATTTCATAAGGACTCAATCCTAGCCCACTTCTAGGGGCCACCAGTATATTGTCAAGACCTTGTCCCATTTTAGATGAGTTTCCAGGCATAGCTTGGAGAGAGTTTTCTTCAGGGTGTGATTCATCTTCTTAGCCTTTTTGCAGTTTGGGGTCTCTGTGATGACTGAAGTTCCCTTTTAATACTCAAGCTTTATTTGCTGTTTGTGTTATTTCTGCAATAAAAGCAGATTCATTGTTGGCTTTGAATAGTAGAAAGAAGGTCTGTATATAAGAATGTCCTTAAGAGTTTTTGTCACTTCCACTGCTTTTTTTCCTTCTGGCTGGAAAGGCCTCCACTCAACCTTGATCCAGGTGTAATCCTCTTAAATCTTTAGCCAAGATCTCTTTGAAGAGAGCAGGGGGAATTTTTAAATCTTGGTGGCATCCTTGAGTCTGACAAAGCTCAGAAAATTCAAGTTCACAACAATACAGGTCTGAAATCACATCCACGGTGGCCACCTAGTTTTACCTTAGTGACTCCATTTTGGCTTTCAAATACATTCCCCTCCCCACTGTCAAAGCAGGTGCACAGGCATGTGTGAAAGGCCACAAAATAGGGTGCTTTCAAAAGTTAAACCGTGTACAGACTAGAGTGACTTCCTCATACCTCAATACACGTAGATTTCTTTCCTCTGTCATTTCCACTTTTGCTTCCAAGTCTTTCAGTAGAAGACACCGATGATCAAAATGTCCATCCCTCGGTGCTAGGTGGATTTAGCTCTCTGCCCCAGGTGTAGATTGTGTTCCTTGGTGCTAGACCTCCTTTATATTTGCCTGGTTAATTCATGTTGCGTGAAAACTGATCAGATATGTTGAACAAGCTCAGAGGTAGTAAATGAGGAAATCCTTTGTAGGCTATACACTGTATCAATTATGCCCAACTGTCACACAGGCATGGTACATGTGCTTTTAGCAATATATCTAAAGCAAGCAGCAATGCATCAAGAGTAATTACACTTTGATAACTTCACTAGGTAATTTTCCTCTTCTCTTAAACATACAGACTTTAATTAACAGATCAAGAATTTTACATCTATTAAACATAATCTTTTCCCCTAAAATTACCCTCATCTGCATTGAACATAGTCAAGCCAAGACTTTTGTTTTCGAAGGAAATCTAGTCATTGACCAGATAGGCCCCTCCACAATGACTCTGGCATAATTCTTCAGGAGTCTCAGACTACATATCCAAAAAACCTCTTGGGTCCTGGAAAGTTATGCCAGAGGTCTATATCAGATTCTGTTTTGGTGGATTTCTCTTTTCTGCTGCTGCTGCTAAGTCACTTCAGTCATGTCCGACGCTGTGCGACCCCATAGACGGCAGCCCACCAGGCTCCCCTGTCCCTGGGATTCTCCAGGCAACAACACTGGAGTGGGTTGCCATTTCCTTCTCCAATGCATGAAAGTGAAAAGTGAAAGTGAAGTTGCTCAGTCATGTCCGACTCTTCACAACCCCATGGATTGCAGCCTACCAGGCTCCTCTGTCCATGGGATTTTCCAGACAAGAGTATTGGAGTGGGTTGCCATTGCCTTCCCTCTTTTCTAGAAGTTCCCCAAATATCAAATTCCTGCACATGCCAGGAGACAGTCTTTCCCATGGAAATCTAGTCCATTGACCAGATAGGCCCCTCCACAATGACTCTGGCATAATTCTTCAGGAGTCTCAGACTACATATCCAAAAAACCTCTTGGGTCCTGGAAAGTTATGCCAGAGGTCTATATCAGATTCTGTTTTGGTGGATTTCTCTTTTCTGCTGCTGCTGCTAAGTCACTTCAGTCATGTCCGACGCTGTGCGACCCCATAGACGGCAGCCCACCAGGCTCCCCTGTCCCTGGGATTCTCCAGGCAACAACACTGGAGTGGGTTGCCATTTCCTTCTCCAATGCATGAAAGTGAAAAGTGAAAGTGAAGTTGCTCAGTCATGTCCGACTCTTCACAACCCCATGGATTGCAGCCTACCAGGCTCCTCTGTCCATGGGATTTTCCAGACAAGAGTATTGGAGTGGGTTGCCATTGCCTTCCCTCTTTTCTAGAAGTTCCCCAAATATCAAATTCCTGCACATGCCAGGAGACAGTCTTTCCCATTCACTTGATAAACTTGCTCAGAACCCAAGAGTCTCCAATTTCTGGAGGGACTGGGCAGAGAAAAAACTGTTTCAATTTGACCTGGAGAAGTGTAATTTACCCAATTGCTCTAAGTAATAATTAGCCTGAGCAGGAGGTTGGGAAGAAGGCTTTCCCATATCTGGAAAACATGAGTCAAAACCAGTAATAATTCAGATTAAAAAAAAAAGAAAAAATAGAAAACTCCCAAACCCATAAACATTATAACTATATTCACCAGTTCACTTAGTAACCAATCCTATGTTAGCTTTTTATGAAGCCATCAGAGTCTTCACTAAGTTTTGTTTTTTCCATATGCAGCTCAGCAATATGACGTGAAATTTATCAGGAGAACTGGTATTTGTCAAAAGGCATTCTTCACATAACTCTTCTTGAAGATGAAACATTTTTGCAAAGGCATCAGAGTACAATAATTATAAATGACATAAAGACTTAAAAGGGTACAATTAAGCACCTGATTTCAGTATAACTGGTAAATGAACTTGGTAACAATAACTAAAATTACATTTAATTTAACATGCCAAATAATCTTAGTTAAATATAGATCACTTAAAGGCAAAGGGACTTACAACCTCTGAGCCACCAGGGAAGTGTTATCAAAAGCAGTATTCCAAGAAAACTGTACTTAGCCCACTCCCAACAAAATCCATTTACACAAGTAGATTTAATCCACTCTTAGAAAATCCTGATCATGCACAACTCTAAAAACATGTTTTCTTATGGAGAATATCTCAAAAAGACATCTTTAGTTTTCCTCTCTGCCAAGGGGAAGCCAATATTCACTAATTAATGTTTCATATTTTATTTGAAAATGACCTACCTATTTAATTAAACTTCTAAGATTTACTTAACTTAAAAATTTTAAGTTACCAAGTAGCTGAGGAGAATACTCTTAAGTACACATTCCTAAAACAATTATTCCTAAAGACTTTTTGTTCCTATACACTTCCCTGTTTGCTCAGACATAAAAAAATCTGCCTGCAATGCAGGAGACGCAGGCAGGAAGTCTGCGTCTTCCTGGGGAAGATCCCCTGGAGGAGGAAATGGCAACCCAGTCCAGTATTTTTGCCTGGAGAATCTCATGGACTGAGAAGCCTGGCAGGCTACAGTCCATGGGGTTGTGAAGACTCCAACATGACTGAGTGACTAACACTTCACTTCTCTTACCCAAAAGCTCCTATCTCACTTGCATTGCTTCACCACTGATGACTCTAAAGACTTGTCTATATTAATCAAACTAATAAGCTTAAACCACCTTCCATAGCAGATATCAGTTCAGTACTGAATATATCCCAGGTCATGTGGTCCTAAAATTTATCTTGATCAATTTTCTAGACACTTAGGTTTATTTTTACCCACTTACTTTTAAGTCAATTAAACAGAGCTCCTTTATAAATTAACTTTTACGTAAAGATGTCTTTTTCATTATAGGGAACTGGAATGGAATACTAGGAAGTGAAGAGATACTTGGAATAACAGGCAAATTTGGCCTTGGAGTACAAAATGAAGCAGGGCCAAGCCTAACAGAGTTTTGCCAAGAGAATGCACTGGTCATAGCAAATACCCTCTTCCAACAACACAAGAGAAGGTTCTACACATGAATATCACCAGATGGTCAACACCAAAATCAGACTGATAATATTCTTTGCAGCCAAAGGCGGAGAAGCTCTATATAGTCAGCAAAAACAAGACCAGGAGCTGACTGTGGCTCAGATTTGAACTCCTTATTGCCAAATTCAGACTTAAATTGAAGAAAGTAGGGAAAACCACTAGACCATTCATGTATGACCTAAATCAAATCCCTTATGATTATACAGTGGAAGTGAGAAATAGATTCAAGGGTCTAGATCTGATAGAGTGCCTGAAGAACTATGCACAGAGGTTCATGACATTGTATAGGAGACAGGGATCAAGACCATCCCCATGGAAAAGAAATGCAAAAAAGCAAAATGGCTGTCTGGGGAGGCCTTACAAATAGCTCTGAAAAGGAGAGAGATGAAAAGCAAAGGAGAAAAGGAAAGATATAAGCATCTGACTGCAGAATTCCAAAGAATAGCAAGAAGAGATAAGAAAGCCTTCTTCAGCAATCAATGCAAAGAAATAGAGGAAAAGAACAGAATGGGAAAGACTAGAGATCTCTTCAAGAAAATCAGAGATATGAAGGGAACATTTCATGCAAAGATGGGCTCGATAAAGGACAGAAATAGTATGGACCTAACTAAAGCAGAAGATATTAAGAAGAGCTGGCAAGAATACACAGAAGAACTGTACAAAAAAGATCTTCACGACCCAGATAATCACGATGGTGTGATCACTCACCTAGAGCCAGACATCCTGGAATGTGAAGTCGAGTAGGCCTTAGAAAGCATCACTATGAACAAAGCTAGTGGAGGTGATGGAATTCCAGTTGAGCTATTTCAAATCCTGAAAGATGGTGCTGTGAAAGTGCTGCATTCAATATGCCAACAAATTTGGAAAACTCAGCAGTGGCCACAGGACTGGAAAAGGTCAGTTTTCATTCCAGTCCCCAAAGAAAGGCAATGCTAAAGAATGCTCAAACTACCACACAATTGCACTCATCTCACATGCTAGTAAAGTAATGCTCAAAATTCTCCAAACCAGGCTTCAGCAATGTGTGAACCATGAACTTCCTGATGTTCAAGCTAGTTTTAGAAAAGGCAGAGGAACCAGAAATCAAATGGCCAACATCTGCTGGATCATGGAAAAAGCAAGAGAGTTCCAGAAACACATCTATTTCTGCTTTATTGACTATGCCAAAGCCTTTGACTGTGTGGATCACAATAAACTGTGGAAAATTCTGAAAGAGATGGGAATACCA